>CAKNXH010002220.1:224602-307865 GCA_932178445.1 Andricus quercusramuli | reverse complement strand
TTTTTTTTGTCCCTGATTTTTGTCGTGAACTGGAAAAAGGCCTTGGATTTTACAGTGAACAAGTCATGGGATCTGTCCATTCGGATTTTAGAACGACCTGGGCTAAATATGAAGTTTCGAGCAAACACCCTCATTACCCATGTAACTTACTAAAAGCTGTACAAGAATAAAATGTCCGACATACGAAAAAAATTTTATTTTTTGTTTCAGTATTGATATGGACTGATATTATATTTAGTTACCATATTTCGTTAAATAAAGTGAAAAAATTGGAAATGCAGCACATTTTTTTGAAATTTTTTATTTTTAACCATAAAAAACACTTTTTTCAAAAACGGCTCGGGGGATTTGGCCAAAAATTTTTTTGCACACTATTTTCGAGCCCCTAAATCGAATCCAGCAAAAAAATTGGATGTGATATGACCTTGCATTAAAAGTTGGTTCAGGCACACCGTGCCCTCTCTCTGTTCTTGTGGATTGTGCTTCGCGTAGCCACATCTCCATTTCTATGGCGTGATTTTGTGCTATTACTAGATTACTGGGTTTTTGAGCTTCCACTTGCAACCTTATTTCGCGTTTGAGGTTTAATAGGTATCTTTTTAGGCTTTCCTTTTCTTCAATACTGAGGGCTATTTTCCTTTCCATTCGCCCATAATTTTCGTTTTAAACGGCATATTTTAGATCGTTAACTCCCTACCGAAAACTAAGGTTGAAATTCTGAGCCATTTCCGTGGGTCCCTGTCTGCAGCATTTCAACTTACTTCTCAACGCAGAAACTGATCCGGTTTGTTTCGAGTTTTGAAGCGAAGTTTCATAAAGCTCTTCGTAAGAGTTTAGAGCTGTGAATCTAACGGCTCTTTCCGCGTTTCCTTGAATTTTTTCTGCTATCAAAAAGTCTAATGAAAGATTAGGTTGATTACATCGCTTTCTCGCCTTTTTTTACCATTTTTCTGAAATCTTCTATCCCTACATCGTCCTGCCCGTTAAGTGGTTTGATAGTCCGTATAATTTCCTTTGCTTGGATCGTACCTTCGTCTTGAAGATATGCGTAAAGCATAGGGCGAACTGGGTGATTTAGTACTTCCTTGTTCTGGTAAATAGGATCTCGGTTTTGGGGGTTCGCTGGGGGCATGGCCCTAGCAGGGTGGTTTTGTGCCTCCCTGCTATAGTTACTAGAATCTTGATTTTGTGGATTCGCGGGGGATGTAGGCCCAACGGGGTGGTTACGTGCTTCTATATTGTTATAGATAGGTTCTCGGGGACTTCGATAAGACCTGGAGCCACTGGGGCGATTATTTATGTCTATGGTATGGCGAGATTCTCGATTTATATTGGAGATAATTCTTTCTTCTTCGTCTAATGTTAGTTCCGGATCCACCCTGTCCGTCTGTATCTGGGTTCTTAATCTGACTCGGCCGGCTGAAGTTCTGATTTCTCCCATCCTATTTGCATTTTCCCTTGTCAAAAAGTTCATGCTATTTTCTAAGCTGGTCATCCTAGCTAAGATGGAATGTAACAGCTGGTCTGTTGTTGGAGGAGTGGGAGTGGGAGTGGGAGAGGATGCGGGGGATGTCATTGTCGCTGTTCTGAGAGTCGGTTCTGCTCGTTTTGGTATCGTAATCTACGGATGGGTTCTTCCTGTACGCTTGGAAAGCCAGTTTGCCTATCTTACCTATTTCACTCAACAGAAGGATATCCGTGTCGCGTACGCTTCACAATTTTCGTTGCACTTTTAACTTTTTCTTCGATTTTTTACAGATCACACTTTTACAAATTCACTATTATTTTTATAAATTAAATGCTTACGTGCAGCTGCGTGGTTGTCCTCCAAGTGCGTAGAGATGATGAACCAGGCGTAGCGGCGCTACGTATCACCCGTTTGCTGCTGCTAACTTCTTGTCCTCGTAGGACGGTGGTGAACCGGCACGACGCGACGTATCGGCGGCTTGCTTTCACTTGCTTCTACTTCTGGGAATTGTCCCCTAGGGTTTACAGCGGTATATTGCTTACCCAAATTTCTTTTTCAGGTTTTCGCAAATACTGGTTTACGTTGGATAGGGCCTACTTCAGTTCAGCCTCTAATTTTAGCAATATCCTTCCTTGCCTGCTTTTTACGAGGAAATATTCGTAAATCTTTCCTCGGAGTTCTTGATTTTGTCGAATTTTCGCTCGTTTGACCCACTCCAGTTGTCTAGTTCCAAGATGGTGCAGTTTGATCGTTTTTTAACTTTGATCGTTTGCCACCATCCTGGCCGGATCGCCAAAAATGTGATGGGGCCAAGACAATATTCAACTTTTTAAAAAGGAGTCACGCTGACACGTAGTAGATCGACGTTTCTTTATACTGTATAGAAATTAGGTTTTACTAGAACTGATGCGCTGGGCCAATGCGCTACAATATATAGCCCTTTTATCTTGTCTCAAGGCGTGGGCGTACGCCACTGTTACACTATTCGATTCGAATACTATTTCCAACAGTGATCCCGAAAGACATGCGCCTGCTTTGACTGAATGGCACTCATTGGCTCTAGTTCGCGTACGTATTTAAAATTCAAATACAGACGCACACTGGAGCCAATGGACGTCAATATAATCCAAGCAAGCGCAGATCAAGGCAGCTCCGTTGGGATCAATGACTTCAACTGAAGAACAAAAAAGCATGACATGTTTCATCACTTTCTAACGCACTGATGCCTCGTGTCACACGCATAGCAGGCGAAAACGATATAATCGTGACTATCGAAATCAACAATATCGTTTTGAGATTTTATATTAACGATAAAATGTACGGATATTTCGATAACGTTTACATATGCCTTGTAGAGTGCAAATAACATTAGAAGGGATTATCATGAAATGTTTTTGAGATATTCCGGTAGATTTCGAGAGAATTCGAGAGATTTCGATAGATTTCGAGATATTTCAATAGATTTCGAGATAGTTCGATAGATTTCGAGATGATTCGAGAGATTTCGAGATTTTTTCTAGAGGAAATTTATTAAATAGGATATTGTAATGCCCAAATTTGACCTAGCTTTCCTGCCAATAATTCTCTGCTCGCTGATTGGACATCAGAACGGGATCGTTGTAACGATTGATTCGTTGAAATGAAAACCATTGAAAGCAATTTATTTGAAATGAAGAACACTAGATTTAACAGTTAATGGTTCACAATTAATGAACAATGAGCCTTCACCATTACTGTCTCAACTTCACAAACTTTTAGTTCCAGGGTTAACAAAAATAGCAAATTACTTAATACACAATCGTTTATAATTGTTTATAACGAGGCGTCCCGCTTCACGTTTAAAAAATAAGCTTATTTTTTATTTTTTGTAATTCATAA
The DNA here is from genome assembly GCA_932178445.1 of Andricus quercusramuli. Lineage (NCBI taxonomy): Eukaryota > Metazoa > Arthropoda > Insecta > Hymenoptera > Cynipidae > Andricus > Andricus quercusramuli. Next base: position 304,519 of record CAKNXH010002220.1, on the reverse strand, counting down.
TAGTTCAAATGAAATTCCTAAGTCCAAGCTTGATTAGAAAAATTGTAAGTCCAAAAGACCTAATTTTACAATATTGTAAGGGATGCCAATGAATAAAACAATTTACATGCACTTTTTCAGAGACAAATATTGAAAAAAATGTATTGAGAAACCTTGCTGCGTGCAGTCAAGTGAGATGTGAAAATGTCGAAATTCTAAGCGGTAACCGTACAATTTCACCTTTTGAAATAAAAATAAATAAAAGTTATTCTTTTTCTCAAACTTCTCTCAATGATTTTCCATTTTAGTCAAATGATTACGATTTTATAGTAGTTGCATAAAATCAAAAATTAAATATTTAATGTGTTATTAAATTAAAAACATTCTATTAAATTTTGAATGTCCCCCAAAGTTCTGAAGTTCAAAGATAACTGCTTTATTTTTCAAACTTTTTAACGTTTTATATTTGATATTTTTGGTTGATTTTTTAATAATATTGTTTGACTTTAAAAAAAATTTTTCAAAATTTCATAAAAACTTCTATCAATTTATCTCTCATGCTTTTTCAATAATAATTTATTCAGTGAATTGATAATATAATCTTTTTTTTTTGCAGGCAAGGCGGGGAGCTGTTTTGAATGAACCAACTCAAGTAAATATAACAGAGATTTAGATTGAAGAATATAATCAACAATTATTCATTTCTTATTATTATACTGCTATTTAAATTTTAATTGTTATAACAATAATTTAAAGAAATATGTTGCAACAAATAAAATTTGTTTCATGTTCATCATCATCATAGAAATATTTTATAAACACAGCACATCTTAAAAATGCAAAAAGATTCATTTACATAGATAAAATACAGAACATTTCCAATATAAAAAAAGGTTGTAAGATTCGGACAGATTCATTTAGATCAAACACAGAACAACTGCAAGATATAACCAGATGAAATACCAACAGATTCCTTCAGATCAAAGAAAGAACAACTGCAAGATACAAACAGATGAAATACGAACAGATTCATTTAGATCAAATAAGATACTAAATGCAGTGCACAAAATTTACAAGATACAGATAATAAGATATCAACAGATTAATTTTAATTTAGATGAAATATGATATTTATTTATCAATAAATAAATACAAAAATAAAATACTACGCCTCCCGAATCAACAAGTAATACAAGGTGTCCCAGATTCAAGTGTCCGGATTTATATAGCCGTATAAAAATGAAAAAAATAAATAGAAAATTCCTTTTCCAAAAATTAGTTGAAGTTTTAGTTTTCAAGTTATAAAATATTTTAACTGGACCAATCAGGAGCGCCGTATAAACAGCCGTGTGTGCGTGAACAGAATTTCAACGCAGTGTTATCGAAGCGAGTGCAGAGGTCGTCTTAGCGACAACAGAACACTACGTTGGAATCCCGTTCACGCACACACGGCTGTTTATACGGCGCTCCTGATTAAACCAGCTTAAATATTTTATAACTCAAAAACCAAAACTTCAACTGATTTTTGGAAAAGGAATTTTAGATTTATTTTTTTATTTTTATACGGCTATATCAGTCCGGACACTTGAGTCTGGGACACCCTGTATAGTGGATAATAATATTCACTAAATATCAGATGTAGTTGAACACTACTCTGGTGGAATGAATATTTTATGCACACATTGCAATGCAAACCACTTAAAAGCTGAAAAAGTTGCTAATAAGCGAAATTCATTCAATGATTGTTGTAGTCATGGCGAAGTCATTCTTGAACCATTACCTGATCCACCGCCGATCATGAAGACTTTATTTGTTGGTACTCACGTACAATCAAATCAATTTTAACGAACGTATACGATGCTATAATAATACATTTGCCTTTGCGTCTTTTAATGCTAGTTTAGTCCAATCCAATAGCAGACGACCTGGACCATTTTTCTTTAAAATACATAGTCAGATTTATTATAAAATTAATACATCTTTGTATCCTCATGCGAATAAAAGTCCTTCTTTTGGCCAACTCTTCATCGTAGATCAAAATGAGGCTGCGGATATTCGATGCAACCATATTTCTACGTTGAATAGATAAATTGTTAATGCCATAGATTTCTCTTCGCAACTGTAATGAATTTGCGTAATCCTACCTAATGCTGCATGAAGAAATAGAACAAGCAATGATGAACAATAATATACAAGCTGAGCCTGAAATGCAATTATTATTTTCATTAAAACCTGGAATGGATAGCAGAAAAAATAAATTAAGTCGCTGCGATTTTCTCAACAACTGCTGACGACGATATCCCAGAATCTTACGTAATTATACATAATAAAGGTACGAAAGAGCTTGAATACGTGAGTTCAATGGACCCTAACGTTGAACCTAGGATCTACCCATTATTTTATCCATATAGTACAAGAGGCTGGCATGAAAATATAATCCGTGTGAACGGCCATAAACGAGTTTCACGAGCTACATAGACTAAATACAGAATGGCAACTCGAGATGATAATGTAATCCTGATGGGAGGATGATTATTCCAGCAATGGGTTGTCGCTAATTATGTTAAAATTGACAAAGATAGGATGAATTTCTGTATAATGAATAAAACAAAAATTCGTGCTGATACTTATCAAGGATTAATTGATCATTTACAATGAACAGCAGCTGATACGAACAACCATGTAGGAAAAATAGTCATCCTTCCATCAACGCTTACTGGATCACCACGTAATATTGTAAAGCATTATCAAGATGCAATGACAATTGCTAGGAAATTTGGTAAGATATATCTGTTCATAACTATTACGTGCAATCCAAACTGGCGTGAAATAAAAGAAAATTTATTGATTGGTCAAACAGCATCAGACATGCCCGATATTGTTTCACGCGTTTTCAAAATCCAGAAAGATGAACTCATTAATACTATTGTGAAAAAAAAATTATTCGTCAAAGTACTGGCATACGTATATGTTTTCGAATATCAAAAGCGCGGTTTACTCATGTTCATTTATTAGTCACGTTAAAACAAAATAATAAGATAACTACTCCTCATATCGTTGATAAATATATTTCTGCTGCAAATTCCACATCCAGATGTAAATGTTCTACTTCATAATATCGTCATAAAAAACATGATCCATGATCCATGTGGAGGTTGGTGCAAAGATGAAAAAGGTAAATGTTCCAAAAACTTTCCGAAAAAATTCCAAGCAGAGACAGCATGGATGAAAATGACACTCGGCTTGATGGAGGCACGACTGAGAATCAATATGTTGTTCCATATAATGACCAATTATTACAATTGTTCAATTTTAATATTAATGTGGAAGCTGTGTCCAGCACTAAATCTGTCAAATATTTGTATAAATATATTTATAAAGGACATGATGAGGCTGATGTAGTAGTTACCGAAAGCAATGAAAGTACAATTCATCATGATGAAATTCGCAATTTTATAGAAACTCGGTATGTCAGTCCTGTTGAATCATGCGATAGAATATTCGGAAATCATTAGAAGATAAAAGCCATTCTATTATGCGCTTACCAGTATATTTATTGAATCAGCAGACTGTAACTATTCATGATGAAGGAAATGATGACTCTATATAAGGACAGCATTAGAGAAAGTATCTATGTTAGTTGATTATTTTGCATTAAATCAACGCGATGCAGAAGCTGAAAAAATTCACGTACGCAGAAATCCCATCCCATTACGTAATGAAGAAACAACGTGGTGAGAGTACATCGAAATGGAAAGTACGTAAAGCACAATTCAACGTTATTGGACGCATGTACTCGATTAGTCCAAGCCAAATAGAACTCTTTCATCTCAGAGTGTTACTAATAACAGTCAAAGGAGCCACAAGTTTTGAAGATATTAGAACGGTTGATAGTAAAATACATGACACCTTTCATAGTGCATGCTTAGCATTGGGTCTTATTGAGGAGGATGCAGAGTGAGATTGTGCAATGACAGAAGGTGAAGTATGGGTGATGCCAGTGGCGTAACAATCGGTGTTCCATGTGTTCCTGGAACACGGGCCCCGCAAGCTAGAGGGCCCTCACAGCTTGAAGTCAAATACAAAATTTTCAACAGAGGAATGGACCGTAAATGACTTGTCCACCCTCCAAACACAATTTTTTTTAAACGGAGTTACACCACTGGGTGATCTCACGACAATTGCGGCATTTATTTGTATTATTTTAATTTACTGCCACCTAAATAATCCGGGAAAACTATTGGAAGAATTCAAGTATTTAATGTCACAATACTTTCAGAGAAATTATACTTTCGATGAAGCAATCAACTGAAATTGATATTGCCATTGATGATGGAAATAATGATAATATATTACCTCAACAACATAAAGAAACTGGTCAAATACAATATCAAAAATTAAACCCAAAACAAAAGGATATTATCGATACAGTATTCAAAGTTGCCATGACGAATGAAGGAACATCTTCTACTTCGAGCTTGTATACAGATGGGCCAGGTGGATCAGAAATAAGATATATTTATAGTACATTATATCATTTATTGAGAGGTAAGGAAAAAAATATTTGGACAATGGAATTTACAGAAATTGCAGCGATATTGCTTCCATATAGGGAAACTGCACATAAAACTTTCGGAATGCCTGTTCCACTATAATATTTAAGGAATGTCGATATCTTCATTCGGGACGAGGCTCCAATGGTGCCAATTTTTGCTTGGGAACTAATTGGTCGAACTCTTCATGATTTCATGAATGTTGACTTACCATTTGGAGGAAAATTATGCTTTTAGGCGAAGATTTGAGACAATTACTACCAGTCAAAGCCAATGCAACTCGAAGTGAATTGGTCAACTTATCTATCAAGTTTAGTGCATCATGGAAACATTTTTCAGTATTCTCATTAACTGAAAATATGCGAACTTAACCAGGCAAAGTAGAATTTGAAAAATATCTATTGTCTGTTGGCAATGGAACTGTAAATGACATTGATAATAATTTAATAGCTCTAGAACAATGTGTAGCTCTAAGAACTGACGACATGGTAGAAACAACATTTAAGAATCAATTGTAGAGTCGTAGAATTACTTGAGAGGTCAACCAAACGGATTTATACCAGCGTGGATAGTACGGAAAATGGCGAAAATGGTGATATTAATGTATCAATAAAGGTCTATGCAATGGAACGCGATTACAAGTACTATAACTTGAGAATAGTCTTTTACGATGTCGAATCCTAACAGGTGATAAGGCGGGAGATATTGTATTCATACACCGTATTACACTGTACTGTGAAGATATTCATCCTTTCACTTTCAGACGGCGACAATTCCCAACTAAATTAGCATTTGCGATGACAATTAATAAAAGCCAAGGACAAACTTTTGAGAATATTGGAGTAGGTGTTCGTAAAGATGTATTTAATCATGGACAATTGTACGTGGCATTTTCTCGCGTTCGATCTTGGCAATCGTTACGTATTTTCTTGGGAGAAAAACGTCCGGATGGAATTATAAAAAATTATGTCTACACAGAATTATTGGACTAATTTAAAACAGCATTTTATATACGGAATAATTACTTTAATTAAAAAAAAAGTCCAAAAACAACATTCTTTGAAAATCATTCTAAATAAACATGCGCGCGGTCGTTCTCGTATATCTAAATAGATGAATAAGATAAGTGTAAAGTGACCTTCATTATATTCTATCATTCAAGGGAGTTATAATCTCAAAATGAGTACACTAAGTTATATGTTACGAACAAGTAACCTTGGCACACATTTAAACGTAGATTCTAAACTCCAAAAGTGTTCTTCAAGTAGCTTTGGCTGTTACTTTTGATATGTGTTCCCATATATTATCACTGGTTTGAGTTTCTATCGTTTTCCTCAGTTTGATACTATTCAGGTACAATCTTCTAGCATTTTCCTGCACGGAGGAGCTTTTCGTGGTAAAATTTAATATTATACTGTACACTTTTATAAGCAGACAAAAGAAATTTTTTTACTAATTTTATTGGAATAAAATTATAAATGATGAAATAATTGTACTTATACCAAAAGAAAGTTTCTATAATCCCTAGAAAAGACTGTGACGTTTATAAAAGAAAATAGAAAAGGCATTCTGCCTATGTGCATTCCATGTATTTATAATTTTTTCTATCTCCAATAAGAAAACATGCCATTGCCGAGAGAGCAAAATAAAAATATATACGTGCTCCAAGGTCAACGCTGTCTTCACCCAAGCACATATTATAAATTGTATACATTAAAAATATAAATTGAGCATTTATAATTATGATATTTTGAGCTGAATCAGACAAAATTGTGTTAGAATAAAGCAACGCTGACGGAAATCGAACACTGGTCTCCGGGGCACCAGCTCGGAGACTTTTTCCTATGATAAAACGGTTTATAAGATTGAACAATATGATCGCCCACATAATCCTCGGGGTATATGACGTCATTCTGCAGTGAATTTCCTATTCTGAATGGGAATGTTCACAAAGCACTATCCCATATAGCAAAACGTATGCATGGAGCCCGCATCCTGTGGGTGCGACGTGCAGACAATTCTGCACGTCGTGAGGGCAAGGTTAGAGACTGATGTGTCAAGAATTGAGCCACCTGGCGTTTTTTTTTATTGGAGAAAAACTATCTACTCTAAATGCGAAGAACAACATTGCTCCTGTTACTGTTTGAAATAATAAGAAATAGTACAATATCAGAAAAAAAGGTGAAGACAGTTTTATTCAATAAATTATATTAATATTTTATTTCATTCAGTTTTAGGAATATTTTTGTCTTATAACAAAACCAATCAAGTCAAGTATCGACACTTATGAAAATCATCTTTGAACAGAATAAAGTTATAATCATATTAAAACGAACGTGATTTAAACAAGCTTTTGATTGGATGAAAAACGCTAAACTTTTGCTTACAGTCTAAGTAAGCCTCTATGGAAGAAGACACTATAATACAAGGAGAACATTTGTAATAATTAAGATTGTGCAAAAACTGCGACATATGTAATGGACATTTTTGATAAAGTTTTTAAAAAGGTAGCAATTATCAATTGAAAATTCAAGAATTTAGTAGTAGTAGTCGACTTTGGCGCACACTCAAATGCTGTATTAAAAGTATTACAATACAAAAACGTTGGTTTTTTTCAAACACTAATAAAAATTTCTTCAAGTCGTATCACGCCTCTTCGGAATAAGACACTATAAGTCTATTTAAGTAATAATTAAGAGTGTGAAAAAATAGCGAAATAGGCAATGGTCTGGTTTCAAACAGTTTTTAAAAAATAAGCAATTTTTAATCAGTAGTCGTCGAGTTTTTTGCATACTCTAATCGTGTATTGAGGGCGTTGAAACCAGGACCTAACCTCAAAATTGAATTGCCTCATTTTACTCTACAAATACTACAATCACACCATTTTTGGATAATTAGAACCTATTCCTGCTTAAAATGAAATCTATATTCTTTGCGAGAAATTGGCTAATTTCAATACTTTTTGTGTAAAATGTTTGTTGTTTTTTGATGCTCGGGTTGGGAAAAAAACTTCTCACGTACAAAATATTGTGAATTTGCCTATTTTCCACTTTGAATATAGATTTGATTCCAAATAGGAATAGGCCCTAATTATCTGAAAAAGATGTAATTCTTGTATTTATTGAATAAAATGAGGCAATTAAATTTTGAGGTGGGATCCTGGTTTAAACGCCCTTAATAGTATTATTACAATACAAGAACTTTGGTTCTCTTAAGGCACACTTTTTGAATTCCTCGATAAAATTTCGAACTGCTTCGAAGCGTAAACAACAACCACCATCCACCGCGATCAGCGATCAGCAGTGCACGAACCACGAACACTGAACACACTCACAGTTTACTCTTGCAGTCACCCGCTCATCATGCGCACGCACAGCTTGCATGCAAGCGCGATATTTTAAACGGCCGATTTTTAGAGTTATCTGTAAAAGTTATTATGTATTAAAATAATATACCCCACAAACAACAAGAGTGCCATGTGCGAAAGATCAGAGATTGGTATCAATATGCATTTTAGGGCATTGAATACGAATATGACATTAGTTTTCCCCTAGCACGTCAGGGTTTCCCCTTAGACGATGAAAATTTCCTAGAAAATCAGCTTTGTCGGGTCCGAAATTACCCTTGGTAATGAAATCGTCTAGTAACAAGTAAGGCATGCTATTTTTATGTATGTTTGTATGCTGAAAATTAATTTGACATTAGTCTTCTCCTATTGCCTCGGGGTTTCACCCTAGACTCGAAAAATTCCCTAAGAAATAAGCTTCGCTGGGTAAGAAATAAGCTTTAATATTGAAATCGTCGGGAAACAAGTTAGGTGTGATATAATTATGTATTTCGTTGTGCTAAATATGAATTCGACATAAGTCACCGTACACTTCAGGGTTTCATTCTAGACGCAAAAAATTCCTTAGAAAATCAGCTTCGCTGGGCATGAAATAACCTTCGATATTGAAATAGTCTAAAAACAGTTCAAACATGATATCCTCATGTATTCTTGGGCGCTAAATACGAACCTAACATTAGTTTTCCCTCAGAATGTGAGATTTTACTCCTGGGCGCGGACATTTTTTTATGAAATCAGCTTTTTCGGATATGAAAATACCCGTGGTATTGAAATAATCTCCAATAGCATTTCATACCCGACAGAACTGATTTTCCGGGGAATTTTCCGCATCTAGGAAGAAACCCTGAGGTGATGGAGGAAGCGAGTGTAAGATTCGTATTCAGAGTACTAGAATACATGAATATACGGGGCAGGTTGGGCACAGGACATGATCTCAGTTATACACTTACCAAAATTTATATAATGAATATTATGATCACAAAAAATTTACATCATTAGCCAAGGATATGTACTTCAACAACAAGTATAGAACGATTCTGAAAGAGTTACTAGAGAGACGCGAAAAATTCTGGAGTCGTAGTTGTCTCAACTAGCCCCGATCTCCCCTACTTTGGTTCGTTGCACATACTTTGTTCTTTGGTGACAATTCGGAAGACCAAAGTGTCATTTGTATCTGCATCGGCGAGCATCCTTCATAGATGTTACGTCCTGAATGCGGCTCTGTGGCACGCCCAGGTATGGATGGCTCTATTCAGCGCCAAGGTGTCGTATAGCGCTTCTGTAGACAAGCTCAGGGTCTTCGGAAACGCCAGTATTTCACTCTCGCTTTAAATAAATCTTGTATTTTTGTAACCCAAGTTAGATCAAGTTGCTCTTTATTTCCAGCATAGGTCTTAAGATCACCCATGTAAAATGCATGAGTGACCTTATGCTTTCGATATCCAGGTTTGCCCGCAGAAGTGCTCTCAAGAAACGTGGAGTTCGCTCAAAAACGCGAAGTGCAAGAGATAGTGGTAATAGTGTGAGGCAGAAGTGACAGGACTCATGGTGTCACTCTGAAAGACGCCTCTCTGTAAAGTGACGCTGTTAGTTGTCACACGATATTTTCCATTAAGATAGTGAATATGGTTTTCCAAAGGGGCATCAATCTATGCACTTCACTATGTGTGGATGAAACTTTAAGCTTTTCAACAGATAGGTGATATGTCTATAGGAGGTTGAATCTAAAGCCTTTTGGAAGCCAATTCAGGCCATCAACAGGAAGAGGAGCTAGGATGCTGCATTTGTGCAGATGCACCTATCGGTGAACACGTTCTCCCGACATCCTGTTACGCCTTTCTTTGATTCACGTTGTTCGTACATCTCTCACAGCACATGACCAAACAATCTTATCATTCAGTATATCTGTCAAGATCTTATACAGCGAGTTCAGACAAATTTTTGGACTCCATTTTTGGGGTCAGACAAGTTGCCCGACTACGAAAGGTGTGTCATTCCACCAGCCCCTCCGGAATAGGCCCTTCCTACTCTAAATATAAGACAATAGGTAGTAATAGGTGAACCTTCCGCCTCAGGTGTCATGAGGGCACTGCATATATGCAGTGGCATATTTCTGCTTTTAATTAATAATTGTGTATCGTAGGCTCATTAGTTACCGTAAGTTGGTCTGCCCTACGTTGTTCCAGCATGAGTTGGACAACCAGATAGTTTGTGGCCTTGGTGCTCGGCGTGTGCGTTAGGGTCGGCCGAATTACACGAAAGTTTCCTAATCGGTATGTGACCTCTTCTAAATATCCTTCGACCCTTGCAGAAGAGGGGGATGAGGAGGGGAATGTTTTCCTTACTCAAAGGATATTTAGAAGAGGTCACATACCGATTTTAAACGAAATTCGATTACTATAACTAACTAAGAAAAAATCCCAATGCGCGTTTAATTTTTGACGATTTTTCGAAACCTTGAACGCGATGTGCGACCGGAAGATATGGTCCGATTAAAAAAAAAATCATTGCAATCAGGGCGATGAGTAGCAACTTTTCTGCGCTATTACGATCCGATTCGGAAACTTATGTGTAATTCAGCCCACCCTAGTGTGCATGATACGCTTTGAAGCTATCATCGGGAATGTCTAAGGTCAAAATGTGTCAACGGTATGCTAAAGTGGTCAAGATACTGTCTTGACACGCCAAAATGAAACCAAAATTATATATATATATATATATATATATATATATATATATAGAGAGAGAGAGAGAGAGAGAGAAAAGAGAGAGACCCTCCAGTTACTGTCGACCATCCACCCAAACCAGAGGAGGTCGAAGCAATTTGGAGAGAAGTCCACGATGGCCAACATCAACTTCAAGAAGACTCAAAGAACATAAATAGCTTCAAGGAGCTGTGCAATGCCCACATAACAGCTGAGGAGGAATGCCCAGCTATCACTACCGAGGAGGTGAAAAACGTATTAAGAGGCATGAAGAACTATTCCGCTCCCGGACCAGATGGTATCAAGACCTTCTGGTGGATGAAGTTTCCTTCAACCCACCAGCATTTGGCTAGAGTTTTCACCTTATATCTAAAGTCGGAAGAGCCTATTCCGGAGTGGTTTGTGGAATGGCGCACAGTGCTCCTGCCGAAGACTGGCAACTTAGCTGACCCTGAAAATTACAGGCCAATAACTTGTCTGAACACACTGTATAAGATCATTACAGCTATCCTAAATGATAGGATTGTTCAGACAATTGAACCTGTGTGGCGAGAGATGTATGAACAACGCGGCACAAAGAAAGGCGTAGCAGGATGTCGGGAGAACCTGCTCATCGATAGATGTGTTTGTAAGGACGCAGCATCCTATCAACGATTCCTATCAAGGGCCTGGATTGATTACCGGAAAGCTTTCGATTCAACCTCCCATAGACTTATCATCTGTCTGTTGGAAAGCTTAAAGGTTCATCCACACATCGTGAGGTGCATAGAGAGATTAATGCCGCTTTGGAAAACCAGATTTACTATCTCATCTGGGAAAGATCGTGTGATCACTAACAGTGTCACCTTTCAGAGAGGTGAGTTTCAGGCGACTCCATGAGCCCTCTTCTCTTTTGCCTCACATTATTGCTGCTGTCTCTCGCACTTCGCCATACCGAACGGTACCTCTACGGCAAACCTGGAAACCGAAAGTATAAGGTCACTCATGTATTTTACATGGACGATCTCAAGATCTATGCTAGAAATGAAGAGAAACTACATCAAGCTCTGAAAATTGTCAAAGGGTACACTCAAGAGATTGTAATGTAGTTCGGGCTAGAGAAATGCGCCACGGTTCATTTGAAGAAAGGAAAACTTAATGGCATCCCCGAAGACCCTGAGCTCGTCGACAGAAGCGCTTCACGACACCTTAGCGCTGGAGAGACCTATACATACCTGGGCGTGCCACAGAGCCGCATTCAGGACGTGACATCTATAAAGGATACTCTCCGAAGCAGATACAAACATCTCATCCGGCAGATTTGGTCTTCCGAACTGTCAGCTAAGAACAAAGTATCTGCAACGAACATGCTTGCCGTCCTGGTAGTACTCTATTCATTTGGAGTGGTTCCATGGACGAAGGACGAGCTCAGATCCCTTGATATCGGGACGCGTAAGGTGTTGCACATTAACAAAAGCATGCACCCTAAGTCTTCTGTTCTGCGACTTTACATCTCACGCCGCCTGGGTGGTCGCGGAATATTGAATCTTGAATGTCTTCACAACAGGACTATTCTGGGTACAGTACATATAGTTGCAAATGGACAAGACCCTCTTCTTAAAATAGTCAGGAAACATGAAGAAGCGGGCAAAGGGGCGTTTTTGTACAAAGCAGCGGAGAAGGCTGCTGAGACACTCGTCCTTGACTTAAATACCGGGGGTGAGCAAAATGCATCAAATCTTATCCATCTTGAATACTCACTCCTGAAGGCCCGGATCAAGAAAGCACATGAGAAAAACTTCCGCGAAGAGCTCCTCAACAAGAAGATGCACGGCATCTTCCACAGAAATGTGGAAGATCAGTCGATGTCGTATGAGCTAACGTATGCTTTCCTTAAATCATCCGGATTGAAGTCGGGCACGGAGAGTTTCATTTTGGCATGTCAAGACGGTGTCATTTCCACTCTAGCATACCGTCGCCACATTTTGAGCCAAGATATTCCCGATGATAGCTGCAGAGCGTGTCATGCACACCCTGAGCACCTAGGACACATACTATCTAGTTGTCCAACTCATGCGGGAACGACCTACATGCAAAGGCACAATGCGGCACTAAGAGTGCTTTATAACCATCTCTGTCACTCTTATGGAATTAGCCCAAATACCGCTCCGCTAAACGCTCCTAGGGAAATAGAGTCAATTGTCAAAAATGAGTGGTGCTGTATATACTGGAACTTCATATTCTCGACAATTGTTTCTGTTGCGCACTCGAGGCCTGACATAGTTCTCCTTGACTTCGAGAAGCGAACCATGTTCGTTATCGAATTTTTGGCACTCTTATAAGGGAGTTGCGACGATCATACCCCGAATATTTTGTTAAGCTAATCGTCTTAATCATCGGCGCTCTTGGAGGTGCCACAGTTTCGTTGGTTAATAGCCTGAGAAGCATCCCTGTGTGTCAACAATATGCTGAGACACTTGCGGGGAGAATGCAGAAGGCGGTCGTCTTTGGGTCGCTCCGTGTCCTCAGGGTGCACGAGATCACCGCCGGATCATCGTATTGAATTCATCACAGACTGTAACCGCCTATCTCACGGTCTTGAGACGTGGTTGCGGCTGAAATTTTCCCGCTATTTCGCTGGGAGGGGGTGCAATTTTTCAGATTAGCACCCGCTTTCGGCGAAATCCTGCGGTTGTCCTTATGACAAACTTTTGATTATATATGTATAAATTGAAGGAAAAGAAAAAATAACCTCCGCAGGGTTCCACTGAGAGCAAGTGCTACCTATGAAAATGACACGAGCTCCCAGTTGAACCACGGTAAATCACAGAAAAAGTACAGTCGTTGCAGCTCTCTTTTAAAGTTTAGATATCTCTCCTCCTTTTCCTTTTCTGTGGCAGTGATGTTGTAGTCGGCCGGAGCTGCGAATTCGGTCACGAATATAATTTCTTTCTCGAGTCTTGGAGAACAATGTCAGGCCTCGAGTGTGCAATGGAGACTGCTATCCGAAAATCGTAGTCCCAGAATATTTGGCACTTTTGATTTTGGACAATTTGTTGCTAGGGCAGAGTCTAGGCCAACACCGAAAGAGCGAGAAAGATGGTAATGAAGCACTCTTAGGACTGCATTGTGTATGTTGAGATAAGTCGTTCTCGCGTGAGTGGGACACCCGGATAGTATATGTTCTGAGTTTCCAGCGTGTGCATGACATGCTCTGCACCCATCGCTGAAACTTCTTGACGCAAAAAATGAAACGAAAATGAAACTCTCTGCACCTGAATAAAGACCTGATGATTTGAGGAGAGCAAAAGGTGGCTGGATAGAGTAATGCATATTCCTCACTTTTATGTTAAAATTCAGGCCAAGGGAATCGGCCATCTACTTCGCGGATTTGTAAATGAACGCTGCGTTACCAATAATCACGTGTTTCCTGACGATTTTTAGCAAAGGATTGCTGCCATTTACAACGATGTAAGCTGCACTCAGAACAATTTGGTTATAAAGGCATTAGAGATTCAGAAGTCCGCGTCTGCCTTGATGGCGTAAGATGCATAATCGCGGAACGGGCGAATTATCATGCAAGCTCTTATGCATTTGCACGATCTTACTTGTGGCAATATCAAGGGCCGTCAGCTCGTTCTTCGTCCATTGAACCACCCGAAACGAGCAGAGTAGAACCGGGACGCTAAGCATGTTAGTCGCATGTAACTTGTTCATCGCCGGAAGACTTGTAAACCAAATCTGTCGAAGAAGATGCTTGCATCTGCTTCAGGCCAGGTATGTATAGGCCTAACCAGTGTCTACATTCCTAATAACACTTATATCCACAAACTCAGGGTCCTCGAGAACGCCAGTAATCTTTCATTTGTTCAGATCAATCTTGGCACACTTGTCCAATCCAAAGTCCATACCAATTTCTCCTGTGTACTCCTTGACGACATTTAAAGCAAGTTGAAATTTGCTTGCACCAGGAGCATAGATCTTAAAGTCATTCATATAAAATAAACGAGTGACCATGTTCGCGATGATTAGTGTCGCTGCAGAGGTATGTAGGAGAATTGCGTAGTACGAGTGATAGAGACAGAAGTGTGATGTAAAATGGAAAGGGGTCATGGTATCGCCCTGAAAGACGCCCCCCTTGAAGGTGACGTTGTTTGTTGTCACATGATAATTTCCAAATGATATAGGAAATCTAATGTTCCAAAAGGGCATCAATCAATTTATGCCTTTCACTACGTGTGGATGAATCCTCAAGTTTACCGACAGACAGATGATAAGTCTATGAGCTGTTGAATAGAAAGATTTCCGGTAGTCAATACAGGCCATTGACAGAACGCTTTGATGGGCAGGCTCAACCCTTCGAACAATCTTGTCGTTTAGGACAGCTCTAAAGATCTTATACGGCGTGTTCAAACAAGTAATTGACCTGTAATTCTCTGGGCTGAACAAGTTGCCTTTTTTTCGGTAGTAGTATGGTGCGTCCTAACGAAGGCCACTGCGGAATGGCCGTTTCTGACTTGAAATATGATTTAAATATGCGGCCGAGATGTTCATGTGTAGAAGTAAACTTCTTCCACTAGAAGTTCTTGATACCATTCGGTACTGCTGTGGACAATGTCTTCCTGCCCCTGAATCTGTTTTTACCTCTTCGACAGTGATTGATGGAAATTCCTCCTCAGATGTTATAAAGTTGGCGCAAAACTCTTCGAAGCGGATGATATTACTAGTATTTTCTTTCAACTTCAATGTCTTTGGGATCTTGTATACCTCTCTCTAAAAAGTATTTACCTTGTTGGGTTTAGATAGATTTTTGACAGAAACAGCGTGATCGCTGAAGAGGCACGATGGGTCAGCGAGAAACTGTTAATTCACTCTGATATATCCCTCCTTCTTCTGTATTTTCCTCCATGCGTCAGATAACACCCCCATTTTGTCAACAATATGCTGCTTGATTTTCAGCAGCTTGGAGTAGTTCGGTGTGTGATGGTAGATCCTCAGTTTTTGGGCAAATTTTCGAAACCTTTCAGTGAATGGTCTACCAGATGTTATTTAGTCAATCACGCCCTGAACACGGCACAAATACTGTCTTGCCCATTCAATTTTCTTGTTCAGTTGATGCAAGCGTCTTTTAGACTTTTGATCCATCGTCGGTTTAAGCCTTTGATTTGAGTCTGCCAAAGCTCTGGCCGCACTATAAACTAAACAATTGACGGTCCAGAGCTCAGACTTCTCCGAGATATTCTCATGAAGGGAGGCATCCATTCTAGGCAGATCTTGGGGCTTAGGAGGAGCCTGGATCTTGATGTTCCTTATTGTCCTGAGATCGCAATCATCTCTCAGAAGGTGCACTGTGAACTCTAGGTTGATCTGCACTATTTTCCGACTCATTATTGGGTGCTCGGCGCGTTCGTTCGTCTTGAGCCGCATCTATAACTTTCTGGTGTTTTGGTAGAGTTATTGTTGTTCCCGCGAGCAGCTAGGAAAAGGGTTTGTCCATCCTTGTAGAGCCCCGCATGCAAGGAAGAAGCTTTTGGTACGGTTGCTACGCCTCCGCTTGGGGGTTAATTCCACGAAACCATCTCTGGACAATCGTTCGCGACTGTTCATAAACTATTGTAACCATATTCAACAAAAGCCCTCGATACCCTTGGTACAAGCATAAAGGTTTAGCCACACATCGTGAGTTGCATAGAGAGATTGATGCCGCTTCGGAAAGCCAGATTTACTATCTCATCTGGAGAGCATCTTGTGTCAACGAACAACGTCACTTTTCAGAGATGTGTCTTTCAGGTCAACGCTATGAGCTCTCTCCACTTTTGCCTCACATTATTGCCACTATCTCTCACACTTCACCAATCCCAACGGTACTTCTGCGGCAAAACTGAAAATCGAAAGCATTAGAACCCTCATGTATTTTCCATGGATGATCTCAAGACCTTTGCTAAAAATAAAGAGCAACTTAATCTAGCTCTAAAGATTGTCAAAGAGTACACACAAGAGATTAGAATCGAGTTTGAGTTAGCAAAATCCTCCAAAGTTAATTTGAAGCGAGAACAATCATCAGATTGATGCCATTAGGCATCCCCGAAGACCCTGATATCATCGATAGAAGCGCCATACATCTTCGCGCTGGAAAGATCTATACATACCTGGACGTGCCACGAAGCCGGATCCAGAACGCAACTTCGATCAAAAATGCTCTCCGATGTAAGTACAAATGTCTTGTCCGACAGATTTGATCCTCCGAACTGTCTGTAAGAAACAATGCATCTGCAACGAACATGCTTGCCGTACCGGTGATACTCTATTCATTTGGAGTGGTTCCTTTACACCGTTAAAGTAGTCCCGGAATACTTAATCTTGAATCTCTTCACAACAGGATTATTCTGAGTGCAGCACATGCAGTCGCAAATGCACGAGTTCTTCTTCTTAAAATGGTCTGGGAACCCTAACAAGTGGGCAAAAGAGCGTTTTTCTACGAAGCAGCGGCGGAGGTTGCTGAAACACTTGGCCTTGACTTAAATATCAGTGGTGAGCCAAATTCATCAAACATTATCCATCTCGAATACTCACTCCTGAAGGCCCTAATCAAGGAAGCACAGGAGAAAAACTTCTTGTGAACAGCTCCTGGACAAGAGGATGCACGGCATCTCCAACAAAACTGTGAAGGATCAGTCGATTTCGTATGAGCTAACGCTTGTCTTCCTAAAATCACCCGGATTGAAGTCGGGAACGGAAGGTTTCATTTTGGCGTGTCAAGACGGTGCCATTTCAACTTGAGCATCCCTTCGCCACATTTTGAGCCATGATATTCCCGATTATAGCTGCAGAGCGTGCCATGCACATCCCGAGCAACTAGGATACATGCTATCTAGTTGTCCAGCTTATACGGGAACGATTTACACTCAAAAGCACAATGTGGCACTAAGAGTGCTTTATACCCATCTTTCTGTCGAAAATAGTGCTATCTTATTATCGTAAGAGTAGAACTGGGCCGGTCTGTCTCGCACAAAAACCTATTATTTTAAATTTATTTTATGTGCAATACATCTCCGTGTTCCGTTCTTTCGTGCTTGCACGTCTTTGGATGACATATCTTCTCCTCACTCGTAGTCGGTCATGGCAACCTTCGAACAGATGCAGAGCTTGATGACAAGCCTGGAAGAGAGACTCAAGGCCGAAATACATGGTGTAGAGAAGAATATCCTAGAGAATACCAGCGTAAGCTTACAGAGATCGGAAGCTAGAATAGTTGCTGTAGAAAAAGAGAACGCTGAGCTCAGTTTGGAGATCGCTTGACAGGCACAACGGTTGGATAGGCTGGCCAGAAGGAAAATTTAATGCTTTTTGGCATGCATCATAGCCCAGCCGAAGCACCACTAATGCTGGAAGAAAAAGTTCGTAATCTACTTGGATCCAAAATGGACATAGTGCTCAGTCGGGAGTCTCTTAATGGAGTTCGGCGTCTCGGACAATTCAACTCTAGCAAACCGAGGCCTGTCTTACTTTCACTTGCTTCAGGATCGGTAAAGCATTTTATTTTTCAAATTTGATCAAATCTCAGAGGCACGAATATTTTCATCGAGCATGATTTGGATCAAGACTCTGTTAAAATCTGTAAATCTTTGATCCAGGATGCAGCTAAATTAGAAAATGCCGAACTAAAACTACGTTTAAGTGGCAATTGCCTTAAAATTGACAACAATACCTACAGTATGGAAGATTTAGCCAAAAAGAGCCTAGAGAAAATAGTGAGTAATAATTATCCGAACCACGAAATTCCTAATATTGTGAGGTCTGGCAATTCTGTGAACAATAACATGGCAACTGTATTTGAATCTCGGAACCAATCTTCTGCGACGTAACAAGAGATTGTAAACAACGAAGCTGACACACCTGTTTATGTAATCACTGCTGCTAAGCCTGACGCACAGCTGGACGGTAAAACTTCGGACAGGTTACATGCTAGCACCTTCAAAGTTGGCCAACCTGTATGTTCAAGGAAGAGAAAAGGAGATTCACAGAACGCGGACTCCCTCAACAAATATGTTGATAGAGGAAATGCTTTTGAGACCTGGACAGCAATCAGAATGACTCGAGGGACCTTCTGCGGGAACAGTAGGAGCTTCAACCTCTGTTTCTATGGGTGACTCGTCAATGCAGAGGATCTACAATCGCACGCAAAGTTTCAGTGTCTGTTATTGGAATATCAGTAGTTATAATAACTTGTGCAACCTGGATGAAAATTAGAAGGCCTACTTAACAAGTCACTATGTAATTTGTTTAGGTGAGTCCTGGCTTACAAGCAAATCTGTAAAGTTGCCGAAATTTCCAAACAGTTACACCCCTTACTACGCTGTAGCTACTAAAGAAAAAAGTAAAGGTCGAGGCAGTGGGGGTTTAATTACTTCAGTTAAGAAATGGTTATTTATAAAACTGAGCTTCAAGAATTCCTTCATTCTGTTTATCAGCAATATGAACTTTCCTCCATCAGCAGAGTCTGAATTTTGTATAGAGGTAATTCAAAATGTTTTATTTTCTTCACACAATGAAAACACGCATTTGTTAATAGTTGGTGATTTTAATGCTCGACTAGGTACCCTAAATAGCTTGTCTAATGACATCTTTAACAATTATAATTTATTCCCAACTAGATCGGCTTTGGATGTTAAAACTACTAAAAGAGGCATACAACTGGTAGAGTCGCTTGAATCTTGTAATTTAACTCTCTATAATGGTCGTACCTTTCCAGACAATCTTGGTCAATACACTTACATGACGAAAAGAGGCTGTAGCACTATTGATTTGTATTGGCTAAGTATTGATTGCATTAACTTCGTCTATGATTTCTCTGATTACAATCGGGAGTGTTCGGCGAAAATGATTAATAAGAAGTGGTATGAGTTTATAGTTAGGGGAGGAGGCAAGGTGTGTTACCATTTCCAGTCCACGCTCTGTGTAATTAGCGTGTTCTTTGTTTAACGACCTTTGTCTTTCTCCCTGTCTAATTCTTTTTAGCATGTTGGATCTAAGGTGGTTCGCATGGGGAGGTTGACGACCTCTGTCACTGTATATTATATACATGAAGCATGGGCGCTGTGGCAGCGAGCAACGATAATTTTAAATTGCGCACTCTCACAAGGTCCACCGTAACAAAGGTATTTCATAAAAACTAGCATTTCTTATTTTTATAAAAAAAAAATTATTCGCTTAAAATCCACTTCTGAGGGCCTTAACACCAAAATTTTTAGAGATGGAACATTTGATTTTCCTTAATTTTCGCAGCAGATTGCATACGCTTTAATTCTTGTGAACTTTCTTGGGCTCAGAATGGGCTAAAAAGAAGATATTTTCAAGACAGTATTTTATTTCGACTTTTTTAATTATTTTTCGAGAAAAAGAAGGGATTCAGTTCTCGTTAGATATTGAGCACCTGCGAGAGCAAGCCAAATTTTTAATCGTAATCTAGAGCACAGCAAGTGTATTATCATCAGAATGTTTTCCAATAATGAATAGGTTCGAGGAAACAGATTCGAATTTACTTAGTTTGTACAATTTTCACCTTTCTGGCTGGTTTTCCGGCAAATAGTTGGTTCAATGTGGCTTAGATGTTCCAAACGAGGTTGGAAACTGCAATTCACCGTTCCCAAGCTATAAGGATCGAATGGATCGCCGCATCTTGGATCGTACGCACTGTTACACTGGTAACATATTACTGCTTCACCTAAAAATTAAAAATAAGTACATAAAATATAATCTTAAATAAGTAAAATAATTAAATTAGATGATCTTTATGTTTATAAGTAACATAATATCTCAACTGATTGAAATACATATTTTTCAGTGTATATATGCAGGGTGTCCAAAACAGGCCCGGCGGAACGTGGGTTATCTGTCTTTCTCGCACCTCAATGAGCGTGAATGTAGAGGAATTAGAGTAAGCGAGACACTCGCATGTGGAAAACCGTCATTTGTTTTCCACATGCGAGTGTCTCGCTTACTCTAATTCCTTTACATTCACGCCTCTTAAGGAGCGAGGAAGACAGATAACCTACGTTCTGTCGGGCCTGGTACAAAAAGTAACGAAACACCTAAATAATTTTACAGGTGAAACATTGTTCAAAAAGGTCAAGGTCACTCTGAAAAAACTTTTAACAAAGAATCCAGTGCTGACCTTGAATTTTACCCTTAGCTTGCCCTTCAAGGTTACTTCAAGGTCAACTTTGTTTTTTTAAATGGAAACCCCTATTTTTGACAACGGCAATCGAAGGAGCGGAAAATTTTACGTCCAGAAATGTATTTAGGTCATGGCTCAAGGATGAACTTGAGCTTCAGCTGAAGGTTTTTAGGCTTGACCCAGGTATGGGTCGGGACCAATCTGTACTGCTTCGGCTAAGGTGTTCACGAAAAAGGTCGAGGTCGATTGCCGTTCTCTAAATAGCGGTTCCCAATTAAAAGAACAAGGTTGACCCGCCCCATATCTGAGTCAAGCCTAATAACCGTCAGCTGAAGGTCAAGTTCACTCTTGACCCATGAACTGAGTACATGTTTGGACGTAAAGTTTCCCGCTTTTCGATTGCCGTTGTGAAAAATAGGGGTTCTCACTTCAAAAAACAAAGTTGACCTTGAAATAACCTTAAAGTTCAACCTCAGGGTCAAATTCAAGGTCACCACTGGATTCCTCGTTAAAAGTTACTCCAAGAATGAACTCGATGTTTTTCGGAAACATCTGAGCTGCAGCAGTACAGATCAGGGTCAAATTCAAGGTCACCACTGGATTTTTCTTTTAAAGTTACTTTCAGAATGATCTTGACCTTCTCGAAAAATAATTCACCTGGAAAATTATTTAGGTGTTTCGTTACTTTTTGGACACCCTGTATAATTAAATGTTTCTCATAAGGATGACCGCGTGATCTCATTGGGAGCGAGAGCCATTCTAGAAAATTGCACCCGCTCACAGAAGGTAACTATAAACGGGCTCTCCTTGGATGTATGATTGTAGCATGGTAGAAGAGTAAAAGAGCGTAGCTAACACGGGCTTGCTGGATCCCTGGGTCGTGGTCCCTCCCGGACTGACATCCAATTTGGAATCGGGACCTGCACGGCTCACGACCCGCATAGCGACTAAGAAACAGCCCTCCGTTGGGGTGGTGTCTTACTCACTCAATGTAGGGCCCCCCCCCCCCCCTAAGCCATGCTTGTAGAGTGACTGTGCCCGTGACACTTTGGCACTTAGGGGTACGAAAGTATCCTAACGGCCTCTCGGGTATACCGGACGAGCTTCCCGAGTAATCAATCTTATCCCTGCGTGCGGGGCTCTGAAAGGGCGGAACTTTTATTTCCTTAGCTATTCGTGGGAACAAAATCAGTTCTATATTTTAAAAAACACCCAGGGAGAGTCGAAACCGACCCCTCTGGAAAATTGAAACTACCGAGGGAGCCTTAGAAAGAGGTTGAGACGCCAATTGTTGAACCAATCGAACGCAACAGCTAGCCAGACGGTGACTGCGAAAAGAGGTCATTCTGATAGCAGCTCACGGAATGAAATCACGGATCAGAAAAGGATCCGGCTGAAGGTCCAACAGTCTCTTATATCCAGGCTTATCAAAGTCACCTGAAAGTAGCCATTCTCGCCGAGGGGTTCCCAGTTCGGATGAAGTGTCTTCAACTTGACTCATTGAAGCTATTGGCGGATTACAACTTTAGGCAGGAGCTAAGATCGAAGTCATCGACAGCAAAGACCTCTCAAGGCCAGTAAAGCTGCTGGCTTGGATTCCTAGTTAATCTATGAAACCATCAGCAGTACCTGAAAGGATAGCAATTCAAAACTCAATCATTAAACGGGAGGATGGAAGGTTATCGATGTCAAGGCGAGTAGTCAAGCTACCCTATTTGTAATAACGACAGAGCCAGAAGTGGTCCAGAGTCGCAAGAAAATCGACTGCAGGCCTCACTATGGGTTGGAGAGGATCAATATGAAGATCCTCTCTAAAGCCAAAGTTACTATCGTAGACAAAGCACCGGATTTTCCTTCGGAAAAGGTGTAGGAGGCAACTGGCGCCTGAAATGGACACTAGATTCTCCCTCTTCCAATCTAGGTTTTATCCGGATGTACCTTCAGAACGCTAGAATTGAAGGATTAAGTAGAAAGGCGAATCAGTCATTGATCATAGATCCGTAGAGAAACCTAGGGCAGCACTTCATGTCAGAGGCGATATCAAATTTATTGGATCGCCAAGGTTCTTTTCTAGAGACTTGGCGGAAATAAAGATTGAGCACCATTAGCGGGGCATACACCAACCTATGGCGATTCGCTTATTATACCTACCATTTGACTCCCAGTACCCACCATCTAAGTCATGGGGTAATCTGGTGGACTGTTTCTGTGTTACAGGATGTCCTCTACTCATTGGACGTGATGCTAACGTACATCATTCCAATTAGGGTAGGAAGGACACCAACCACAGGAGTGAGTCTTTATTAGATTACTTCTTAATTACGGATTTCACTCTATCGAATCGGGGTGATACACCTACCTTCGTGACATCCAGATGTCGGGAGGTAATTGATTTAACCTTATGTTCGATAAGTGTTGGTGAAGTGTTCAATGGGTGGCATGTATCGTTGGAGGCAGAATTAAGTCTATCGAATATATAGAATTTACTGTCGACATCCTACAAAAAGATATGAACAAAGCATATGAGGACAAATGCCCTCTTCGTATTAAAAAAAACAGGCAGGGATGTACCGTGTTGGAAAACTAGGCTGGAGGACGTGAAAAACGATACGCGAAGCCTTTTAAACAGAGCTAAAAATAATGGAAATTGGGACTTCATACGTCAACATTAACAAGATATAATAACCAGATACAAAATGCCCTAAGGGACTTATGGGGGGGGGGGGGGATATTGTTAGGGAACCGAGAATATGTCTGACACTGCTAGACTTTACAAAAACCTTGAGGGGTAACTCATCATGTCAACTGAGGGCATTAATATTGCCTTCGGACAACAGCATTTCTAGACGTAGAATGGGCTTTTAGTAACACCCTGCCTAATCCATATAAGGTTCTGCTGAAACACATGGAGTTAGCGACACGAATCGCTTTTTTACGTTCTAGGCAATATAGGTGACCTGCCGATTCTGGGAACAGGGAAGCATAGAGGCACTTTAGCGAAATTTATGCAGTCAGCGCTCAAGATAGTAGAACAATAGTGCAGGGACAGTCGTTTTTTCGTTAACCCAAACATGATGGAATTCATGCATTTTACCAGAAAAAGGAAGCTTCCTGACCTTGGAAGCGTAAGTTCCACGATAGGGAATAGAATTTTTAAAATCAACGAAGTATTTAGGAGTAATATTTGACCCTTAATTAACCTGGAAACTCCACGTTAACGCAATGGTAAAAAAAGCTAAAATGGCTTTTTGGACCTGCAAATGCGCAGTAGGGAAAGCGTGGGGATTAAAACACAGGATTACTTACTGATTATTTACAATGAGAATCAGACTCATAATAGCATATGCATTAACGAAGTGGGGGCCAAGAACTGAACTAATAAGTACTGGTAAACAACGGGAAAGCCTTCAAAGAGTTTTCTGCTCCGCGGTCACAGGCGCTATGAAAACACCGACAACAGCTCCTGAGGTCATTCTGGACATCCCGCCGTTGCACTTTTTCGTAAGGAAGAATGCAGCAGCGGGAGTCTATAGACTCCTAGTAGGGGGGAACTGTAGTGCTGTTGAGGTGAAAAATCTACATGACATCATTAGGCAAATGCTATACAAAGATAATATTCTGGCTATAAAAACTGATGTTATGCTGACGGAATTATTCTTCATGGGCCCTTCAAGGTCATATTTCCTAAAAGGAAAGAATGGAATGATGAAGAGAGAAAGAAAGAATTATTTACCCCAAGCTGTTTCGTTTGGTATACAGACGGTAAAAAGTGGGTCCGTCTGATTTGGATTCCCGGCAATAAAGATACTGAAGGTAATGAGAAAGCGGAAGCACTGGCTAAGATGGGAACTTCACAGCCCCGGATTGGCCCGAAATGCCACTGCGGTATCTCGTAAACATCGGCAGAAGGAACCCTTGATAAATGGCATGAGGATTGGACACAACCTTCGTTGTAGAAAGTGTGATTTTCCTAAGGAGACAGCTCATCACATACTTTGTGAATGTGATGCACTGGCGTGCCCCAAAAACAGTACCTGGGGGATTATTGTCTTGAAGCAGAAGAATTTCATGACATCTCCTGCAAATCAGTGTATGGCTTTATGGTGAAGACTGACCTTATGGGAGATAGATAAGTTCTAGGGTATAGTACAATAGGTTTTATCGCAGTGCTATGGGCAGATATTGCCCTTCCCTGCTGTATAATAATAATCGTAATGAGACTGACGTAAAATTGGCAATTGATAATAAACAGATGACAGTTATGGTACTTTTCGATTTTTTAACAACTTTTGTTATGGTAGATCACCAGCGAATCCTTTTAAAGCTCAAGTCCTTGAAAATGTCAGACGCAGCTATTGGATGGTTCAACTCGTATCTCAACAGTCGATTTCAGAGAGTAACTGGTTTTTTGAATGGCTCTAAAAGGAGACGATTTATCATAGGCAACATACTTTGTACACTAATTGATGATGAAGATCGCATGTATCTTTTCAGTTATTCCATCCATTAGTTAAATATCAACCTACCAAGTTCCAACTTCTTAAAAGAAGAACAGTCCTAAGAATGCTTACGCATAGATCCTGTACTGTGAAAGATGGTTGACTCTGAAATAAATTATCGGTTACTCTTAAGAAAGCACCCTCGCGGTTTCACTTTACACAAGTGTTTCACAACCATTTAACTGAAATTAATAACCCAACCTAAGAAATTATCTATTGGTAGTAGTCGATTACGTATCAAATGTACATAACGTAAATAATTTTTTCCCTTTCTCTCTTTTTCTTTTGGTTTTTACTATTATTTTTATTTGGTTCTGTTTTGATTTCCCTTATTCATTTGCTTATCAGAGTTTTCGTTCATAAACACATTCATACACTAGTTTAAGTTCGATTATCATTAAGTGTATAAGTATTGTTATATTATACTCATTGCATTACCACCTATCACTGCTTGTATGAACTACATTCCACATGTATGTTCCTGTTCTCTGAAGGGCTATTTAGGCCTAGAGACTTTCAAAATAAATACAATACAATACAATATTTGGGATTCTAGGAGTGAGTAATTTAGGTGGAATAATGAACTTTCCTCACATCCGAGGTTAAAATTCAAGCCCAGTATATCGGTGGTCTTTTCTGCGGCTTCGTAAAGGAACACTCTTTTGTCCATCATGTTGTGATTCCAGACCATATATTTAGGAGAGAATTTCTCGCATATGCGAAGATATGAGCTGTACCCAGGATAGAAAGTCCGCGCTCGCCTTGACGGCGAATGATGTACAATCACAGATCGGTAGAACTTATATGCAAGCCTCTCTGATTATATGAATGAGCCTCTGCGTGGCAATGTCGAGGGTCGTGAGCTCGCGACATGTACAGGCAGTGCTGGTGAAATGCTGCGTCTTTGAAGACACACCTGTCAATTGGTAGGTACTCTCGGCAGCCTGCTACACCTTTTTTTCGAGCCACGTTGTTTGTGCATCTCCCTCAACACACGCCCAATTCTTCAAAAAATCCTACTGTTTAGGGCAGCTGTAAGGATCTTATATAGTGTGTTCAGAAAAGTTATTGGCCTGTAGTTCTCTGGGTTGGACAAGTCTCCTTTCTTCGGTAGGAGTACAGTGCGTGCTAACACCATCGACTGCGAAACGGGCGCCTAAATATGAGATAAAGATGCGGGCCAGATGTTGTTGTGTCGAAGTATACTTCTTCCACAAGAAGTTCTGGATACCATCTTTTCCTGCAGCTAAGAAGTTCTTCGTAATCCTGAGTGCTTTCTTCACCTCATCGGCAGTGATTGATGAAAATTCCTCCTCAGATGTTATGAGGCTGTCGCAAAGCTCCTTGAAGCGGATGATATTCTCAGTGTTTTCTTACAATTCCAGCGTTCGGATCCTATAAGCTTCTGTCCTAAAAGTTTTTACCTTCTCGGGTTTGGGTGGATTTTTTAGCGAAATACGGAAATCGCGGAAGAAGCCAACTCTTTCTCTTCTGCATTCTTCTCCTTGCGTTAGATAACACCCGTATTTTGCAATAATATGCTGCGTGATTGTCAGCAGCTTCGACTAGTTCAGTGTGTGATGGTAGATCCTCAGTTCTTGGGTGAACTTCTTGACTTTTTCCGTAAACGGTCCACCAGATATTATGTAGTTAATCACACATTGAACACGAGATGCATTCTGTCTTGCCCATCTAATATTCTTGTCCAGTTAATGCAAGCGTCTTTTCGTCTCTTAATCCATCGTCGGTTTCAGCCTTCGATTTGAATCAGTCAAAGTTCTCGTCCCACTATAAACTGAACAATTGATGGTCCAGAGGCCTGACTCCTCCGAGATATGCTCACGAAGGGAGGCATACATTTCAGTCAGATTATGGGGCTCAGGAGGGACCTGGATATTCCTGGATGCCTGCAGCTTGTTCATGCAGCGGTTGGGGAAACTCTCTGCGTTCATATCCAATTTTCAAGAGGTATGTAGCTTCATATCACAAAGACTGATGCGAAAAGTGCTAAAGCGCTTTTCCGGTTCTTCGTCGTGTTTCCATCTTAATTATTTTGAGCACACCGAACCCTAGGATGATCAGAACGGGTTGCAGACCCATTGTAGAGTGCTGTGCGCGATCGATCGGTTTTATTGGTGTTGTCACTGTTGTTCACAGGAGCAGCTAGGGAAAGGATTCATCCATCCTTGTAGAGCCCCGGAAGCAAGGATAAGGCTGCATACTCTGAAAGGTAGCCCAGTATTCTAGAGTCACCGTTTAGGGCACATCACCCAGGTACCATTCAGCGGGATACTGAATTTCGAATGTCTTCACTGCAGGATCATTCTGAGTACAGCACATATAGCCGCAAATGGACGAAAGCCTTGTCTTAAAATATTTAGGAAACACGATGTCTTAAGAGCTTTGGTTTCCTCAAATCACCAGGATTGAAGCCGAGCACTAAAGGGTTCAGTTTAGAGCGTCAAGACGGTGTCATTTTCACTGGAGCAAACCGTTGCCACATTTTGAGTCAAGACATTCCCGATGATAGCTACAGAGCGTGTCATGCACATACTGAGCACTGAGGACACATTCAATCTAGTTGTCCAAGTCATGCGGGAATAACGTACATCCAAAGGCAGAAACCGACGCTATGAGTGCTTTATTACCACCTCTGTCGCTATTATGGCATTAGCCCTGATACCGCTCCGCCACACGCTCCTAGGGAAATAGATTCAAGTGTCGAAAATGAGAAGTGCCGAATATACTGGAACTTTATATTCTCGATAACTGTTTCTGTCAGGCATTTGAGGCCTGTCATAGTTTTCCTTGATTTTGAGGGACGAACCATGTTCGTTATTGAATTTTCAGCACGGGCTGAAAAGAAAGTAACAGCTTCAGAAGGTGCGAAGCGATGACCAGTTCTGAATCTCAAAGCCGAACCCGCGTGCTAAAACCATAAGGGTTTCGCCGCCATGTCGTTGTGATTTCTCCGGGCCCTATGACCACCAATCTCAGGGTCGTGAGACGTGGCCATAGGTGTGAATTGCCGCGATTTGTAGATCTTAGTTGCTCCCAGTGGGACCCTGCGATAGTTTTTTAGCCTGTTATATATTCTTAAACGCGTATATACAGGGTGTCCCAGATTCAAGTATCCGAACTTATATAGATATATGAAAATAAAGAAAAGTAAATCGAAAATTTATTTCCAAAAAACAGTTGAAGTTTTAGTTTTTGAGTTATTGGATATTTAGGCTAGATCAATCAGGAGCACGATATGAACAGTCGTTCGTAAGTGAGCGGGAGTCTAACAAAGTGTTATTGATGCGAGCGCCAAGGTGGGCTTAGCGAGGAGAGAACGGTAATCACTACACTATGCTGGACTCACGCTCACTCACGCCCGACTATTCATACCGTGCTTCTGATTGGTCCAGCTTATATATTTGATAACTCAAAAGCTGAAACTTCAACTAATTTTTTAAGAAGGAATTTCAGATTTATTTTTGTAACGTTGATACAGCCATATAAGTCCAAACACTTGAGTCTGGGAGATCCTGTTTAGTGTCCAACAACACACTTCAACTCCCATATTAGGTAATTCCCCATCAATTTGTCGCTCTCTGATTATTGAATGCAAAACGCAAAGTTCAAACCTCCACAATTTTTTCACATTTTGAATTTTTCTCTCTAACATTTATCAACAAGGTCAAAATAACAAAGCAACTTATCTCTTAGAATTTCTGTTACATAACTTGTAACAGTACCAACAAAAACCAGCACATTTGTGAAACTCAGAAAACTTGCTTACTTGAAAATTTGTTACTGAAATTTGAATGAAGAACAAATTTTCTAACAACCAAAGTTACCCTTTTAAATTCCTCTCAGAATTTCTCTTTCATAACTTGTAAGAAACTCATAAAAAACTGAACATTCACGAAACTCAGCAAACTTGCTTTCTTGAAGATTTGTTAGTTTTAAATGACACAACACCATTACTATCAGAAGAGTTCCTCTTTTCGATTACTCATAGAGTTTCTGTTATATAAATGTTAGCAAAAGTAACAAAAGATATCAACATTAGCAAACCTAGCAAAGTTTCTTTCCTGAAAGTTTCCTTGCTCATCAATGGTATTTCCCTCAAAATGGATCAAATCTTCACTCAAGACCCATATTTCGGTACCTCCATGGTGAACTCTCCAATTTGGGGTGAGCAGTCTGAACTTTTCAACCTCCTTTTGTGTTGAGACCTAACACCGCTACGCATAAGTGGAGCTACGGGCCAGCAAAAACGAGATTGGAGAGTTTAGACTACTAACCCCAGATTGAAGAGTATAGCATGGAGGTATCGATTCATCTACTTCACCAGTGTAATCTCGCTGCTTTGAAAATAGCAAGCGAAGTGCAATACCTAACATTCGAATCACTAACGAAAAATTGTTCATACAAATATGAAGAAAATATCTTATGAGTTATTTATCCGATCAAAAATGATCCACCTTCTCTTAGAATTAAGGAAGAGTAAATGAACTCAAAAGCTTCTCAGACATGCAACCGGAAGTAGTGCATTATTTTCTGAAAATCTGAAGAGGTTTAAATACTTTATTGAATTCTGTGAAGTATAGCCATGTTTAAAAAGAGGTAAAAGTTTGTGGTTGAATGGCTGAATGGTTTGTGGTTAAATGGTTAAATCAAGAAAAGTATCAATAATTTCGAACTTCTGTGACATTGATTGATTTCTAAAAAAATAGATAAGAGGTTCTTGTCAAAGCGTCACATTGGCTGTTGCATTCGTCGATGGAAAAATACCCAAAAATCTTTCAAAACATGAATTTCGATCATGCGACTGGAAGTGTTGCAGTATTTTCTGAGAGCGAGGAGAAGTTTCACTGATTGGTAAATTTGCTGACGTTTGGACTTTTGATGGAAAAACTAATTAGAGTTTTCAGTCAAAGTGAAACCTTTCCTGCTGTATTCTTTGATGGAAAAATTACAGACCATATTCGTTGAACTTAAGTTCCAATCATGCCCCCGCAAATAGTGCATTATTGTTTGAAAATCAAGGGCGGTTTAAGAAATTTGGAAAATCTGTAATCTGCAGAAGGCAGTTGTAGTGCCAAAATTCAGTTATTATTATTACTATTATCATTACAAATGGGCAGGGTCGTAAGAGTCTCATAGTACTAAGGTTATGTAATGTAATCTATAGTACTGTATCCTTGAATCTAATCCTCTTTAATGAAAACGGTTTTCGCCATATAGCCATTTATTGAATTATAAGGGCTATTTACAGTGTTACTACATTAATGTCGGACGGGCGCGGGGTACTGAAGGAATCACGTTTGGGCATGTTGAAGTCGACGGAAAAGAAACAAAACAATTTATCACAGTTACTACTGAAAACTTCTAAATAACATTTATAGATCTAATCTTAAATATGAGTCCCGGAGCCTATCCAACGAAGCACTCCTTTTATACCCCAAAAAAAAGGTTTTGATTGTTTTGGAAAATTAGCAAAGATGTAGCCTCCGGAAGCTACAACCACGGTCGTTCACCATATGATCGATCCCGACGTAACCGGAAGTAATACGTCATCCGACTCGTCACTTCCCACAACACCAGAATATGATCGACTTGGGAAGTCACTTAACAAGGACTCAAAAAAACTAAATGAAATACTGACTTTAAATTGAAGGACTCAAATACCTCGATTGTCTGGAAAAAAGCAGACACAATTTCAAATTGTTTGAACAATCTGAATGACTACACCAACCTGTACCTTGGTTAATACTGAACAGCCAGGAAAAAGTTTCGAACCTGCCCAACAAAGAAACCCCACGCTAATACCTGAGTCCCCACTCCAACGAAGAGGTAGCGTCCGAAACTCAAAAACAGAGGGAAAACTTTGAAGAGAGTAAGCATTGGGCGGAAACTATTTTATGATAAATGAAACCTGAGGGTGACTCACAAGGAGAACAATGAAATAAAACAAATGATCAATATACCGAAGCATCTGATTCACAGAAATGATTTCCAAAATGCTTCACTCTGAAGATTACAAGCACATCAGAATCTTAAAGGATGTGATAAGCTGTCTCATCACAGAAGCCGCACTTTCGCGCCTTCCTGAAAAGCAAAAAAAAAAGAAGAAACCACCATTGTTTTTTGTGCCACTGTTATAATAATTTTTTGATTTTTATTAAAAAAAATATTTTCGACGACACAGCAGTAGTATACATTCAAATACTAGCAATAATTATTATTATTGTGCGAAAAGCTGTTAATCTCGCTATTAATCTCTTCAGGAAAAAAATTTATTAATATATTAAGAAATTAATCCGACTCTATCCAGTTCAATCCGAACCGAATTTTCATCCAAATGAATCCGAATAAATCCAAACCCGGATTGACTTATCAATTTACAGAAAAAGGATTTTAAATCCTTTTGTTTACACAATAATATGTTACAACGTTCAAAGTTTTACGAAATAATTTTGAACTATTCATAGTTTGATAAACGCAGATAACTAATACATTGCTGACGCT
This sequence comes from Andricus quercusramuli, assembly GCA_932178445.1. Classification (NCBI taxonomy): domain Eukaryota; kingdom Metazoa; phylum Arthropoda; class Insecta; order Hymenoptera; family Cynipidae; genus Andricus; species Andricus quercusramuli. The sequence goes on along the minus strand of CAKNXH010002220.1, from coordinate 272,759 downwards.
TTATATGATGAGAAAAAATTCTGTTAGATGCAAGAGAATACAATTTTTTTGCATAGTTAAGAATCCTGGAAGCACAAACAAATTAATGCTCACAACACTTTCATTTGCTTTGGAAGTATAATTTGGAATTCATGTACGATCTTATGTGTTGATGATTAACTAGATTATGGAGTACAATATGTTTACGGAGTAACGTTTTAATAAATTCCTTCTGCTTTCTCTTGTTCAATATTAAAAACATTTACATTGTTAAAAAAAATGATCTTAGAGGGCGCCTGCATGCCTTAGGGGGACGCCTGATAGGGTGGGCGCCGGCGGGGTTTCCCGCATCCCAACCTATGGCCAGGCTGCCACTGACAGTATGGTTCAGTTCCGTTAATGGCTTTTGTAACCCCACTCTCTATAAGCATATCTGCTTTTTCGTTACCTTCAATGTTCTCATGTCTAGGAACCCAGATCAAGTTAACCCAGTTTTTACCGGACACTTCGAGAAACTCTTGTAGGGACCTACAGATAAGTCTAGATATCAACTGTTCCCATCGGAGTGCTCTCACAGAAGCTTGAGAATCGGAGCCTATGTAAATGTGATGACTAACATACCCACCTTTACAAATCTTCTCTGGGCATGTCTTAATAGTCACGATTTCACCTTGAAATACGGTAATGAATTTGCCCAATGCAATTGTTATCTTCGCACTAGGTTCCATCCCAAGTATTCCAGCTCCAGAGCCAAGGGAATCTTTAGAGCGCTCTGTATCCCAGATTAGTCCTTCCGTTGTGCATAAATTGCTTCTTCTCTGTTTATCATACCAGTCCCTCCTTTTCGGGAAGATTACCTAAAAGGGCTTCATGAAGGAGTATTCTTTCAGCATGTTCTCAGAGTGAATGCAAAGAGTTTCATTGCCCGACAATACGCTAGTTATCAAATGATGCAGATCAAGGAAAGTGCCATCTCTATGACCTTCCCTTAGGGAAAGTCTTCATGCCTCCGCCGCAGCCCTCAGCCTCATTAGAAGGTGGAGTGGTGGTATACCTTAAATGGACTCCAAAACCTCTTTTGGGGTTGTTCTGATTGATCCAGTACTTGCCAAGAAAAAAGACCCTTTGTAGGCTCTCCAGCTATTTCCTGGAACTAACCAAACTGCTTCTTGGCGCCCAGGTCAATGAGGTGTAAGTTATAATTGTTATAATGATTACTGTATATAACCATATATGGGGACGGCGATTTGTGAAGCTCAGCTTATAGGATAGCACTGTGAGTGGAGATATACCTTCTACGCAGGCACAAGGCATTATCTACAGTTTCCTTAGTTTTCTGTTATTTGGAAAGCGATTCACTTCTTTATTTTTGACACCTGATTGCCGCATGCACACCTGGAATTTCGAAAATAGTGCTTTAAGCTAACACTTCGACGCTTCGTTAGGAAGGACTGATATAATTCGAATAGCAGACGTTACCACCGTTGGAACCGTCATCTTCTGTATCCCCACGCGCAGCAGCGATCCTAGCGACCGCAAGTGTCAGTCGCTGTACCCATAAGGTGAAGAAACGGATGAGATGTTACATCCTTCGTGTAATTAACGTCTGGGTATGTATTAGTTACATAAATACAGACAAAAGGTAAAGACAACTTCCAGACTAGTGTATCATTTTATTACTGCTGCAAAATTTGCTCGTCTAACAAACATTGTAACGTTTCGGAATTATACTAATTCCCTCATGAGACTAAGACTAAAAATAATCCAATTATTTATATTATATTTATATTATACTATTTATCATAATCAAATTATTTTATGATTGATTAAAACTTCGAAATAACTTCCTGAAAAACTAAAGTTAAATGGTCACCATTAAAAATATTACGAAGATTGAAAAAGGTAACAAAATACCAGAATTCCACATTTTTAGAAATTTTTAATTGTGTGAGTGCTCGTATAAAGAACAGAATACGTCAATAAAGATGCTATATTTGTTAAATCTGTAATAAAAAATGTGAATAGTAATTATTGAGTCATTAAGAGACAAAAGGTCAAATTTTTAGGTTAAGAATTTGAAATAGAAAAATGATATGCGTAATTAATAAAAGTTTATTACTTGAGACAAATATAGATTAAAAGTGAAAGAGAGCAGGAATAATCCATTTCGATGGAGTTACAAGAAGTGAAGAAAATCAATAATATAAAACTTTTTTGATGTGAAATTGGAGATCCAACAACCGCTCCATTTTTGATTAAACGAGCACTGGAATTTTCTATTAGATGGTTCCCGATATGAGTATAATAGGGGCTTACATACAAAATTCACCATAAGAGATTAAATTCAACATTTCTAAAATTCGATATAAAAGTTAATTTCACAATTATCATAAAAATAGTTAAGTAAACCGAAGAAGAATTATAAAGTAGAATTATAAATTATTTCAGACGTGAAATTAATGCAAATAATCTATAATCATCCTGTATGCTTCATTAAAAGCGGTTGAAACGTCTTCTTTTTCAATGGAAACCATCTCAGGAAAAGCACGACTAAAATAATTATTTTCTTTGGGTAAGATTTCAACATCATCCCATTTCATATCATGAGAGTCATTCGAGTGTCATTGTACTAAATGTTGACTAATTGCTCTGTAGTATTTTTCTGCTAGTCTCATATTGTTATTATGCTCCTCAATTCTAATCTTAAGAGGACGACTAGTCTCACCGTTGTGAGACCCTAGTCTCCAATTTTGTTGAATGCCCCATTAATGTGCTTGTCAACAAAGTTATTCAGATCGTTATTATGAAGTAAAAATTTCTTAATAATATCCAAGTTGTTAATGTAGAAAATTTCATTTGAAAGGGGTAAATTTGAGGTATAGATATAACCAACAAATTAACAATCTTAACAACAAAATTTGTAACTTAAAAATAGAACAAAGTGATAATCTGTTAACTTCAAACAGACGCAGGGTTGAATTTGACACTAATTCTGATTATAAAGATCCTTGGATAATAAATATGTCGAAAGCTAATGTTCTGGATGAGATTCCGGATATATTATGGTCCCGTGAAAAATTCAATTCCAAGTTTGTTTCTGATGAAGATAAACATATTTTTTATGTTATAAAAGACCTAGAATCTAACATAGATAAGTTACCTGATGACTCACATTTAGAATTTAGAAACGAGATTTTGTCCTTCGCTTTCAATTATTAAAAAACAACTCATCGAATTTCTGAATCTGATAGGATTACACTAGATTACAAAATTAAAAAAATTGTTCTGCCCACCACATCCTAATATGATTTTTTTATGTACTTTGCCCCACTAAGCAAGAAAATCAAACACACAAATTTTGTAATGGAAGCATTTTCCTACTTATGCTCCTACTTATTTTGTAGCCAGAACATTTTGCAAAATAATTTCTGACTCTTTACCAACTTATAGATATTCCGTAAAAAATTTCGTGGCTTCTAAAGATCGCGTTTCTAATTTCAAAATTCCAAATGATTATATCATGGCATCCCTTGATGTGAATTCTTTTTTTACTAACATACCCTCCGACTGGGTTTTGAAGAGTATTGAAGGTCGATGATATTTTATTTGTCGTAATACAAATATACCATTAGAAGAATGTAAAAAGCAAATTCTGAATTTACTAGATTCTACTCTTTTCAAGTTTGATAGTGCACTTTACATGCAATCTTTCGGAACCCCTATGATGTTTCCCATATCTCCTATATTATTTGAATTGGTAATGCAAGATTTGGAATCCTATGCCTTTTCAAAATTTGTTTTCGAAATTTTTACTTATACACGTTACGTGGATGATACTTTTCAGATTATTTTAACTGAGAAACTGGATTCAATACTTTCCGCTTTCATTCCTTATTATCCAAGATTGAGATCCACATTTGTAACTGAAGAAACTATTTCTATAAGCTTTTTGAACCTTGCATTTATTAGAGACTATAACAATAATATAATAACTGACTGTTTTTGCAAAAAAAAACGCATTCAGGCCGATTTCTCCACTATTTATCGGATCATCCTATATCACAAAGTTGGTGTTTTTACCAACTTGGATATTGTTAAGAAATTTTTATTTTATAATAACTATCTGAATAACTTTGTTGACAAGCATATTAATAGAATATTAAAAGACACATTCTAATAACATTAACAGCCTACTTACAAATTATAAAATTATGACCATCTTTAGAGCTGATCATAAGTTTGATAGACATATTATATCAGACAAGAAGAACAATATAAGACTAGCAGAAGAATACCACAAAGATATTAGTCAACATTTAGTACAAAAACACTCAGGTGACTCTGTTGCTATACAATGGGATGATGTTTGAAATCTTACACAAAGAAAATAATTATTTCAGACGTGCCTTTGTTGAGATGGTTTTCATTAAAAAAGAAGGCGTTGAAGCAATGAACTTAATTACTGATTCAAACTCTGTTAATGAACCACACATGATGATTATAGATTATTTATATTGATTACACGTCTGAAATAATTTATAATTTTTCTTTCTAATTCTTCGTCGGTTTATTTAACTGTGTTTATGATCATTGTGAAATTTACTTTTATACCGAATTGTGAAAAGTGTAAATATAATCTATCATGCTGAAATCTGTATGTACGCCCCTATTCCATCGACATTGTACACCATCTAGTAGAAAATTGTCAGTACTCGAGGTAATCGAAAATGGAGTTGGAGCTGGGTTTCCGGTTTCAGATCAAAAATGTTTTCAATTATTCATTTACACAACATCGTATGACTATCCAAATGGATTATTATTACTCCCTGTTACTTTTAATCCATATTATTCTCAGGTAATAAACTTTTATTAATGACGTATATCATTTTTCCATTTCAAAATTCCTAACCTACCAATTTTACCTTTCGTCTCTTGATGACTTGATAAATTTTATTCCTATTTCTTATTACAGATTCATCAAATATAGAACAGATTTACCAAATATAGAATCTTATATGACGTATTCTGGTTTTTATTATTATTATGTATTATGGTATCTTGTTAGCTTTTCCAATCTTCTTAATATATTCAATGGTGAACATTGAACTTTAGTTTCAAGTAAGTTATTTTTAGGTTTTAATAATTTCAATATGTTCAGTTTCAGTCTATTGAAAGAATTAGTATAATTCCGACAAGTTACAATGTTTGTTTGAGGAGCAACTTTCGCAGCAGTAATGAAATGATACACTAGTTTGGAAGTTGTTGTTGACAACAACTTTGTATAAAAACTGGTCGAGGATAAAACTCATCCCTGCGGTTATCCCCTTTGCACCTTCGCTCTCAGATTGCAACCGTGCGTGCAGACTGGACAATCCTGCAGCATAGCATAGAGCGCATTAACCTATTTACAGTGGTACCTACACAGTGTTTCTCAGCAGAATAGAATATAGATTCGATAGAGGTGTTACTGACGACACCCGCTATGCTCGAAAAAGCTGCTATCGCTACATCCCATATTCGTCCTGCTTTTTGAATGCGGAAGATAAATGTATGAAGTGCGTCAATAGTGAATTTGCCTTTCTGTGAGGCCAATTGATTACTATGAAGGGGTTCTTCTGGAAGGATTTTCTTCTTCATATAAATACCGTCTACCTTTTCTAATGTCTTCAACATTTAAAAAGTTAGGCTAATTGGTCTGCATGATATGACCTCACAGTAGGAGTCTCTCCCAGGCTCTGGTATAAAGATCGCTTTGAATTTCTTCCATGCCATAAGGGTATATCTCATAGCTATGTACACCCTTAAGATGGTACACACTGGTCCCAGTAGAACATTCAAACCATCTTGAATCAACGCCGGGAATATACCGTCTTCCCCAGCAGCTTTGGATCGGTTGAAACGCCGAACCATCCATCCAATTTTTGATTGTGTTACTTTCCGGCTTTCCATCCTGCAGTCATTCCCATTGGCCCTATGTTCTGGGCCCCTAGAGGAGTTTAGCCTAACAGCCCCTTTCTCCGACTAGCACACAGGTTCAGAACCAGGGAAGTGCACCTGCATTAGATATTCGAGAATTTCGCTAGCTGTTTCTGCCATGTCCCTTCTTGCCAAAATCAATGCCCTCAGTTGACATTAGAGTTTTTCTTCGAAATTCATTAGAGTTTCGCAGTATCAGGTACATTTTGAATGCCCTGAAAACGCCCCATCTATGAGTTCCGTTTGACCGCATGTATGTCGTTAGTATATCTTGCTACACTAACCTTATACACATCCCGTTTTTCAGTTTTGCTGTCTCTATTAAAGATTTACATATGACCCTATTCACTATATTCCCTATATTTATTCCAGTCAGTCACTCTTGGGTTCCTATACCTAATCGGATCAGCCTCTTCAGCTGTCAGTAAATAGCATATATGCCTGTGATCTGATAGGAATTTCTCAGACGATTCGTAGTATCCCCTGAATTTTTCGCTCACGGGTATACAGCACAATGTAAGTTCAATTACCTTACGACATCTAGCTTTCACAAAGGTTGATGTATTTCGCGATTCAATGTGGTTAAAGTCAAAAGGTTATCTGAAAGGTACTCACGCCTGTTGTTCATATTGTTACTGTTCCATATTGTATGATGCGCATTTGCATCACATCCAATGAGCATTGGCCATCCTTTCGAACTGCAGTATTCCACCAAACGCCACCATTTCTCTGATGGCGGCTGGTATGGAGAAACGAATGGCAGGTATGCTGAGCAAATCACCATAGGCTTACGTCTTTCTCCACTTTGGTGTTTGATTTCAATTGCTACCAGGTATTTAGTAAAGAACCTGGGTAAGCAAATATATTCGATATCCCTTCTGAAATAAATTGCCGTCCTAGGGCTTACATCAGTTCTATTGTAGATTATTATAGAACCGTATTTGTGCCTTATCCTTTTTTATTTCTGCCTTGCATCACCAAGGCTCCTGAATTACAGCAAAAGCCGCATATTCCATTGTAATACGTCTGCTTAAGATGGCCAAAGTAGATTCACAGTGGTGAAGGTAATTCGAATAAACTTCAGATCCGAGGATTTTACGCAATTCATTTAAGAATCGGCCTCATCCATCGGATGTTCCAAGGGCAGCTGCTCTTCTACTGTCCTCGTAGGCTCTTTCGGGTTCGAAAGTATATTCATCTGGATTCTTCTCGATCACAGTTGCGGTTCAAAATTGACTTTCTCTATACTTCCGATCACTAGAGGGTCCGCACTCAGGACCAACTGAGTTACCTTGTCGTCTTTCCTGAGATCCCCGATGGTCCACTTCTCCACTTTTAACGTGGGGTTCTAAACAGCTATCCTTTTAAGGACAGATGATGGTTCCTCAGAAGCTCCAGGTATCCATGCCATGAATTTGGTAGGCTCAAGTAGGTCCCTAGAATCAACAGCTTTGATTCTTGCACCTTGCCATGGCTTAAAACCTCAATAGCCATTGCTTGCTTTGATTTGAGATTCTTTTGCGGAAAACCCTTAGGTACTGAGCCTACCTGCGTTGAGTAGGAGTGCTTTCATCAGACTTTTCAGGGGCCCCTGGCACTTTCTTCCGGCAGCAATGCTATAGTTCTGTTTCACATGGCCTTTTTTGGATCCAGCATCCTCAGTGGCTTTAGCCTCGTTTATGGGACTAATTTTAAAGTCTCGTTCCCAGCCGTGCCACTCGAGATGCTAGGAGCCGTAAGACATCTTACTGATTCGAAGGTGATTTAACCCGTTCGTTTGTTACCATCTTCACGCACGCAGAAGTATTCATGGAGTGGGTAATTAAAAACTCCCCTCCATGTGTATGTTTTTTGTTTGTTAAGTTTTCGAGATTCATTTTGTTCTAAGGGAGCTCCTTTTTAGGCCAAGCCCGAACTCACCTTCTCCTTGGACAGAAAAATTTAATTCCCCAACGTAAGAAGTATTCGAGTTCACGCATCCCACAGAGCAGGCAAAACCAGTTGTTTAGAAAAATATGTTTTTCTTGATTTTAGGAAACAAAATAATATTGCGGAGGATATTATTCAAAATAAAAAACTTTGAAAATGTTTTTTCCCATCAAAGTGTTTCTTATCATCACCTCTTCCCAATTATGAAAAATGGTTAAGTTACGCTATTCAATATGGGGTTAGCAGTCTGAACTCTCCAATGTAGTTGTGTGGTGGCACGTAGAGCCACCACTTGTCGTGGCTAAATAATGTGTGTGTGTTTTTTTTTAAATTCTTGTAAAAAATTTTCGAGAAAGAAATTTTGGTGGGTTTCTCGAGTTTTCGGGGCTTTTTTTATTACTTTTGTTACATGTAACAGAAACTAAGCCAGGAATCGAACAGAGGAGAATTTTTATTGTCAAAGATGTTATCTTATGTTAGGCTCGATTACCAATTTTCAATCAAGTTTGCTAGATTTCGCTAATGTTGACATTTTTGGTTAGTTTCGTTACAAGTTATGTAACAGAAATTCTGTGGGATAGATTGCTTTTTTATTTTGACCTTGTTAATAAACCTGAGAGATAATAAATTTAGTGCAATAAACTATCGAAGAGTGCTTTTCGTTAGAGGCCTTTTTTGTTAATTATTTTTTTGTTCACGATCACATAGTACGAGGAGTTGTATAGGCGGTGGGACACCCTATACTATACGTAGTCGAGATCTGATTACATACTGTATTATTGTTTAGATATTTAGATTTCGCAAGGATTCAGTATAGTCATCGAAGGCAACCGATTTGTTTAATACGCCTGTTTTCACCCCTGTTGCTTTTTTAACCTTGTCATTGTCGTGCGATTTTGCCACTGCCAGGTATAAGAAAATGAACCGTAATCCAAAGGCCTCTCACATACGTTTTCTATTAGTACGGTAGAACAAAATCTGTAATTATTTGACCACTACATTCATCTTTCATGGAGCCAAGAAATTTCTTGTTTTCTTGCGGCATTTCGAAAACATTGTATCGAGGGTAGTAGGATGTGTTAAATTGGGAAATTATTGTTATCCATATCGCTTTCCATATTGCCATACATGACGTCACAATTCACTTCCCAGTTGAAAATTCCTGTACGGGAACCTCGGAGTATTCTGCACATGTTTCTGTATACGAACTTGCACACGAATCTGTACAGGTAATCTTGACGGTTCCTGTGTAGGAATTTGGCGAAGGAAACTGTACAGGATCGTGCAAAGGAACTTGCACCGACAAAGGAACCTTTAAATGATTCTGTACACATTTCTGTACAGATTCCTTTGCCAAGTAAATTGAGGCGCGGGTTCCTGTACTTAAGCAAGTATAGGGTCCTTTACAGAAAGCCAATGCGAAAACTCATGTCGCTATGAAGTTGCCTTCCTTTTATTCCCTTAAAGATCGAACTCACTATATAGAGAGCCAAACCACTAGTGAGCCCTCGTGCAAGAGTATATATGCAGGTTAATGTATAGGATCCTGAACAGGTTTCTGTACATGAACCCACGTCTCAATTCACTCTGTGAAGAAACCTGTACAGGATCATTCAAAGGCTAGCTTGCGTACAGATTCGTTCGCAGGATCATGTACAGTTTCCTCCGCCGAAATTCTGCACAGAAACCGTCAAGATTACCTGCACAGGTTCGTGTACTGGTTTGTGTACAGGAACATGTGCAGGATCCTCTGAAGTTCCTCTACAGGAATTTTCAGCTGCATTCATATATCAAACTGTCCATGTCAGTGTATAAGAATTTACAGTGATTACCATACTTTTCACGGATGTAGCTACAGTGAAAGTAATGAATGAAAATTGTGAAGGCTTGCTTGATATACATGTAGATATGATTCATCATTGCCACAGTAGTCGGTTAAGTTGACTCAGTCTGCGACTGGGAGTCACACGCGCCTGTTAAGAATTCAGACGAATATCAATAAACCTCTCTCAATCAAATATAGTCGTTGCACTCATTGTTAGTTAAGATACCAAGTCACTACAACAATTTCAGACACATTTAGCTCTATGAGATCTGCATAGATTGGTTTATTGAACAAAGCTTCTGGCAGGCACGAGATTTTCAATAAAAATTGCTCGGCTGTGGAAGTTATGTATAGCTATGAGGGCTGCTGCCCTATACTTACCATCTCACTTTGTCACAGATTGTTAACTCCTCTCTCACGGACGATAAAATCAGCATCGTACCCGCTGGAATTGTTAACAGTTGCTTGTGGTGACAGTGATCATAAATTTCCTTTATTAATTGATGTAGGTCTTTCTTACTTATTTTTATTTTCATTTTCATCTCATTTGTAATAAATCCAACAGTCCGGGGACCAATTACAGGATGACATGTGATCAACTATCTTGATATAATCGGTATAAATAATATATAAATGTATATAGTACCTAGTAGGCTACATCGACGCTTTACAATCATGTATCATGAAGGAATGTTCAACGTAACCGTGCACTTCAGAGATAAAGCAATTTAAAGACTGATGAATGGCATCAAAGGTAGGATCGGAACTTGAGTACATAGCATCATAATTTTCGCAGAAATACAGTATTGGCAAATGGCCAGAATGTGCAGTTATATATGTGTAAAATGGAACCCGAGATCTAGTGAAAAATTGAGGTAACGTAAATCGCGAAAAACCGTGAAGGTCCACATCCATGGATCTAGAAGGTACTGCTTCCTTAAAGTGTATCATTTTGTCTGGCTTTACTACTAAAGAAACTTTGTCAGATGAATATATATTTTTTTGCTTGTACTTGCGACCAGGGCACCTCCACGAGGTGACGGTGGGAATGATGGCCATGAGGGCACGATAGTCGTTAACCGAGGGCTCCACTAAACTCACCTCCTCTTGCTGCCAACACATGTCCTCGGAACCGGGGACATGGGGGTGAGGCCAGTAAGCCGTTCTTCGGCTTTCAACATTGGCTCAACGAGGTCGCCTCTCGGAGTGCCTTACACCTCCTCGTCCCAGGCACATGATCTGTCCGGGGCTTTGCACCTTACAGCCCTATGGCCCTCCTTGCCGCACCTCCAACATGCCTTCGTCCTGTCTGGACCCCTGCAGCCCGCTGCCATGTGGCCAAAGCCTAGGCAGCGGTAACAACTCAAGGCCTCCATCTTCTTCCGCACGCGACAGGATATCCATCCTACCTTGAGGTGTCCCGTGCGGAGAAGCCTTGCGGCAAACTCCTTCCTCATCTCGACGAAGGCCTTTAGATTACCTCTGAAGGCCTTATTGGCCTTTACTTCCCCGCTTGCTGCTTCATTGAAGTGTTGGAGAATGGTGGCCTCCACTTCTGACGCATCGGTGGTAGTGTCGAGGTCCAGGACCTCGACCTCGATGCGGGGGACGAGCTCGCGCACGCTTTCCCCAACACCGACCGCTTCTTTGATGGCCGCCAAAAATTTGGCTCGGCCATCTGCCTTCGGCCTTACCTCGACAAGGACCTCTCCGTTTCGAGTTTGCCTGACAACCTTGATTTTTACACCAAGGGTGTCCGGCTTCACATTTCGCTTGCGGTCCCTGAGGCCTCAGGGCTAGCTTGCCTTGTCGGCTTGGCCTGCTTTCCGTCAGTGGCAGGCTTCTCCTTCTCTTCTCCTCTTTTAGGCGTCGAGGTCACCGCAGTCGCAACAGAGCGTGTACGCGGCCTCTTCTTCATAGGCTTTGAGGAAGAATTCGCCTCTATGGGATTTTCTTCTGCTATCTGGGTCCCAGATTGGCTCATCTTCTTCTTCTGCGTTGCCTTCCTCCTTTCCTCTATCCTCGCCTTTTTTCCGGCGGCCCACCCAACTTCTGTTGGCGCGAACAAAACCGGTAGTCGGCTGTTATTACGGCCATTCTCAGCTTAATCGCCAGTTCCTGTGCTTCCTCCAGTCCACGCCTGTTTGGTATGAACATATTCCTCTTCGTATCAGAGAAATCCTGCATCCTTTCTAATGCGTCTGCCAATTTTTGGACGAGTTCTCCAGCGTCTGTTGAAGCTTTTTTCGCCAAAATGATATCTTTTTTTCCCTCAGTCTTTTGACTAACGTCAGGCTCCTCCGTCACATCCACCGGACCCTCCAACTCCTCGCACACATTCCGGTTAAATTTTCGTTGATTCATCTCCAAGCTGTTTCCACGAGTAGCTACGGATATGTAAGCCCATCCCCGCAGAGCCCCGCATGCGGGGGTAAGGTCTGCATACTCTAGGAGGCGACCTGGTATCGTAGAGTCACCTTTCGGAGCACCACACCCTGGTGCCATGCAGTCTTCGGCTTCTAGATCCATGGATGTGTACCTTCACGGGTTTTCATGGGTTTTCGCCATTTACTCAAAATTTGGAGGTGTACGGGCAAAACGGACAACGAATTCGGCTTCAGCGCGTCAAAATACACTGAAATCATGTGTGAAAAACTCGTAAGAATACTTTCTAACATTTACCAACGTCTATAAATGCGATTTTCAGCGATTTTTCACGGTTTTTCACGATTTACTCATAATTTTGGGGGTGTACGGGCAAAACGGACACCAAATTCGGATTCAGCACGTCAAAATACATAGGAATATATAGGTGTAGTCAAAAGTACCACCCACTTTTTATTTTTTGTGTGCCGGTGTAATCATTCGAATCTGCCTCCTACTCTCAAGAGACCATTTTTTAAGCCTGTGACATAGTTGTTTATAGTCATATCCAGGGGGTATAAATTCACCCTTAGACTTAAAACCAAGAAACTTAAGGAAGCTTTTCTGCCACTTCTCAATCGATTCTGACAGATATTTTACTTTCGGATTCCAGACAACAGACCCATACTCTAATTTAGACGTAACTAGTGCATAGTATAGAGTTCTCAACGTAGATTCTTGTTCAAAGTTGCAAAAAATTCGAAATAAAAACCCTAGTGATGGATTTGCTTCGCGGACCATATTGTCTACCTGAATGTTCACTTTTAATGTTGCGATAATATGTATATACCAGGATCATGCACTGTTTTCACTCTATTTATTACCAGATTATTTATTTCGTACTCGAACTCAATTAAAATTATTGATATCCAATTGTAATTCAGCACAATCCTGTAAACAGTCTACTGGTTTGTATAATTTAGTATCATCCACGTAAAATAAGCAAAAGTGTTTGATCACAGCATCAGCATCATTCATTACTATTATGAAGAGTAAAGGGCTAAAGTTAGATACTTGGGGAACTCCAGAGGTAGGTGTGAAAGAGAGGGATGTGTAACCGTTGTACTGAACTACCATTGGACGATTACATAAGTAAGAATGCAATAGATTCAATAGTTTATCCGGCGCGCCTAGTTCTTAGAGTTTACTTAGGCTTTTTCCATGGTCGACACAGTCGAAAGCCTTGTATATATCCGTATAGACTACTTCTACCTGCCTGTGGACGACCAAAAGAGTTTCGACAGTCTTGAGAAATTTTATTAAATTAGAAGTGGTCGATGTTTGTGGAACAAAGCCATGTTGAGTTGTAGATAAGACAGGAGTCACGTAAGACCAAATTAATTCACTTATTATTTTCTCGAAGACCTTTGAAAAATTGCTTAAAAATGCAATTGGTCGATAGTTATCAACGAGAGATTTATCTCCATTTTTGAACACGGGGCACACTTCAGATAAATTCCAGGTATTCGGGAATATCCTGGATGAAAGAGACGTATGATAGATAGCAGTCAGTGGTTCGATAAGTTCTTTAGCACATTCTTTTAGCAAGAGACTCGGAATTCCATCGGGCCCCAAGTAAATTTGTTTGGCATGGACTTTAACATGAGTGTTACTTGTTCACATGAAACGCAAAGAAAATCACCTAACAACTTATGCAAGTTCCTAAATATTCCGTCAGGTATAGTTGAGGAAGGTTTATATACACTGGAGAACAGAGTAGCACTTATATGACAAGTGATGGTTTTAAAAAAACTATATGTTTCCCAGGTGCAAGCGTTTCTGCATCGGAATTGGAGTTGACAGGATATTCTGACAGTTATTTTCAATGAGCAGCAACTCCAGTTCAAAACACTTTGCTGGTTTCACACCATTAGGACAGAAATTATAGAATTTCAATTCATAACCAAGCTAAACAGTAAATGTTTCATTTTTCCCCCGATCACAATTGGAATAACAAGGATAAATGTCCGAATTTATATGGTATCAAGCATTAGTCTCACTTGATTTGACTATTATCTTTAAAATATAATAAAATAACAATATGTTTTTGTTCGACCATGAATTAGGATGTGCTTTGTACACAAATGAAGGATTTCAGTTTTGTGTATGCGAACGTATCAAAAGTGAAAACATGATTCTAATGGCATTTTCTTATTAACAATAATCTTATTACCCTCCACAAAAAACATTTCAAATGGAAATTGGGGAAGGTGACGAAAAAGCGTTCGCCCCAAAAAATGTTCACTCAGAAAAAAGGTTCGCCCCACATAGGAAAACGAACAAAGAATAACCAAATTCCCTGCATGCGATTAAGTGAGGCTGACTTTGCAGGAAAATGATTCGCGATAATTTTCTTGAAAGAAAAACAAGAAAAAACGCAAAAAATATAAAAAAAAACAAGAAAAAAATACTTCCCATGATCCATTTTTAAAGCAAATTAGCCTGGAAAACACCGGAGGGAAAAATAAAGGTATGAATAGATTTGATTGTACATGTCGTTTCATTCTTGTTGTTCTAATTTCACCACAGAGGAAATGTATGACAATACTAGTTATGCATGTTGGTACAAGGCAAAACCGGTTGAATTTGCAACAAATTCATTCTCATCATTTATAATTTTCATTCTCATAATAACTTTGGGAAATTAATGAGCATAATAAAATTTTGTGTCATGATGAGAGCAAGAGGTGAAATGTGGAGGCGCTCCCGTGATCGAAAGGCCAATAAGTTGCATAACGACAATTGATCATGATAGCTGCATCGGCTTGTTTATGAATACATTAAAGTAATTTGCGGTCCAAATTCATTCGAAAAAAATGTAGTGCCAGAAGAAAGGGGGTGGAAGACGTAAATCGTCTTTACATTTAATACTGATGCGAGACCAGCTACCGTGAAAATATGGTTTGTTTAAAATGATGGAGGGAAATTGGCATTAATCGGGGATTTATATTGTCCCTTACTTTTGTTGTCTTTGATTTTGACGTTTGTGTTTTGTAGCAAATCATGAAACTGACCTTTCTACTTGCAGTTAAATAAAAGGGGCGCAAGAGTTGATAAAGTGTGGCCCTCCTGGAAAAAAAGTCAAGTTGTTCATTCATAGGAAAATTCGTGAAGTGAAAAGAATTATTTGTCATATTGAGAGCAAGGGATGGCAAGGGGTATTGCTCGTTCATCTCAAAATTTAATTCATCTTTCAATCCTTGATGCAGGACACCTTTTAATTGAAATATTGTTTCTAAAGGCTAGAAAAGTTTGCAGTAATTGGAGAATTACAAACTCACAAATTGTTTTTGATTTTTGGGTTCGATTTACATGACAAATTTTATGAAAGATATATGATCTGAGAACTATGTATAAAAAGATCAAGGGGAAGAATGGGGTGGAGCCTTCGTGAATTGGCAGGCCGCGTCGCAATTTCAATGTAAATATGGCTATTAAAAAAGGCTTCCGTTTCCGGTAGCAAATAGTAAAGTACGCGTGTTTGTTATGTGCTATCTTTTTTGGTTTTGGCGACGAGCGTGGAGGTAAGATAGGTCAGCATGTTTGTTGCGAGGAGCCCAGTGGAGTCAGGCAGAGGGCAGCAGCAGGCAGATAACAACCCCGATGCTGATGACCTCACTGAGACTGGCGAAACGGGGAGAGGTAAGGGTGATGCCGAAGATAGGAATGATGGCGAGGTTCACTATACCACGCCAGGGAACTTCGGGTGGGGAGAGAAGGAAGAGGGACCAGCTGATAGAAGGACTCGAGGTGGGCCGTCAAGTCGGGAACTGCTTAATAGATCCAGAGCTAGTAGTTTAGGATCGAGACAACTTTTTGATAAATTGAGGCAGGAGGGGATGGGGTTTACGCATAAAAGCGATTAGAGGGATAAGACGGAAGAAGTAAAAGGTCAAGAGAAGAAGAGGGGTATGAGCAGGAAGATGAGAAGTTGCGGAAAAAGTTAAAAGAAAAGTTTCCACCGGAGACGAATAAGGCAAAAGGGAAAGTCGATTTAGAGAGCCTGGAGAATCTCATTGAAGGGTTTAGAGACGAAACGAACCCAAGTCTGAATGACATGCAAACGCGAGGGGAGGAGCTCTAGGAGGAAATGAGGAAGGTTAGAGAGAAGTGGGAAGAATGGGACCTGGTGTAGCGGCGAGAAAAAGCTAAGATCAGGGAGCAGTTCGAGGATATTGAGAAAAATGAAAGGATGAGTGAAAAAGAGAGAAAATCTGATATGGAGAAGTTGGAAGAAAGTGTGAGGAAGGTGAAATGTAAGTCTGAGGATATAAAGAAAGCGTTTGAAGGGGCAAGAGAAGGAGGGAGAATAAAATAAGTGAATAAGAACGTTATCCTAGGAAATGTGAGAATGAATCAAGATTGAGAGAGTTGGAAAGAGTGAAAGTGAAATTGAAAGAGTGAATGGGAACACGGTATGGATAGGGAAAGACAGGATGTGGATAAATGGGAATGTGTGGATATGGGATGATGAGAAAGAAAAATTGAGTGAAGTGTGTAGGGAGTGTCCGTGGCTACGAGGGGGGAACCGGAGACTAGGGATGAAAGGAAGGCGGTAATAAAAACGGCAGAGGGCGATAGGAAAGAAGGTTGAGCGATGGGGTTTCCACAAAAGTAGAGAATGGACATAATGACGAAAGAAGGGATAAAGGAAGAAGGAAGGAAGTGAAAGTAGCGTTTACAGGAGAAGGGGAGAAGAAAAAGATTGGAGTATGATTAGTAAATGGGTAGCGAAAAAGGATGACGAATTGGTGTTGAAAGGGGGTGATCTGAATGTTTGGTCGGCGGACCAGGGAGGGAAAATATGGGATGAAGAGGGTGAGACTTTCAGGAGAAAATCGAAACACAAACAGGTGGACCCGGAGGGTAGGAAAAGGGAAAACAGTAATAGACTACATTATGGCACAGGAAAGGATAAGGGGTCTGTTGGACAGAATAATAAGCTAAGAGAATATACGAAACAAATAAAAGAAGAGAATGTGATGATTTAAGACGGAAGAGGTGTGGATAAGGTGTTGTGTATGATAAGAGGAAGGGTAGAGAAGATAGTTGAAAAAATTAGGCCAAATGAAAAAGCGAAGTGGGAGAAGAGAGGATGGTGGGATGTTTAATGTATAGAGAGTAAAGAGCGTATGAAGTTATCATTAAAGAATTGCAGATGGGGAGAGAGGCGAGAGGAAGACGAGGTTCATGGAAGAGGTAGAGAAAGTAATAAGGGAAGGAAGATAATGGGAGGTGATTATTAGAGGAAGAAGTGGATGGATAGGAATCAATGAAAAAATAAGTATGGATGAATGGACGGTATATTCTAAGAAATTGCTAGGATGGGTGGATAGCAAGGTGAGGTGGGAAAATAGAAAGATCAAGGAGAGAGGCATGAAAGGTGAAAATGAGTTGACTAGAGAGGAGGTGAATCAAGCAATTGATACGTGTAAAAGAAACAAGCCGATAGGAGAGGATGGAATGGAGAATGAAGAGTTAAAATTTGACGGAAGAGGGGCCATAGAAGAGATTTGGGAAGTATAATATGTAATCGAGTATGGAGAGGGGAAGGATCGCCGAAGTGCCTAGAAAAGTTTTGTGGAAGGCAATGAAAGAAAGGGAGGTGGGCGAAGAGCTGACAGAGAGGATAAAAGAGGTCTTGCATATTGTTAGCAGACCTAGAAGAGAAAATGGAAAGGAAAGGTAAAGAGGGTATCGTTCTAGAAAATAAGAGAATATACTTCTGAGCGTAAACGGACGATGTGGTGCTTCTGGCAGAGAATCAAAGTTAAATGAACTTGCTAATAAACGGATTCAAAGAGTACATGAGAGAGAAAGACCTGAAAATTAATGTGACAAAGACAAAGATAGTATTTTTCTGGAAGAGAATGAATGAAATAATGTATGGATGGAGAATAAATGGGGAAATGATAATGGGTCAAGTGTGGGGGATTGGAAAAAGAAGATTCAAAGTGGACTGAAAGATGAGAGTACGGCTGTTTGATTCACTCGTATGGTCTGTGATGTGTCATGGAGTGGAGATTTGGGGGTGGAAGGAGTACAACAAAGTAGAAAACATGCAAGATAGATTTCTGAGATGGATTATGGGAGTGTGCTGGAACTGCCCAGGAAATATGCTGAGAGAAGGAAAAGGGAGGGAGAAATTGATGATAAGGCAGAGGAAAAGGGTCTGGAATTTTGAAGAGAAACTTAAGAATGGTGAAGGTATCAATGTTGCACAAGTATGCCTGCAGGAAATATTGAATAGAGAGAGGAAAGGAAACATGGGACATTCGAGATGGGAGGAGTAGAGATGACAAGTTAGAACGGAATGGAGAATATGTAACGAGTGGAGGGAGTGGCAGGAAGTAGGAGGAGAAATGATCGAGGAGCAGGAAGAATGAGATGGGAAAAGATTATGGTGTCAAAATACAATAAATGGTATAGATTGGTTAAGATGGAAGGGGCCCCAGAATATTCAGGGAAGTTGAAAAAGGAGTGCAGTTGGTCCAGGTTGGTATATGGTTGTGAAAGGGAATCATGGGAGCACGTGTTGGAGAGATGTACAGGGGAAGAGGAAGGGGGAAAGAGCATGGTAGGTAGAGTTAGATAGATACTGAGCGGTTGTGGTCCAGGGGAAAAGTGTATGAAGAGTCTAGAAGAGAATAGGGAAGAGAAAATGCAAAGGCGTGGAGAAAACCAACGTCAGGACGAAAATTGACATAAGAGAAATATATGTAAGGAAAATTAGTGTTGCGAAACTTGAAAAAGCTTGCAGAGAAACGGTAAGAGGAAATGGAAGCCCTGGAAGGTCTCGCGCAATTGTAAGATAATATATAGGAGTTAGTAAATAATGAGAAAGCGAAGCGATTAAAGGTTAAAGGTTAGGTTAGGTAGTAAAGGGAACGGAGCCCTCAAACCCGTAAAAGGGACAGTAATAAAATACAAAAGAATACAATACAATTTGGCTCTTAAAATTAAAAAAAGCGGGAAAGTGAGTGACTCGACATGGTCCAGTCCTGACCATTTACTTTGAAAATGGATCAAGGGGAGCATATTTTTACATTCTCATTCATGAGAGTGTATTGTATTCGTCCAAATTTTCGATCTCTGGTTTTTAACGGATCTTTATGTTCCGGCACTCCCAGAGTCCGAAAATCATAAAATTTTGTCGGTGTCTGTCTGTCTGTATGTATGTCTGTATGTCCGTATGTCTGTCTGTATGTATGTCTGTATGGTTACCTGAATGTTGTAGCCACGCTAACTTTTGAAGGATTTGTCCAATCGAGTCAGCCTTTGGTAAACTTTTTGAGGGTCTTAAAATGAAGGTTAAGTTCGTTAACCAGATATTTCCAACCAAAATTAAAAATTTTAGAGCATTTTCAAAATTTAAAAAAAAAAATTTTTCTGCAGTTTCAAACATTTTTGTGAAAGTTTCTTACAGATGGGTGAAATACTTGAAAATTATCTTAATGAAAATTTTGATTTCGATGGAAATTAGAAAAGTTATATATTTTTCAAAATTTTGCAAACTTTCAAAAAGTAGAAAAATAAATTTTCTGGTTGATTAAAAAATTTTAATCAGAATTTTCACTAGTTTTCACATGGTTTTATTTTTCAAAAGCAATGGTCTGTAAAGCCTAGCTGCTGAGCGCGAAGAGCGAGTATCGCAATGAGAATGTAATCGTTAAGGCCGTAGGTGCTTTAAGAACCCTCTTCATAGTACCAGATCGAGGTGCAGAAATAAATATAATGTACATTAGATATAATAGTGTTGAACATAATGTAGAAAAGTTTACATGCTGGAAAAAATCGAGTGCGAAGCACGAGATATGTGATAAGAATGTGTTCGTTAAAGCCGAAGGAGCTTCAACAAAAGAGAATTCACAACCATGAAATTACAGTTGTTAACGCTTTATTTTTTCTAGTTTTTTTTTCCTTGTTTCTTTCTTTGAAAACCTACGGCGAATCATTGTCCTGAAAATTTAGTCTCATTTCAGCGCATGTGGGAGATTTGCGTCTCTTTTGTTAGTTTTCCTATGTGGGGCGAACACTTTTTGTGGCGAACGCTTTTCCCTCACCTTCTCTAATTTCCATTTTGAATGTTTTTTGGTGGGTTCTTGATATTTTTTGGTAATAGAAAAAAAAATCACTCGAATAATAATAATTGTTTTGAGTATGGTCTGGTAGTTGGTCGCTTTTTTCACCTTCGATCAACTACCGCTAACTATGATTCATTGATGTGGATAAACATTAAATAGTATATTATGCACCTAGTGGGAGAGCAAAGGGGTTTTCCGACGAGTGTATGTTTTCAGTACAAGTCATAGGCGAGCGCGTAGCACGAGCCTGAGACGAGTACTGAAAACATACACAAGTCAAAAGTGAATATAAATTTGCAGACATTTTCGGCCATTTACGGTAGTTTTACAGGTAAATATAGTAACATACCATAAATTACCCAAAATTAATTGTTTTTTAATTTCATAAATTTCCGGGAATTTATAAAGATTTTCAATCATCTGTTACGCATAAAAATGCTTAGAGAGCTTTTTTGTGTAAGCTCGAAGTCAATCTCTGACTTCGAGTGCTTTTTTTGCGTGTATGAGTACAGGTCTGGAACTAAACACCTCAGAGAGGAGGCGCTTTATATATGCTAATTTATGCTAATTTACCTAAAGTATACAGAGTTTCTAGTCCTAAGGCAGCGTAACCTAAATATTGTAACCATTCTAAACTAGTTTCTTTCCAAGTACTGAGCCTTCTGTGGGTGGCAATAGTATGTAAGATATTTTCAGTGTCGTCTAGGCTAATTCTGGATTGTTCAAGTTCTTCGTGTGATATTTATTTTGGAAGCTGTACTTATTTTTATTCTAAACTGTCAATGTCTTTTTGTTCAAAATTTATCTCGTATGTTACATTTAGCCATTATGTCATATAAGTTTCATATGACAAAACTTCTTTGTTGCAGCATTTAGTCCGGAAGGGATGTTTTTTACAAACTGTCTGTCGATATTTTCCTTGGCAGCTATCCATTTATGGTCCGTTGATGAGGAGTCTAAGATTAATTTAAGTATTCTTGTGCGATTTGACAGGATGCTAGCTATGTTTTTTTTATCTGTATAAATTGTGTCAAATTCGGTTCTAATTTGTTTCAGGTCGGATTCGCTCAATGTTCCGAACAGAGTTTTTTGGATATATCACCCACAAAATTCGCTAATCCTCTTTTTTGACGTTGATTGCCTCATAAATTGTTTAGGATATTGTTTTTGCTAGTTAGTCTATTGTAGCGGTTCCTAACCAATTGCAGTTTATAATGAGGTGTGCATTTCTTGTTACAGACTAGTTCTGCCATAGTAATGTTGGTGTCGATGGCGTTAACCCGGTTTTCGGTGGATGTCATATTGATAGCTATAACCATTTTCCACTTGTCATGAAACAAGTGTACTTTAGAGATTTCCTCGATGTAGACGTTTCCTTGAATTTTTTCGAGGGTGTAGTTAGCACTGATGATCGGTGCTAGGGCCAGCAGGAAGGTCCAGAAGGGTGTCATTATCGTCTGTGAAATAGGGCATTGTCTGATTTGTATGAATTCGGATAATTTTGTCCTTATTTCTTATTCATAAATTATTATTGTCTAAGTAGTCAATAACTTCCAAAGGGCCTTTCCAAGACGGGTCCAGCTTGTTAGACTTAGTATTGTTAATGATTTTTACTGTGTCTCCTGGTTTGTATAGGGTGTTTGCGAGTGATATTTTCGTCAAGTCTTTTCATCGTGTTTTC
Source organism: Andricus quercusramuli (assembly GCA_932178445.1). Classification (NCBI taxonomy): domain Eukaryota; kingdom Metazoa; phylum Arthropoda; class Insecta; order Hymenoptera; family Cynipidae; genus Andricus; species Andricus quercusramuli. The sequence continues at coordinate 250,861 of CAKNXH010002220.1, read as the reverse complement.
TGTTTCTATTTCTATTCATTCTCTAGCCCTTCGTAGGTTTTCTTCGTGCTTCTTTCTCCACTTTCTCACTAGTTCCGGATACGTCAGGATTGGTAAACACGCTACCGATGATGGTATGTTAGCTTCTCTTCCAAACATAAGTTCAAAGGGTGAAAATCCTGTTGTTTAGTTCTTCATTGTGTTGATTGCAAAGTTGATAAATTTCAAATTGTCATCCCATTCATTGCTTCTTTCTGAAATGCTTGTTTTGATTAGGTTCCCTAGGGTGGAGTGCATTCTTTCGATGTTTCCGTTGGACTGCGGATGAAAAGCTGTTGTTTTTACATGAGTGATGTGTAATGCTTCTTCAAACTGCTGCCATCGGGATTAGCACCGTATAGCGGGTTAGTCTATCTTGTAGGCTCAAAATATATTTGTTACCCTTTACTGTTTCGGGTAATGGGCCGTATATATCTAGGGCTATTTTTTAATTGGGTTTCAGAGGAATGACGGGTATAATTCCCTCAGCCTGGTTCTTGATTCTAATAGTTTTTTGGAGTTGACAGATGGGGCATGTTTTGATGCACTTTTTAATGTCTTCATCCATACCTATCCATTGTCCTATTTTCTTCGCTTTTTCAATGGTATTCTTTTCCCCAACATGTTCCGCATGCGCTTCTTTAACGATATTAGTTTTTACTTCTTTCGGTAATTCTCGGGTATTGTTAAAGCATAGATGAAATCCTAAGTGGGGATACAAGTTAAATAGGTATTCCATCATTTCCTGTATCAGTTACTTTTCTATTGGTGTAAATAGTGGGTCATCGAATATAAATCTTATCAATGTCTGTTTTTTGGTCATAGTTTCATCGATGAACCAGCCTAGTTTCCGTAACCAATCCTGTTCATTATGTTTTGGCATGTCTTCTTTATTTATTACTTTCCAGAGTTTTCCGATGGTGTTGGATTTTGTTTTTAATTTTCCTGGCGTTGGGTTAAATCGCCATGTCATAAAATCGTTGTAAATTTCATTTTGTTGAGGTGTTTCGGATCCAGATGAATTATTGGGAACGTCGTTACTTTCTACTAATTTGCACATTCTTCTGACTGGGATTTCAATTTTTTCTTGTAGTATTTCGTCCTTGATGATAGTGGGGCATTTAACTGGTGTACCCAAAACTTCGCTATCGGATAGCTCATCGTCGGTAGTTAAATCTATTCGGTCTAGCGCTTGTTGTAGAATGTCGCTGGTGTGGATTGGGAATAGTGTGGATAACCAGTCTGCTACTCTGTTCTCCTTTCCTTTAACATATTCTATTTCATACTTATATTCCTCTAGCCGTAATCCCCATCGTAAGAGTCGCGAGCTAGAGTCTTTCACATTGTGTAACCAAATGAATGCTTTGTGATTAGTTTGGATTTTGAACTTGTTTCCTAGCAAGTATTGACGTAACCTTTTCATTGCCCACACTATAGCTAAGAGTTCTTTTTATGAGGAACTGTAATTTTCTTCTGCTGTATTAAGGGTTCTGCTAATAAATAAGCAAGGATGTCCGGCCGGGGATAGCACTGCGCCTAATTCTTGACTCGATGCGTCGGTTGTTAGAGTGAATACTTCTTTGAAATCGGGGAATCTTAATACAGGTGATGTTGTTAATGCGTTTATTAATTTTTTGAACGCTTCTTCACACTTTGGAGTCCAATCAAAAATTGTGTCCTTTTGAGTTAGCCTGGTGAGTGGTCTAGCTATAGATGAAAAGTTCTTTATAAACTTCCTATAATATCCAGCTAATCCTAAGAATGATTGCACGTCTTCAGGTGTTTCCAGCTGCTTGAATTCTTGGATTGCTTTGATCCTAATAGGGTTTGGCTTAACTCCTTCTGCGGTGATCAGGTGGCCTAGGTATTCTAGTTCTGGACGTAGGTACTCACATTTTGATGGTTCTAATTTCAAGCCCAATTGTTTTATTCTTTCCAGGACAGATACTAAATTTTTGTTATGTTATTCTAATGTTTTTCCAAATATTACAATTGACTACGATGTAAACGAAACATTCTTTCCTAATTAGTCCTCTGAACGCATTGTCCATCATATGTTGGAAGGTAGCGGGTGCGTTTTTTAGACCAAATGGCATCCTATTATATTCAAAATGCCCTTGTATAGTAGAGAATGCTGTATACTTTTTGCACCCTTCCTTCATGGGGATTTGGTGAAATCCTGCACTAAGGTCGAAGGCTGAGAAAAACTTTGCATTTCCTAACTGGTCGAGAATATCGTCTATTACCGGGAGAGGGTATGCATCCTGATCTGTGTCTTTATTAATCTGACGATAATCTACTACCTAGTGATGCACGTCGACTGGGACCATCGAGAAATATCTGAATTGGAGACTCTTTCTCGTTTTTCGAAGACGATATCTCGTCTCACTTCATATCGTTAAAACGAGGATCTCGTAAATCTATCGAGATCGATCGAAAATTTTCATATCTATTTAATTTCGTCACGATTAGCATTAATGCTGTTGATTACTTTATATTTCACAGTAAATAAATAAAATAAATTGGTTCTGCTCCTCAAAAAGATAATTTAATATGGCAAAGCAGCTTTTCATGTCGTCAAATTCATCCTTTCAATAAATCATTGAAAAATGTATAAGCACATGAGGATATGTATCACAAAGTATTAGCTTTTTGATTCAAATATTTTTTCAGTGAAGAAAGGAGTGTGATGAAACGTATTTGGCTTTACATATAAAAAGAAATAAAACTGAGAGGATAAATGCTTATATTCACAATACTAAGTGTACTCTTTAGCCAAAAATTGGTATTTAAAATTTTCCTGAAGACCTGAAAGTCATCTGGATGCATCCTTTCAAGATGTCGTTTTACTCCCGTTGCGTTGTCGTCCGTCATTTTAATAGATTTAATATTGGCTGTGAAGAAATCTTGTAAGGGGCACAGTTTATATTTAGCCTATTTCACTTTTTTCTCATCCAGAAAGAAATAAAAAAACTCTTCCAATGATTTGGAATTATGCTTTCTGCGTTTTGATCAGAAAGTAGTTCCTTTTTCGGAATTTTGATTGCTATTAAAGTTAACTATAAATCTATTAACTTTTTATATTTTTGTGAATTTTAATAAAAATTAAATTGAGTAATTATGATAGTGATGTTTTAAAGTACACAATAATAATATAAAAAAGATTTTAAACGTTTAAATTTACATCTTTATTTTTATTGCCATTATGAAAATACATCATTCACGTGAAAATTTTTAGAATTTATTTAATTGGGTGCACAATACTTTGAGGAAGTTGCTTGTGGTTCTTCGTTCTCGCCTGGTTTATCGTCTTCTGCTGCAACTACTTTTTGCGTTTCCATAACTGGAAAGTTTTACCTGTCACACCCACACCGAGAATTCGTTCGACATTTGAGACGATACGAGACAGGAAATAACAAATGAATGATAGAGAATATTATCCCGAGAAATTCTCTTAATTTGAATATAATATATCGAGACAGACGATCAACTCGGATTGACATGCATCAATACTACTACCATTCTAAGCTTTCCTTCCTTTTTAGGGACTATCCATAGTGGCGAGTTGAAAGGTGATTGGGACTCTCTTGTTATACCTTTTTCAGTAATTCACTTGTTTCGTTAAGTATTTTTCCTGAGTTCAAGATTATTTCATGTTCAGTTAGATTTGTACAGGGTAGGAGTCTTCATCTAAAGTAAAGACTTCTGAGTATCTAGTCACGATTTCTTTTATCCGTTCTCTAATTTTTGGTTCAATATGTTTCAGGTTTAGGCAATTTTGAAGTTTTTGCAATCGTTTGAAGTAGTTTGAAGAGTAATCACCCCCTTTTTGGGCAAAATCTACATATCGTGATCTTATAGACTTAAGTCTGCTGAATTTAATTTCCTCTGGTATTTTAATGGGTTTCTGGGAATATTTATAATATGGTATTTCTACCGCATTATTGTATATCGTGTATAGCCCATCAGGAACTTCTCTTTGATCTTCTGCCCAAATTATTTGATTTTCTTCGGCAGGTACTTTGATTTTACAGATTTTTGTTGAGTTTCCGGGTAGGTAGTCTCCCTCGAAATGCAATGGTAGTTTCCATTGGCCGATTTTCAGTTTTTGTAATAGCATATCTGGGGTATTTGTGAAAGAATGGCAATTCTATTATTCCATCTTCTAATAATGGGAAGTTTTCTTCTACTATGTAGAATAGTTTTTTTTCCATAATACCGCAGATAAGTGGTTTCCGTACTTTCGTGTTGATCGTCTGCCATTGAGAATTTTTTTATGAAACCTAAAGGTTTCTTGATCGGGCTGTCAGTGGCTTTTCCTAATTATGTTGATTGCTGCTCCGCTATCTACTAATGATTTGCATATTGATCCGTCGCTTCTTTTTCTTCCATTTATTGATTGTAATTTTCCGGGTAATTTAGATATTCTGCTTGGTCCTCGTAATTGATGTGCTCCTGGATTTCCACCGTTATCATCTCCTCCATTTGGAACTGTCCCAGTTGAAAATTTTGAGGTTTTGAAAAACATCGGGATGCAAAATTACCAGTTTTTCCGCACTTGTGGCAGGACATCTTTAATCTTCCACTTAGTGGGAAATTCGAGTTTGGTACTCTCGCCTGTTGGGGTTTGGTCTTTGCTGAAGGTTTAGTTATTATCGGGCGGGGTTGGAATTCAGTAGGTTGTCTAGGCACTTGGCTTTGTCTAAGTATTATATCTTTATTTTTTTCTCGTTGCCAAGCTTCTTCATCCAGTGCTTCTTGCAGGGCTTTTGTTAGAGTGGCAGGTTTCATTGGTCTGACCTGTGACGAAATATCGTCTCTCAAATTCATTATGAATCTTCTGATCGCGCTGTTCTCTTCTATCTCGAGAGCCATTTTCCTTTTCGTCCCAGAAGCGTATTCTGCTTTTACCGCGTACACAAGATCCTTATAGGCGTCTCTGAAAAGAAGGCTAAAAGTTTGAACCGTGTTTCCTCCCTGTCTGATTGCATCCAATTTAGCTCTGCACAATTGAATTGAGCTTTGTATTCCGAGGTTAGTTTCTAGAGTTGAGCATAATTCTTCGTAACTTTCTATTGAGATGTGTTTTATAGCTTGTTCGGCGTTGACTCTAATTTTTTCAGCTATTACAAAATCAAGAAGTAGGTCTTGATTGTCACAGCGTGAACGAGTTTTTTTACGCTTTTTATCCATTCGTGGATACCGGCATCATTAGTTCCATTAAGGATTTTAATCGTTCTTATCATATCCCTTGCTGGTGCTAGGAGAGTGATTATAGGTGCTGTTCTAGTGGGCGGCTCATTGGGTCGTTCCGTTGACATACTTATTGGTAGTGTTGGATTCGTAAGTGCAGTTTGCTGAGAGATTGACTGTCTAATTTCTAATATCGGAAGCGCGGTGAATCGTGGGAGCTGTTTTATTATTCCTCTTCTAGGGATTTCAGTTTTTTGAGCGTCAGGGTCCGAATCGTCGTCTGTTATAAGTGCTGTATTTCTTGCAACATGTTTAATTTTCCGTCTCCTGTTGTGATTTTCATCGTTAAGTGTGGCGATTTCTTCCTTCATTCTGGAATTCTCAAGTCTCAAAGCTTGCATTTCTCATCGCAATTGCTGAATGGGATCCCGAGTTAATAAAGAATCCGGTGCTGTGTGCGTTAGAGATTTTGCTCTCGATGCGGGTTGCGTATTGTTGGAAGAGGTCATTGCCGTAAGGAATAAAGTAATCGGATCGCGTGATGAATCAGAAGTCTCCTCAGTATCGTCAGTCGCGTAAGTTACACCGTTGTTATCTCGATAATTTGCGTATGCCAGCGTAAAATATCGGTCTCGCTCCTGTTATCTGATACGCCAGGTTATCGTTTGCTTTGGACGTGTAGTCTTTCAATACAGTGGAATGCAAGGATATCTTCTATTACAATTTCTCTAATTCCAAAGTAATAGTTTCTATTATTGTTGAGGAAAGGCAGTGCGCTGAAGCACCAGAAGTATACTACCTTACCGGAATTGCAAATCTTCGTCTCGCCTAATGTGAAATTAACTTTGATTTCACGTTTGTATCCTTCCTCAGACAGCAAAGAGGACTTATTCTCTTTGCAATTCGATACGATTTGTTTTTTATTTTCTATTTCAATGCTTACTTTTTCTAAATTCGCTGGATGGCTTCATCCTTCCTGGTTGGCAGCTAGGAGTCCGTGGAGTTCCTCGTTGTTAACCTGGATTTGGACGTTGGCCGATGAATGGTCGTCGGTCTTCCAAACGTTGTTTCGCAGATGCGTCTTCCGCCTGTTTGCGGGCCTCGATCAATTTTTGAATTTCGGAAAAACAGTGGTTTTACGTTGTATAGCGGCTACTCAATTCACCAAATATTTTAAGCCACCGTTTGCTACTTTCCAGGTAGTCGGGTCACCCGGAGGTAGATCCGGAGTTCAAGAGTGGGGATAAATGTCAGCTCGTAACACATCAATGGTTATTTTACAGGGAAAGATCTTCATTTACCAAAAATTATTCAAAATTGATTTTTTTGAATTTCCGTGAATTTCCGGATATTTATGAAAAATTACCCTTAGTTTAAGGATTTGAGTTCGCAAAAGGGGATATAATGGAAATAAAATTCCCCTAGTGGACGAATCCTGTATGTGTGAGCCTGTTACTGCTTTCCTATTGCTGCGGATTCATTGCTATATTAAAAAACTGAGGTAATTTCATATACAACATTATTTAAAACGATTAAATTTGGTAAAAATTCACTTCATTTATTAATTACTGACATTTTTTTCATCTTTCAATTATCTTACTCTGAGTATGAAGCATTTACATATGAGTATAACAGTAATCGGGACACTCGCAGTAATTGGGAATTTCAGCCTACTTGTCCAACTATTTCTAATATTTCTACATTCACGACTTTTAATAATTGAAATTCGGGACTTTTTCCAGTATTCAAATCGGCATTGCTTGAAGAGTGATTTTCTCAAGATGCTGGAAAATCATACCCTTGTTCACTTAGTAGATGAAAAAGTCATTGTTTTCAAAGAACTTGATTATTGCAAAACAATTTCGATTTTCGTAATTTGAATGGTTTGTCCTAATATGTTAGAGCATTATTCCCTTCATCACTTTGTTCATGAAAAAATTCTGAGGCCCAAATATCTTTTTTACTACCAAAATTTATCAATTGTTCTAAATAGAGGATGGACAAAAATTTCCAATAGATCTTCAAGTAAATTTAGATCTGTTTCACTTGAAGGTTGGGATTCTAAAGGTGTTAGAACGTTATAATTTTGGTAACTAACTTTTGATACTAACAGCAGACGTAAATATCGCGCTCAGATCAGTACCAGTTGAGTGTATATTGGAGATTTTATTAATTATTTGTGCGATAAAAATGTATTTCATAACCAATCATCAGAGTAATCAGAATTTCCAAACAGACCCTAAGCCATTTACTCACAAGACAACACCAGGCGTCATTTTTTATGATTCATAATTTCACTTAAAAAAGTTGATAAAAGTTGATAACCCCCATATGAATTTGACGAATTATTATCCTGATTTTATATTTTTTGAATTATTCACATTTTAATAAAGCGAGAGTTTTGTGATAAAGTAATATATTGTTACGCACAACCCTACTAGATTTTGAACATTCTATACTTTTGAAGCACCTTCTAATGCGTCAAACAAAAATAGTGTTTTTGATTTATTCCAGGCTAGGTTTGACAGGTCCGGTCGGCTTTGAAAGGGATCGGAATATAAATATTTGCGCCAACTAATCAGGAATTCAATGACCGAATCGCTTTTGCATCACTTCAGGAACATAGAGATAAGGCCAGTAAGCCATGCTTCAGCTTTCTACTACTCTTGCCTGCTTGGTATTTTTCTCTCTTCCTACCCAAACAAGATGCACGCATCGTCCTCAGTAGTGTGGTATTTCCGCACAACAGACTCGTTGGCCTTCGGCATTTTGGTTGTGCCCGCTTGGTTAACTGAGTCTTTTTCTAGTTTTCAATGATGGGGAGTCGGATTTTCCACGGTTTCTTTCATCTAAGACCCAGTTTGATTCGTGTCCTTCTTCGCAATGGCCTTCTTCTTGTATTCCTTCACCTTCTTTCTGGTGGCCCATCTAACGCCTTGTGACACAAATTTGATGTGTCATGTAAGTAAGGTCATGGCACTTCGTATATTTCTCACCAGGTTCCGTGCTTCTTCTACTCCATGCCTGATGAGCGTGAACCTATTCTTTTTAGACTCACAACAATAGTTCATCTTCTGTAGCACGTGGGCCAGCTCTTCGATGAGCCGGACGTTCTACTATAGATTTCGCTCCACGTTGTTGATGTCGTTTTTGACCTCCGTCCTCTGGCCCATGTCCAGCTCTACCGCTACATCTAAATCTCCTCCCACCTCCTCGCATATACTCCGGTTTTGGTTTGTTTGTTTTTTGTTCTTGATACTGTTCCCACAAGTAGCTAGGGAAGCATCAGTCCACCCTCCCCCCAGCTCCAAAGCCTAGCATGCTGGGGTAAGGTCTCAGTAGTCTAGGAGGCGACCTGGTATCCAAGAGATACAGTTAAAAAAACCACACCCTCATGCCATTCAGTCTTCAAAATGGTTATTAAGGCCTTCACTTGGGAGTTTTTCCTTCGGTACTACACCTGAACCATTGTCCGAGACTGCCTATTGAGTTATGTAACCGTATTCAGCAGGAACCCTAGGTATGGGGCCCTCCTATCCACAACCCAGGGACGCGCCCAGTAGCCTAGTTGAAGGCGCCGGGGTGCACTGCGACGTTTCACGCTCCTAGCTAGTCGATATCAAGCAGAGTCAGCACTTCAGAGTGCTTTAAATATCGTCAAGGGGTATACAGGAGAGATAAGTATGTAATTTGGATAAGACAAGAGTGCTAAGTTCAGTCTGGAGTCTGGACCGATGAGTGGCGTTTCCGAGAACCCTGAACTTGTAAATATAAGTGTTATGAGACATTTCGACACATATGAGACCTATACGGACCTGGAAGTGCCTCAGAGCCGAATTTAAAACGTAACATCAGTGAAGGAATCTCTCCAAATCAGTTACAAGCGTCTTCTCTGACAGATTTGGTCTTTCAATCGGTCGGCGTTACACAAGATATCTGCGAATGAAACGCTTGCTGCTTTGGTTCTACTCTACACGTCTCGGGTGGTTCCATGTACGAAGGAGGAGCTTAAGACCCTGGATATTGCACGCGTAAGACCATGCATATCAATTCGTCCGTTCGGGGATTATATATACCCCGCCGTCAAGGCGAACGCAAACTTCTGAATCTCCAATGTCTTGATGACGGAATCTTTCTGGGTGCAACTTACATTGTTGCAAGAAATATTCAAGAGTATAGACAATCTAACTTTCACGTGCCAGAATGGTGTCCTTTCCATCTGAGCATATTGTGACCTCATTTTACCTCAAAAAGTTCCCAGCGATGGGTGCAGAGCATGCCATGCACACACTGAGTACCTGGAACATATAGTATACAGGTGTCCCACTCACGCGTAACCGACTTATCTCAACAAGCATAATGCGGCCGTAAGAGTGCTCTATTACCATCTTTGTTTCTCCAACAATGTTGACTGCGACCCATCCCGGCCGAATGTTCCGAGGGAGATAGTGTTAAATGTCCAAAACCGGAAGTGCCAAATTTTCCGAAACTACGATTTTCAGATAGCAGCCTCCATTGCACCCTCAAGGCCTGACATCGTTCTCCAAGACTTCATGAAACGAACTATATTCGTGATCGAATTCTCGGATGCGGCTGACTACAACGTCACTACCGAATAGAAGAAAAAGGAGGAGAGGTATCAGTACATTACAAGAGAGATGCAGTGACTGTACCCGAAATATTCGCTTATAATTATTGTCATTGTGATTGGTGCTTTCGGAAGTGCAAAACGTACACTGGTTTGTAACCTCAAAAACATATTCGCGTGCCAAAAACACATAACAGTTCTGCCAGCCAGTTGTTTTAATTTCGTCTTGCCATGTAGCCACTCATCTGACGGTCATGAGATCTGGCTGTAAGTATGATTTAACGCGGTTCTACTGGGAGCCAGTGTCATTTTCCTAAATGGCAGTTGTTAACGGTAGGTCCCTGTGATAGTTGTTCAACATATATTTATCGTTAAAAGCTTGTCATAAGGACCACCGCAGGATTTCGCCAGGATCGGGTGCTAATCTGAAAAATTGCACCCCCTCCCAGCGAAATCGCGGTAAAATTTTAGCTGTGACCACGTCTGACGACCGTGAGATAGGTGGTTGCAGTCTGCGATGAATTCAGTACAATGATCCGGCAAAAGTCTCGTGCACCCTGAGGACACGGAGCGACCCAAGGACGACCGCCTTCTGCATTTTCCCCCCAAGTATCTCAGCATTTTGTTGACACGCAGAGATGCTTTTCAGGCTTTTCTTTTCTTTCTCCTTGGATGTGACGTTTTTGTCAGCTGGTGCCGAAAATTCGATCACGAACATGTTTCGTTTCTCGAAGTCAAGAAGAAATATGTCAGGCCTCGAGTGCGTATTTGGGTCAATTCCGTAAGAGGGGCAGAGAAGGTAATCAAGCACTCTTAGTGCCGCATAGTGCCTTTGGATGTAGGTCGTTCCCGCATGAGTTGTACAACTAGATAGTATGTGTCCTAGATGCTCGGTGTGTGCATGACACGCTCTGCAGCTATCATCGGGAATATCTTGGCTCAAAATGTGGCGACGGTATGCTAGAGTGGAAATGGCACCGTCTTGACATGCCAAAACTAAACCCTCCGTGCCCGACTTCCATCCGGGTGATTTAGGAAAAGCATATGTTAGCTAATACGACATCGACTGATCCTCCACATTTCTGTGGAAGATGCCGTGCATCCTCTTGTCGAGGAGTTCTTTGCGGAAGTTTTTCTTCTGTGCTTTCTTAATCCGGGCCTTCAGAAGTTAGTATTCAAGATTGATAAGATTTGATGCATTTTGCTCACCCCTGGTATTTAATTCAAGGCCGAGTGTCTCAGCAGCCTCCTCCGCTGCTTTGTACAGAAACCCCCCTTTGCCCGCTTCTTCATGTTTCCTGACCATTTTGAGAAGAGAATCATGTCCATTCGCAACTATATGTGCTGTACCCAGAATAATCCTGTTATGAAGACATTCAAGATTCAGTATTCCACGACCGCCTTGACGGTGTGTGATTTGAAGTCGTGGCACAGAAGAGTTAAGGTGCATGCTTTTGTTCATGTGCATCACCTTTCGGGACCTGACGTCAAGGGATCTGAGCTCGTCTTACGTCCACGGAACTACTCCAAATGAATAGAGTACTACTTGAACGGCGAGCGTGTTCGTCGCAGATACTTTGTTCCTCGCCGACAGTTCAGAAGACCATATCTGTCGGATGAGACGTTTGTATCTGCATCGAAGAGTATCCTCTATAGATGATACGTCCTTAATGCAGCTTTGTGGCACGGCCAGGTATGTAGATGTCTCTCCAGCACTAAGGTGTCGTATAGCGCTTCCGTCGACGAGTTCAGGATCTTCAGGGATGCCGTCAAGTTTTCCTTTCTTCAAATTAACCTTGGCGCATTTCTCTAACCCGAAATCCATTCCAATATCTTGAGTGTACTCTTTGACAATTTTTAGAGCTGGATGCGGTTTCTCTTGAATTCTAGCATAGATCTTAAGATCATCCATGTAAAGTACATGAGTGACCTTATGCTTTCGGTTTCCAGGTTTGCCGCAGAGGTACCGTTCGGTATGGCGAAGTGCGAGAGGTAGTGGCAATAATGTGAAGCAAAAGAGGAGAGGGCTCATGGTGTCGCCCTGAAACACACCTCTTCAAAAGGTGATACTGTTAGTGATCATACTATGTTTTCCAGATGAGCTAGTAAATCTGGTTTTCCAAAGCGGCATTATTCTTTCATTGCTCCTTGCGATGCGTGGATGAACCTTTAAGCTTTCAATCAGACAATTGATAAGTCTATGGGAGGTCAAATCAAAAGCTTTTTGGTAATCAATCCAGGCTACGCCTTTCCTCAAGCCGCGCTGCTCATACATCTCTCGCCACACAGGTCCAATTGTCCGAACAATCCTATCATCTCGGATGGCTGTGAAGATCTTATACAATGTGTTCAGACAAGTTGTTGGCCTGTAATTCTTAGGGTCAGCTAAGTTGCCTGTCTTTGGCCGGAGTACTGTGCGCCCTTCCACCAACCACTTAGAAATAGGCTCTCCCGACTTTAGATATGATGTGAAAATTCGGGCCAGATGCTGGTGGGTTGTAGGAAACTTTTTCCACCAGATGGTCTTGACACCATCTGGTCCCGGAGCGGAATAGTTCTTTATGCCTCTTAATAGGGTTTTCACCTCCTGGGTAGTGTTGGTGGGCATTCCTCCTCAGGTATTATGAGGGCATTCCGCCAGTCAATCGCATTGACTCCTTCTTGATTGGCTCCCCCAACTCTAGGGTAGTCGGTATTGTTGTCCGACCCATTGTCGGGAGCCCTGCGCGTTCGATTGTTTCGAACCGTACCGACTACAACTATGTTTGTTGTTGTCATTGTTGTTCCCATAAGGCACGTTTTACAACCGTGAGATGGGTGGTTACAGGGCACGATGAAATCACGACGACAGGCTGGCGAAAACCTCGTGTGTCTTGAGGAAACAAAGCGACCCAAGGATGACAGCTTTCTGCATCCATTTCGCAAGTGCCTTGTCATATTTTTGGCACGCGAGTATGGCTTTAAGGTTACGAACCAGTGATAGTTTTGCACCTCCGAGAGCACCTGTCACAAAGACAATTACTTGCACTGAATATTTTGGGTACAGTCGTTGCAGCTCTCTTTTAAGGTCTTGATACCTCTCCTCTTTTTATTTCTCCTTTGCAGTAATGTTGTATTCGGACAATTGATTCTATCTCCGTTGGAGCGTTCCGCAGGGCAGGGTCGCGACCAACATCGTAAGAGCGACAAAGATGGCAATAAAGCACTCATAGGGCCACATTATATCTATAGATATACGTCGTTCCTTCGTGGGTCGGACACCCCGATAGTGTGTGTTCTAAATACTCAATGTGTGCAAGACACGCTCTGTACCTATCACTGGGAACTTCTTGACATAAAATGCGGTCATGGTATGCTAAGGTGGAAATTGCACCGTCCTGGCATGCTACAATAAAACCCTCTGTACCTGAATCAAGCCCTGATGATTTGAGGGAAGCAAAAGTTTGCTCCTTCGACAAGGACTGTTTTTCTACATTCCAGTGTAAGTTTCCGTGAATTGTCTTGTCGAGTAGCTGTTGGTGAAATTGTCTAACTTCTGCCTTCTTCACTTCGGCTTTTAAAAGTAAAGCATCTAGATTGAGTAATGCTCTTTCCTCACTTCTGATGTTAAAATTCAGGCCAAGACTCTCGGCTGCTTGCTCCCTGGGTCTGTAAAGGAACGCTCCTTCGCCAGTCATCTCGTGATTCCTGACCGTCTGTAAGAGAGGATCACTGCCATTCGCAACGATGTAAGCTGTACTTAGAACAATTTGGTTATGAAGACACTGGAGATTCAAAAGTCCGCGTCCGCCTTGACGGCGTGACATGTAAAATCGCGGAACTGAGAAATTGAAAAGCAAGCTATTATCCATATGCATGATCTTACGTGCGGTGACGTCAAGGGCCTTAAGCTCGTTCTTCGTCCATTGAACCACTGAGCATTGAACATTGTAAGACCAAATATGTCGAAGAAGATGCTTGTATCTGCTTCGGAGAGATTTCTTCACTATGTTACATCTTGAATGTGGCTTTAAGGTACGCCCAGGTATGTACAGGTCACTCCAGTATTAAGATGTCTAATAACACTTATATCCACAAGCTCAAGTTCCTTGGGTACGCCAGTAATCTTTCCTTTCTTTAGATTAATTTTCGCACACTTGTCCAAACCAAAGTCCATCCCAATCTCTCCTGTGTAGTTCTCGACGATATTTATCGCAGTTTGAAGTATGCTTTTACCAAAGGCATAGATCTTCAGGCAATCCATATAAAATATATAAGTGACCTTGTGCACGCCCTGATTAGTGCCGCCACCAAGGTATCCAGGAGAATTTCGTGGTGCGAGAGATAGAGTCAGAAGTCTGATGCAAAAGAGCAAAGGGCTCATGGTATTACCTTGAAAGACGCCCCTCTGGAAGGTGAGTATGTTCGTTGCCACACGATAATTTCTGGATGAGATAGTAAATCTAGTTTTTCTAGTCTATGAGATGTTGAATCGAAAGCTTTGCCGTAGTCAATCCAGGCCATCGACAGGACAGGCTGATGGGCTGCAGCGCTTGTACAGACACACCTGTCAATTAGCAGGTTCTCTCGACAGCCTACGACACCCTTTTTCGAGCCAAGTTGTTCGTACATCTCTCGCCATACAGGCGCAATTCGTCGAACAATCCTGTTATTTAGGACAGCTGTAATGATCTTATACAATGTGTTCAAATAAGTTATTGACCTGTAATTATCTGAGTTGGATAAGTTGTCTTTTTTCGGCAGGAGTATAGTGCGTCCTAATAACAGCCACTGTGGAATGGGTGTCTCCGACTTTAAATATGAGGTGAATATGCGGGCCAAATTTTGGTTTGTAAAAGTAAACTTCACCTCCAGAAGTTCTTGATACAATCTAGTCCAGCAGCGGGAAAGTTCTCCGTGCCTCTAAGTGCTTTTTACACCTCTTCAGCAGTCATTGAGGAACATTCCTCCTCAGATTTTATGAGGTTGTCGCAAAACTCCTTGAAGCGGATTATATTGTCAGTATCTTCTTTCAACTCTTGTATTTTCGGGATCTTGTACACCTCTCTCCAAAAAGCCTCTACCTCCTTGGGCTTGGGTGAATTTTTTTCCAGAAACAGGGAGATCGCTGGAGAAGCGCGATGGGTCAGCGAGAAACTGTTGATTCTCCCTGATCCATCTCTCCCTCTTTCGTGTTCTCCCCCTAGGCGTCGGATAACAGCCATATTTGTCAATAATATGCTGCTTGATTGTCAGCAGCTTTGACTTATTCAGTGTGTGATTCAAGATCCTTAGTTCTTGGACGAACTTTCGAACCCTTTCCGTGAACGGGCCACTAGATTTCATGTAGTCAATCACACATTGAACACGGGACGCATTCGGTCTTGCCCATCCAATCCTCTTGTTCAGTTGACTCAAGCGTCTTTTGGTCTTCTGATCCATCGTTGATTTTAGCCTTCGATTCGAATCAGCCAAAGCTCTCGCAGCACCATAAACTGAGCAATTGATGGTCCAGAGGTCGGACTTTTGCGAGATATCTCCACGGAGGGATCCATTTCAGCCAGATCTTGGGGCTTAGGAGGTACTTGCATGTTCCTCCTTGTACTAAAATCGTGATCATCTCTCAAAAGCTGCCTGCTTTCGGCGGTTGGTCGTAATGTCGCTTCCTCTTCTTCGTCTGCAGCTTGATCAAGCAGCAGCTGGGGAAGTGCTCCGCGAATATATCTATTTTTCTGGAGGTAGTCGGCTTGATTTCGCAAAGACTGATGCCAAACGCGCTGAAGCTCAGGGTGTTTCTGGCACCACAGAGTGTGCATACGCGCCATAAAGCCTCCGCGAACAGGGATAATGCTTTTATCGTAGCAGTCCAGCACGTCATCCTTGAGTTGATCCGTCCACTCAATATGAGCGTCTCGCCGGTTCGTCTTCGTATTTCCATAGAAATTATTTTCAGCACCCCGAACTCTGAGAGGTCACCCGGTATCCCAGAGTCACCGTTTAAGAGACCTCACCCAGGTGCCATTCAGCTTTCCGCACGGTTATTATGCCTCCGCTTGGGGGGTTATTCTTTCGGGACCATCCCTGGACAATTGTCCGCGACTGCTTTTAAGTTATTGAAAACATATGCAGCAGAAGCCCTTGGTACAGGGACCCTCTATCCGCAACCCTAGGACACGTTCGGTGGCTCTCTCATAGGCCCTTAAGTTCTCTTCCAAAGGAATCGAAACCGATATATATATATATATATATATATATATATATATATATATATATATATTAAAAAATTCGCCTAGTCAAGGAGACATTCAAATCTTCTGGGAGCAATTATATGGAGATACTTATCAGCTGAATGAAGACGCTTCAGGTATATCACTCTTTCATAACTTTTGCCAAAGACAGTGGTTACAAGGTCCAGAGAGAGAGAGTGTCCACTAATTACTGCTGAAGAAGTAAAGAAAGTTATCACTAGAACTAACAACTTTTCAGCATCAGAGCCAGATAAAATCAGCAACTTTTGGTGGAAGAAGTTTACTTCTACGCACCAACATCTAGCTCGTATATTTGCTACTTTCTTAAACGGAGAACAACCCACCCCACAGTGGCTAGTGGAAGGACGCACGGTATTGATCCCTAAGACCGGAGATTTGTCAAGTCCAAAGAACAGCAGGCTCAAAGCTTGTTTGAACACCAGCTACAAGCTATTCATTGGCATCTTCAAAGAGAGGATATTAACATCTATTGAGCCAGTATGGAGTGAAATAGTTGAAAAACGTGGATGCAAGAGAGGGCTGGCAGGTTGCAGGGCGAACCTGTCAATAGACAGGTGTATTACCGAAGACTCGATCAGGTATCGACGCAATCTGTCCATGGCTTGGATTAACTACTATGAGGCATTCGCTAACACGAACCATGAGCTACTTATTAAGCTCCTTGACTGTCTGAAGTTGCATCCAGAAATAGCGAGATACATAAAAGAGCATATGCTCTTGTGGCGGACAATATTTGACATAATATCTGACCAAAGACAAGTGACTACAAGCTATATCACATATAAGAAGGGGGTCTTCCAAGGATCTTGGGTACATGGACGACCTTAAACTCTTTGCTTCCTCAAAGAGGACCTTAACATCCTCGTGCAGGCGGTAAGTGAGTACTCTAAAGCGATTGGCATGAGCTTCTGAGTGGACAATTGTGCCTGCGTCAAACTAAACCTAGGAAGATTAGAAACTACATCATCAAGTGACGATCAGGATGTTCAACTCATAGGCGGAAATGCCATTCAACATCTTGGTATTGGAGAAACATATACATATATTGGAATACCGCAAGCGGAAACCCAAAATTTGCAGTAAAATGGAACGTCAATGAGTTGAAGCAACTTGACGAAAGCAGACGTAAGATGATGATAATCCATCGAAGTCTTTCTCGAATATACTTCCCTCCAAATAAAGGGGGTAGAGGTTTGTTGAGTTTAAAGTGTCCTAATCGCGAAACGGTTCTGGCTACAGCCTGCTCAGTTCTGAATAGCACAGATTCTCTTATGCGACTCTTACATCAACGCGAAGTCGTCAATGCTGCGGCGTTTCTATATCGTGCCGCAGATAGGGCCGCAATGGAGCTTGGCCTCCAATTTGATTCCAGCGATACTAGACATGGCCTAGCATCACCTTTGGTGCTCAAAGGTCGTGTAGAGGAACCAGAAAATACGCTTCTACTAAGAGAACATGCTGACAAACCCCTTCATGGTAAATTCTACGACATCATACGTAGAGAAGAGCTCTCCATGGGTCTGACCAACATGTTCCTTCAATCTGCTGGATTGAGATCGGAGACTGAGGTTTTTCTTTTTGTCTGTCAAGACAGCGTTATAGAAACCTCAGTTTACCGTAAGCGCATACGAAATGTACCTGCAGGCAATACCAACAGTCGAGCGTGCAAGCAAGAGCCAGAAACACTTGGACATGTTCTCAGTGGATGCTTAAAATATGCACGCTACGGGTACATAGAGAGACACAATGCAGCTCTAAAAGTGATATATTACCATCTTAGGCATTTCTATGGTGTTGATCTATTGCCCGTCTTGCCATACGCCCAGGGGGAACTCGAGTCCGTTGTGGAGAATGATCAGTGTAAGATCTACTGGAATTTCTCATTCTCCACCACTCAACGTATCAGTGCTACAAAGCCTGGTATTGTCCTCTCAGATCTGAAGACTAAAATCATTTACGTGATAGAATTCTCCGCACCAGCTGGTGGTAATATCACGGCAAAGGAGGAAGAAAAATGGAGAAATACCAAGCACTTTCTTTCGAGCTGAGCAGGCTTTACAAAGGCTACAAAGTCCATCTTGTAGTTCTCATAATCGGCTGTCTTGGAGGTATGAAAGCTTCGTTTCTAAGCCAACTCAACAAGATTGCGGCTTGCCAGCGTCAGGCTTATATCATCGTGAACCGGATTGAAAGGGCTGTTCTTCTGGGATGACTTCATCTGGTCCGTCAACATTGTTCCTTATAACATTCTACAAAGACTGATAGCTCTAAAAAAGTATCCAGAGGAAAATCCTTCTTCTCTTACTGTCCCGTCTGCCGCGTGACGTCATCTGTATCTAGAGACCTGACTTCAAGGAACAGTGTTGCACGATGTCATCTCGCGTAAATTTCCTGCTCTTGCTCACCTTCTAGAACAGAAGGAGCAGAAGTGGGTGACGTAGACGTTCCAGTTGCATCGGGATTGGTAGCTTTAAGGAACCATGATCGCAGAATTTGGAGCCTACAACTTTTCAAAATAATAAATAACCCTACTGAAGGTATTCTCGTGTTGTCGTCGCGGTAGGGCTTGAGCTTTTCTCTCATGAATTTGGACGCTATGTTGGCTCTAGACTTGCTACTGGGGGTCACAGCATGCGGGACGATGGTCATGGTGAGCTGCGAGATGGTCAGGCAGATCTCCCTAATCAAACAGCTGGCCGGCAAGAACATCTGCGACATACGGTACGCAGTAAAACATCAACTGTGCCTGATGAGGATGCTTTGGCTAGCGTTAGCTATTTGTAGCCAACCATCTTACCATAAATACCTTGGGAGAGCATCAAGTGGGATACCACAATGAATGAGGAATTGATGCGTCTCTATTATGAAAGTGCGAAGTTTAAAACCTGACTCAAAGAAGGACAAAATTTTAGAACGAAATTTGCCGCAAAGTATACTCAAATAGAGAAAGTCGCACTAAGAGATCTTATCGTTAAGGTGAAGGACATCAGGACTAATCTACACATATCAGAAGATCGAGCAATGGAGATTCAACAACAGGTTGATTTGACGTGGAAAAAGGACGGCAATGAAAATCCGTTAGAGGAAGCCGCATCACACGAACAACCAGCGGTTATTAATGTTGTTCCTTGACCTGGTCATGATCCAGCACCACGACATTATCCAGAGGTTAATGGCCTAATACAATCAGAACCAGAAGCATAGGTTCAACAACCAAGAAGGCGATTAAAATGGACATACCATATGAAGAGAGATGTGATGCGCTTTTATTTTTTGGCAAAGAAAAGTGGGCAAAGTGTAAGGAGTGAACATGATCGACTCTTCTTACTTAAGTACCCAGAACTAGCCGCAAGAATACATTAGCAGAATCTAGCAGATCAAAAATGCTCAATATCTGTAAACAGACTGCTTTCGGCTGTTGAAATAGCTACCATCGAAATGGAAGTGAAACAGCAGCTCACTATTGATGAACTTTCATTGGAAGATGTCCCATAAAAACTACAGCACCTTGAAAGTAATTTAGCTCATTCTTTACTAAAGTTCATGCATGTAGAACCAACGCAAAGGCATTCACTGCCCAAAGTGAACATCACAAATGATCTGCGTGCACAAATAGAACACGTGAACAGCAAGGTTTTGCCTATACATTTGAACGCAACACAAACTGCGTTAGAGGTGCAAGCTCTTGTACACTGTGCAGCTGTGGCAACCGCTAGAACGTTGGGCCGCAGAACTAGGCCTATAAATGCAGTCTTTGTCCCAGAAAGGGAGCGAGATCCACCATGCAGGATCAGGTTGAATGTGGATGTCACGAAAGTGAGGTGCTAATTGGGTCGGCTGATTCAATATAAGGAAGGAAACCGAACCAGAAAGCTGATACACCATGTTAACAAAATCATTCACCTTTGGTAAATCGAGACATTGACACCAGGAATATTGGATGAGATTATAGACTCTCAACGGCAGAGGCTTGATGTTCTTACTGCTGGACAACGTCGGTACAAGAAAAGTAGTGGAAGAAGGCTACAAAATCGAAACTTTCAGGCAGATGAAAGAAGGTTCTATCGTGAACTGAGTGCAAAGCAAAATAACCAACAAGACACCGAAGTCCCTCAATTGGAAGACATGACTAACTATTGGTCGGGTGATTGGGGAAAAACTAACAGAAGAAATTTGGGCACTTTATGGCTCCAACTGGAGAAAGAAAGAGTAAGCATTAACCCTGAAATAGAACTAACATCACAGATTAAGATGTTTCAGCGGTTTTGAAAAAAGCAAGTAACTGGAAAGCTCCAGGTCCGGACATGGTGCACAATTTCTGGTACAAGTACCTGACTAGTGTGCATCCTGCGTTGGCAAGGTGTTTTCAGAAGATCATCGAACACCGTGATCTTATGCCAGGCTTTATGCTGCAGGGTACTGCGCATATGTTGCCTAAAAAATCAGACGCTCAAAATCCATCTGAATTTCGACCGATAGCCTGTCTTTCAACAATATATAAATGTCTTACAGCTATCATAGCAGCTAAGGTATATTCTCACTGAGACGAGAATGACATCCTGACAGAAGAACAAAATGGATGTTGTAAAAACTCGCGAGGAAGTAAAGATCTAGTCACCATAGACGATGTTGCCATGGCGCAAGCTCGTAAACATCAAAGAAACTTACACATGGCATACATTGACTACAAGCAAGCGTTTCCTTCCGAGCCACTTAAAGTAATATAAAATTTGCCCTTGCATCATTGACTTCCTGAGTCGTGCAATGATGCTTTGGGGTACAAGTATCAAGTATTGTGATAATGGACAGCCAAGGATAACTAGATCAATACGCATTACGACGGGTACATTCCAAGGATACTCCTTCAGTGCTTTATGGTTCTGTTTAGCGCTGAAACCACTGAGCGAAACACTAAATAGCATGTGTCATGGGTTCCGAGTACATGATAACGAGGATGGTCATCAAGTGACCCATCTTCTATACATGCAATACCTGAAGCTATACGCTAGTTCGGAACAGAAACTGCAGCAAGTGATCAATGTCACAGAGCAATTCTTTAATGATATGGCGGGCATTATACATCAACAACTTGCCCTAAACCTACGACTCTTAACAGAATGGAAGCCTTTCTACAGATGCATTCCAATGCCCGTTTTAGAAAACGGAGATTAAATCTTATATTGGGATGTTACTATATAGACGGATCATTATATCCGAACCAATCGGCCCGTCATCGTGATGCGAGAAATGAAAAGTGGAAGAGTCTACATCATCGACATTGCTTGTCGACTTTACCGAAATTTGCAGGCAACCTATACAACCAAGATCCATAAGTATAGCGAGCTAAGGCATGAAGTAAAGACAATATGGAAGAATGTGAAACATGCATCTATTCATCCTATTGTGATTTCGACTACAGGCAATGTGCACGCAAGATGCACTAAACAAGTTAAACATTTAGGAGTCAGTAGGGTACTGGCAGAAGCTCAGAAGGCAGTTTTATTGAACACCTGTCGCATTGTGAGAAATTTTCTAGACCATCAGGAAGCAAGTGACTGAAAACTTGTGGAGTGGCAGATGGTAGCTCTAAGAAAGCATCCAGAGGCGACTGTTGTCACCTCCAACGCTCGCGGCCGCTGTGTATGTATAACACCGGTGAAATACGAACTTAAAACTACATTATGCTTCTAATTTTGTACCTACAACATCATCGCAGAAGATATCACACATCCTATTATATTAACTAATAACATCCTCATCTCATTAGTCACTTGACATAATCCGCGGCTATGAGAAAAACTGGGTTCACCCGAGAACCTGCATACAATTTCAAATGAATATCTTATAAAACACTATCACAAATAAGAAAAGGCTGCGAATTGTGCGTCTCAAAATGTGTTTTTTTTTTAAAGAATCATCTCAATAATTAAATAAATAATAAATTCCAATATTACACCTACAACATTACACCTACAAGAAAGAATAGTGAAGTATTTTCATCTATACATAGTATATTTTTCTAAATGAAGGGTGCGTGGTCCAAACCTGTTAACTGACATTTTTTTCGAAATTGATTTTTTTGTATTTTCCGGAACATTTTATATGCAGTTCATATCCCGCAAACAAAGCAGGAAAATTCCTTTTATTTTTTTATGGATTTTTGAAAATCGCGTTTTGGCATTTACAGCATAGGATCAAGGTCTAAACCTGTTTACTGCTTATGGTGTCTTATGGGAAATTCGTGTTTTTTTCTCAAAGTGACTCAGTTCACTTGTAGAATAGGGCAGTGAGACATATGTCAGCGTGTGTGCAGTTACGTGTATGTGTGTGTCGAATGTTATTTATTGTTACTTTCACGGCATCTTCGATGTTTTCGTCTACAGATCGCTGTGAAGACGAAGGTGAGCGACGCGTCCCAATTACTAGCACTCAGCAAACTTCTACAATGAACTATTTTTAATTTTTCCAAGCACATCTAATTTAGGCATGCGAGTCAAACATTTCGACATATAAATATTTCCCACAGCTTGAAAAACAATGTAGAACGCATTGAACGCGTTGAACGAACACTGCAGATAACAGGTTTAGACCGCTGGACCCCTTGTAGATAACATATGTATAGCTTTCACTTATCATATAACGTTCGATTTTGATTTGGATGCTGTAAAACTAACGTGCATTATTTTCCTCTAGTAAATGAACAACAAACATTTTACGGTCTTAAAAAATATTGGAAATTGCAAAAATAACAACGATTTTTCTTCAAATCTATTTCTCATAATTTCTGTATTGACTTGTTTGATAATCGAATTTCCAGTACGTGAATATCTAAAAAATTTCATTTGCATAATTATTTGCTGTATGGCTTATCAAGTTATCAAGCATTTTATAAATAATATTTTCTTCAAGTAGCATTTAGAACATGATGTTAGCATAAACCATATTTTATATAGGCAAACATTTTTTGAATAGAACATGTAAAAACGGTTTATTATATATCTAATGTAAGTTACAATTAAATTCATTACGAAAGGTGGAGAAATGGAATCAAAATCATTCCAAACATTATTTGAAGAAAAATTGTTTTTTCTTGTAATAAATCTGTCAACACTTTTCTCCGAATAAACATGAATACTTGAGGAAAAATAGTTTCTGCTCGTGAAATATAATATTATCTTCAGAAAAAGATTAGCAAGTGTAGAAATGGATTTTGACTATTTTGATAGAATTTTTTGTAGAATTGATAAAAATGTTTCTACAAGAGAAGTATTCAGAAGAAAATTCTTTACTTGATAGTATCATTCATCTTTGAATCTCAAATTATACCTTTCAATGCTTGTTTTCTGTTTCTTATCTCCTGTTTATTTTATTCATTATAATTCGAGATTACGCTAAGAATACTTCAGGGTTACTTTATGGTTATTCTGTAGCGTAACGCTTGCGATCAGCCGGTCCGCCAGGGACCTTATAACGTAAATTTTAAAGTACAATTATAATAGCAACAATTGAGATATTCTTTTCTTTCATTCATTATAATTTGAGATTACTTTAAGATTACGTTAGGGTTACTTTATCATTACGCTGTGGCACAACGCTAGCGTTCAGCCGGTCCGCCAGGGGCAGTACATTGTGTGTCCAGAAAGTATTAGGGATTCACTTGAATTTGCCGCTAGATGTACGTCGCACGCACGAACTACATGCTAGCACATGTGACGCTAGTATCAGATAAACCTTTGCTGATTTGTCAAGTAGCCACATTCGTCTGTAAAAATCTTCAACATTTGAGGAACTATTTTCTATATTTTTAATCATTTATTACGCAGCTAGTGCAAGAATGTACCAACAGTTTGCAGAAGAGGAATCACAGAACATTTTGACAGTAAAAAATAGTGTAGTGATGTTCACAAGTACGTGAAGGTACTAACCTACAATCATCAATATTCCATAGAAAAAATAGTGCAAAAGTTAATTTCAAAAAACTACTTTGAAGATCTTCACGTCTTCACAGTGTGGAAATTTGGGTTTTTACAATAATATTCGAGTGTCAAAAGATTGAGACGTGATGTAAAAATTCTCTGTATATGATTTACAGGGCAATCATCTCATCATACGTACTGCACAATATTTGGGATTGTTTGTAGACCTACTGCCTACTTATGCTGGATTTACTTATTGTATAATACATCTGATTGACATATTATGAGACAATGTCTAATAACATGTCAATCTTATCTAGTTTAAGTGAAAGAAATTTAATTTAAACCTTGATCAATTCGTACGCACTCACGGAGTTGCATCCAGCCCACACGCATGCGACTTGCACGACTTTCGACCTATATGAACCTCTATTAATGTCGCTTCTGCGTCTCAACGTGAACGCACATACTGCGAATTTATTCACACACCTGCTTTCACAAATGCTCACATTATATCGACATTTTACTGTGTGGGGTTTAAAAGAGGAAAGTTCTCATTTTTGGAAATACAATAATATTTTGAGTTTTGATCAAATACATTAATTGAACTATATAAATAATGTGTATGACTCATTAACAATAAACACTAAATGAGAAATAAAAAATTCCGGCCAGTACCCTTTCGGGTAATCCGGTCACTTAACGGTTCAAAAATATTGCTCCAGGAAAGAAATTGATTACCTTATTTGAATTTAAAAGCTCATCGTGAAGAATACTATGAACTTTGATATTTAAATCAAGGTAACCAATTCTCGCCTATAGATTGAAGAAAAGTTTTTATTATTGTTGCTTGAATTTCCCCTTTTCAATCCTTCAGAATCCTTTTCTAATCCAAAATCCCCTTTCCAATTCCTTAGTCTCCTTTTGTAATCCAAAGTGTCATTTTCATCTCCGTAGACTTTTATTTCGCAATCCAAAATCCCCTTCCCAATCTCCTTGACTTAACGATATTTTCAAAGAATTAATCATCCGAGAAGTATCTCTAATATAACAAGTATTCTAAAATTTCGAACATTAATAAATATCTCGAAATTAAAATTGCCAAATTCGACAAATTTACGAACAAAAAGCAACTAAAAAAATATAAATTTTAGTGCCAATATACGAGGTGTGTTCAAAAAGTAAGGTGACTTTTAATTTGTACAAAAAAGTATTTAATAATAGATTTAATACTTTCACGATGATTCATGATAATAAATTTAAATTTAAAATTTAGAATTTAGAATTTAAAATTTAGAATTTAAAATTTAGAATTCAAAATTTAGAATTTAAAATTTACAATTTAAAATTTAGAATTTGAAATTTAGAATTTAAATTTTAGAATTTAAAATTTAAAGATTTTTCGGGTTTCAGTCGTGTGCGAAACTATGAATGTTGCCAACGTTTCGTGAACATTGCAGTTCACTTCTTCAGGGCTGACCTAAAACTGAAGTTTCAGGTTATGTTGTTCTTATATATGTATTCTCTACGATGCCTGTGATTGGCCAGAGCGCCCCATGGTGGGGACTGGTTGGACTTGATTGGCCAATTAAGTCTTTTTTTTTTAAACCCGGGAGAACGGAAAGCCAAATCGGATTGGTATTATATCCATGGTCCCTATTGATATTATTAGGGTGTTTCAAGATTTCGATTGCTTCTCTATGTTTACTTGGAAATTTATTGTACGTTTTGGCGATGACGGTTGTTTTGTCAAATAAAATACTATGTCCTGTTTCGATATGATGCTCAGCTACTGCTGATTGTGTGAAATGTTTTAGCCTAACTTTATTCTCATGTTCCTTTACACGTTGACTTACTGCCCTCCCGGTTTCTCCAATATAGACTTTACCACAAGAACAAGGGATTTGATATACTCCCGGATCACTGAAAGGTTCCTTTTTATCTTTAGGGTTATTTCGAAGTTGTCCTATTTTGGCAGGTGGTTTAAATATAGTTTGGATGTTGTGTTTGTTGAGAATTCTTCCTATTTGTTCCGTGATACCTTGAATGTAGGGTAGGATGGTTGTTGTTTTTATCTCTCTTTCTTTAGTAGGTTGTGTCGACTTGTTTTCTTGAGTATATTTTCTTATTGCTTTATTAATTTGTTTGTTTGTGTAATCGTTTTGTATTAGGATTTGTTTAACATTTTGTAATTCCTTTTGTAAGTTATCTTTATCTGTTATGGAGACAGCTCTGTATACAAGGGAATTGATGACCGATTGCTTTTGAGATGGGTGGTGGTGGGAGGAGGCATGCA
>CAKNXH010002220.1:200391-219602 GCA_932178445.1 Andricus quercusramuli | reverse complement strand
TGCATGCCTCCTCCCACCACCACCCATCTCAAAAGCAATCGGTCATCGGTCTTTTGGAGAAAAGACAAGATTTTATTCCATTAACAAACTTGTTTTTATTCAGTAATCCCTGAGCTAAACTATTTGTACATTCAGGTTTCTAGTCCCTACTCTAAATGGTTAAAATTACGGGCCCTAAAAACTCAAAGAAAGTCACTAATCTCTCGCGTGAGATTAGTGCATCGGAAATTAAATCTATAGAAATTGAGCTGCGCGCTGCACTTCGGGCAGTCGCTTTTATTTATGACTAATTACTAATTTTATTGCTGAAAAAAGTATAAGGCTCAACGGGCCTTCTAAAACTCAAATTAAATTTAGAAAATACGGGATGCTTAAACTGGATAATATATTCGAAAAATGCCTAAGGGTTATGATATACGGTGAATCGGGATTCACACAGTCCTGGATTCACGTTGGAGTGAAGACTAAAATTAAATGATCATCGCCAAAATATAACAATGATAAATTTACAGTATAAAGAGATATTACAAGTATCGAGTCTAACGAATCTCGATACTTTAGGTAATGTAAGAAACACACAAGATATACAACACGACGATTTACTCTTTAGATCGAAAGAGTAAATCGGGTTGAACTAACTCTGTTAATTTTCAAAAAAAAGAAAAGAACGTCTCGGTTTTGGGTTCAATGACCTCTCTACAAATTGTCTCTCGAGAAATGCTGAGATACTACCCGTAAAGGCAGATGTACTCCTCTTGATGCCAAACCTCAAATAATAAATTTTTGGTTAATGCCTTCAATAATCATCGTTAGATTATAAAAGGGATTATCCGCAATTTGGCTAATTGACATCAAAATATTACACCTGAGTTTATAGCCTGTCGCTCAGGCCTCACAGTCCCCGAGAAGCGGGGAGTCGCTCGAGCACGTTCGGGTGCCCTCGCAGCTGTGGAATGTCGCAACGCAGGTAGCCTCTATTCTTCTCAACTTGGGCGGAAGTGAGAAAGTGTGCTGGCTCTGAGCGAAGCGAAGTCTAAGATAAAATCTTGAGTTTTGACTCGTAAAATTTTAAGAAGATTCTACTGGAAAGTATTCTCGTAAGAAGGCTAGCATTTGCTTGCGAGGATTTTACAATCAGGTAGAGAGATATAATCCCTCGTCTGCTTGCAAATTGCTCACTATACAATTGCTAGACTGCTAATAAAAATTATATTGGATTATGTAGACAGAGTCTTTCGGTGTAACCAGATTATCTCTCAATAAAGCCAATACAATTTTCACAGTGGTTCATTAGTGAATTGAAAGACTAATTGATCTCAAATTCAACTTGTATTTGATAATACAGACAGGGTCCCCGTGCAACCAGGTTACCTCTCAAAAATGCAAATACTCGTTGAAGAGGATATGAATTTAAGCGTCCAGATGATGCCCGATAATATAGACAAAGTCCCCCGGTACAACCAGGTTGTCTCTCAACAATGCGGGTATAATCTGGATTTAATTTCCTAAAAAGGAAATCGCGGGAAAAACGCGCTCGATTAATTCCTGATAATCTAGACAGGGTCCCCCGGTGCAACCAGGTTACCTCTCAAAAATGCAGGTATAAATCGAGTTAAGCTCTCTCAATGGAAAGCACAATAAACGGCACGCTCATTTGATTCTTGATAATATAGACAGAGTCCCCCGGTGTAACCAGGTTGTCTCTCAAGAATGCAAGGATCAAATGAGAAATTTTATAAACGCGGCACAATCAGGTAATCACAAAAAAATGCACAAATGAAAACACAATAAAATGCACAGATAAGACACACGCAAAATCGCTCAAAGTCGCACACGAAAATCGCTTTCTTCTAGCACAGCTAGGATCGCTATCGAAAAATGCCTTGAAATCCCCGGTAAAACCGAATATTTCAAGGCAGGCAGTAGTACAGCAATGAAAGGTTTCCCCTTCTGTCCGTACCACTAAGATTTTTCGACCCTATGATCTTTAACTGCGTTAGAGTAAAGATCGAATATAGAGTGAGAATTTTCGGTCGGGGCTCGCTTTTTATTCACTCTGCCCTCCCACGCTTACGTAAGATCGTGAGCGTGGGAGTTCTCGAGTTTGCGCTTTAGCGTTTCTCCTGTGGGATGCTACTTTTTCGGAAGCATCACAGAGGAGAAAATACTGTTGCCTAATTTTAGGAACCCCTCATAACTCGCGGGTTACAATATATATATATATATACGGAATTTTCAACCAAAGAAACATTCTTTAACGGAACATAAAATAGTTGAATTTTAGGTTACAAAAAATTATTTTTCGAATAAAAAAAACGTAATTTTCATTAAAAACTAAAAGAATTAAATTGAAGCTACTGCAGTGGAATTGATAAAAATACTGAAAAATTTGTTCAGAAAATTTCACATCAACCTGAACATTTCTTCTTTAATTTTTAATTTTTTAATTCAAATAAGATATCGATGGAATTCTTATAATCAGCAGATTTCGAATATTATATTCATCAATTACCAAGTGCTAATTTAAAAAAAAATTTATATTTCGCATTCTAGTCTTCGGTAGGTACAAAGGAATCCCGCTGACCAGGGCGGAATGGTCATCTTTCCAGTTTGAAAGGCCTTTCGATGATTGGCGCCAGATTTGTCCATTGCTCTACTTATGCCTTTACACTCTTCAGCCTGGGGAAATACCGCCAGGTGATTACGTAGGACGATGGTCAATTACGCCCTGGGTACCTGTGAACAATGATCACGGCTTCCCCTCACTCAGCCGTCCTGCTGTATGTGGGTTAGCTTTCGCAGATGATAAGATTGTTATGGCAGAATCAATCGAGGACTTGCAAAGAATGTTGAATAAACTTAATACAAGCATGAAGAACATGGGCCTCAAAATTAACGTGAATAAAACAAAAATCATGGTGTTTGAGGGAAAAAGGGAGAAAATAATATGCAACATTGTCCTAAGTGATGAGAGATTAGAACAAGTTGACAAGTACGAATATCTGGGTAGCCTATTCACTAGCGGCGGAAAAATAGATGGGGAGTTAGACAGTCGCATAAATAAGGGTAAGCAGGTTATCGGTAGGGCAGGGTCCATCCGGACAAATGAAAACATATAAAAAAAGCTAA
Source organism: Andricus quercusramuli (assembly GCA_932178445.1). Lineage (NCBI taxonomy): Eukaryota > Metazoa > Arthropoda > Insecta > Hymenoptera > Cynipidae > Andricus > Andricus quercusramuli. The sequence goes on along the minus strand of CAKNXH010002220.1, from coordinate 216,473 downwards.
AATGACCATATATAATTCTATATTCGTACCGACTGTACCATACGGTAGCGAGACATGGCCCTGTCAAGAAAAGGACAAGAGTAAAATAAACACGATTGGCATGAAACCTCTGCCCATAATATGCGGGAAAACACTGATGGACAAAGTCCGAAACGAGACAATCCTCAAAGAATGTGGTACAGGAGAGACACTAGTTGACATATGGGAAAGAAATCAGCTAAGGTCTTTCAGACATCTTGAAAGAATGAAAAAGATGAACGACTGACGAAGCAAGTGTATAAAGGTAAATTTAATGGCAGAATGTCCAGAGGTAGACCGTCGAAAGAATTATTAGAATCTGTGAATGAGACATTAATCCGAAGAGACATAAGAAGCCATAGAAACACAAGAGCCTGCATGAAAAAATGCATGGACGTGAAGGAAGCTGGATTAGTTAGCCCAATGACTTTAGATCAAATTCGATATAAGAAAGAGAAAAACCGCGGGCAGCGATTTTTCGAAGCAGTTAAGTTTCCCCCACGAAGCAGATGAAGAAATCGCGTGAAAATCGACGAAAACACAAAATCCAAGATAGCGGACATGCATGTCCGCTATCTTGGATTATGTGTTTTCATCGATTTTCACGCGTATTCTTCATTTCTCGATAAAAAGGGTTGAGAACGAATTTGTAGAGATTTTGATTCTCTACAATTTTCACCTGAACGATATTGTTGTAAAAAAATTATTTGTCGCTAACAATAAGCAAAAAGTGTGGAAAATTAGGAAAGTGGCGCGGTTTTTTCCACTTTTTGACTATTTTTATTGAAAATAAGTGGAATATTTGAATCGTAAAGTTGCAGGGGACTCAATTTCCAACAACTTTTGTATGAACAAGTTTTTCGTGCGCCGTGTGGATCACGGTCGGGAACGCTCTCAACACAGAGGCACGGCGAAAGCGACTCGGAACTCATTTCCACACCACCGCAGAGGTAGAGGTCTCGGCGCGTTTTTTTATGTAGTTTCGTCAGTAGACCTGCTCCACAGGTTTTATTTATTCATTTTTTTTAATTATATTTTTTATTTTTATTGAAATGGAATGATTATTTGTGACGTTATTTTAATCTGAATCTTTTTGTTGGCTGTTCAAAGTTCGTATTCTCTCGAGATTCTGTTTCACTCTGAGTTTGACATTCAGTTTCGGTCTCGTTGTCAGTGCAACTCTTCTCTGGGTCCACAGAAGAATTTTCAAGAAGGTCATCGTCGTTGTCGTTGTCGTCGATCTGGTTGCTCGGGGCGTTTGTGCATGAATCAACACTACAATTCTCACAAATCAGCGTGCAATTCAGTCCAGCTTTTCGACAGCCGCAGGCTACTCCACAGCCCGTTTTGCATTTGCAAGAAATTGTTCTCAATAATGACTGTGGCGCGGGGGATGCGTCGGCGCTGATCGGTTCGAGGCACCGTGATGTTTTTTTCCACCCCCATTCTGTTGGCTCCAACTCTACTCCGAGCCACTTTTGCACTTGGTAAAACACACGCAATGAATGTTGACATGCCGATGATTCGGATGGCGGTAATTTGGACATATTATTTCTGGTTTTGGCGGCAGATTTCAGGAATGATTCGTATCTGAGATGATTGAGGGATGTTTCTGTTTTCTCCCCATTATAAAGGGCTATGAAAAGTTTTTGACCACAGTTTTCGATTGTCTGTTGATTCAAATGTTTGTCTTTGAAATGCCACAAGAGGACATTCCTCTGAGTATATATATATATATATATATATATATATATATATATATATATATATTATATGTATTATATATATATTATATATTATATAATTATAGGGGCGGGAATGCACCCCTGTGATTGTTTACAGAAATAATGTTGGCCAAACCCCTACCCCTTTTCAACGTCTTATGGGGGGGGGGAGGGAAGGGGAGGCACTTCTGTGCTTGGTCACAAAAATATTTTAAGGCACATCCTTACCCTTTTCCAACGTCTCGTGGGGGGCGGGAGGACACCTGTGTGACTGGTCACAGAAATCATGTAGGTCACATCCGTACCCCTTTCCAACAACTCAGGGGGGAGGGGGTGCGTTAATCGGAGGTATCGGCTTTTCGGAAGTTGATCCCCGAAGTTTCGGTACAAATAGCCAAAGTAGTATCTGGGAGTTATTCGTACCGAAATTTCGGTACTCGTAGACACGGCCTACCAAATTCTGAGAAGATTCGTGACAGGCGATTATTTAAAAATCATTCAAACCACTTTTTATTTAACAACAAAATTGATTTTTTGTAATATTCAAAAGTGCCATTTTTTAAAAGATTTTTACATTTATAGAAAAAGTTCTTGAATCAGTGCAAGAATAGGATGGTGAAAATTTATACCTGTACGTGTTGACAGTTACTTACAATGCCGTTCTGTTTCCATACTGCCAAAACGTAACTATATTCACTCGGCTTAGGTTACGTTATTCAAAATACCGAAATTGTAACGAAATTTTTTAATCACGCGTATTCTGAAAAAAATAGTTCATTCGAATCCTTGTGCATCTGATGTAAATATTAAAAGGCAGACAGGTAAAATATCAAGCTCTAACAATTTCGTTTTCAATTTTGTTCCAATCTGTCAAAACGTGACGAAAAGTAAACAAAAGATTCGGTACTTTTTGGATAACGTAACGTAACGAAACGATAGTTTTGGACGGATCCCTGATATTAGGTAAATCAAAATAAAATTTAAAATTTTACTTTACAATTAGCTATACAATATGAATACAAACTTATTTTTTAAATGTCACCCCCATGAGTTTGTTTTGAAGGGTCCTAAAAAAAACCTTGCAAGTAAAAAATTTGTTTTTGCAATTTTTTGGCCCAAATCATGACTTTTTTGCGTTTTTTTCAACAAATGATTCATAGTAATACTTTTTATTGATAACCAGATGTTCATATACATTATTTTAACAATTCATAATCTATCTTTTTTATTAATGCTAGAGTCAGTTGTGGGTTTTTTTCTGAAATTTTAAACTTTTTGTTCATTTTTCACATTTGCATTAATTAGTACCTCACTCTAAGTACAAAGCGGACTATAAGTTGGAAATTTCAGAAGAAACCCGCAACTACACTGAAAAAAAATTTATTTGATTCAAGGAAATGCGTTTCTTTGGTTTTTTTTCTTCGTACCAAGGAATTGTTTACTTCACTTAAGTTAATATTTTTTAGATGCAAAAAATTCAAGCATTAATTCAAGGAAATGATTTCTTTGGTAATATTTCTTTAGTATAAGTAAATATTTCTTCGCATTAACAGTGAAAAATATTGAGTCAAAAAAATGGTTTCCTAGAAGGTAGGAACCTAGGTTTATTGAATATGTTTTAGGCGCCTAAAGAACTCCTTCTTTAGTTCAGTGAAATCGATTTTTCGAAACGAATAAATGTGTTTTAAGATTAAATAATTCATACATCGTTGGAGCAATTAATTCATTCTTTTTGGTTCAAGAAAATATTCACTCAAGATAAATGAATTTTCATTCAATCGAAGAAATATTTATTCCATGCTGAGAACTGTCAAAACCATAACAATGAAACAATCATCTAAATTCAAAACATATTCTTTCACCATAAATCTATATTCGTTCAATTGAAAAAAAAATTATTAGACACTATAAGTTAATATAATTGATGCAACGAAACGATGACTTGAATTGAAGAAATATTTATTCAAGATAAATGAATATTCATTCAGTTAAACAAATATTTATTGCATTCTAACAATTCTCATAATCGACATAATGAGAAAATTGTTTAAATTTGAAAAATATTCTTCTAATATAAATATATATTCATTAAGGGCATGCTCTCCGGTGATCACGTGACCAAAACAGTCGGTGCTGGTTATGACATTTTTTTTGGTGTTCACCATGTCCAAACGCAATGATATGTTGCTCTCAAAATTTGGAATATAAAAAATGAGACAATAAATTGCGTTTGTATATTCAGTTTCAGTAATAATTTTGAAAAAAAATTTCCATGTAAAAAATAAATGTGGAAAATTTCATAACCGAGCTTGGTTATGTGATCTCTACTTTACCGACGTTGAAATGCTCCAAAAATAATGACAGGTTACGTGTGGGCAGATACTTATTTTTTGATTTGCAACGAATGTGCAACGAATGTGAATGGTAATAATTTTGAAACAAAATTTCCATGTAAAAAATAAATGTGTAAAATTATTTTCATTTATTTTTTTTTTGGTGCTCGCTACGTCCACACGGATTGACATATCGTGTTTAGAATTTGAACGATTGAATAAAAAGCACTAGAGAACGTTTGTATACATCAATATGTTTATAATTTCAAGGAAATTTCATTTATAAATTGATACAATAGGATATTACCATTCGAGTTGCAGCACGTTCAGGTAATGTTTGGTTTGATGCATTTCAGATTTTCTGATTCACATATGTTGATATAACTGACACAAATTTTGGACTAAGTCGTCTGAACATTCAAAAAAGCAATATATACAATAAAACTTGCACATTCGTTGCAAATAAAAAAATAAGTATCTGCACACACGTAACCTGTCATTATTTTTGGAGAATTTCAACGTCGGTAAAGTAGAGGTCACATGACCAAGCTCGGTTATGAAATTTTCCACATTTATTTTTTACATGGAATTTTTTTTTCAAAATTATTACTGAAACTAAATATACAAACGCAATTTATTGTCTCATTTTCTATATTCCAAATTTTGATAGCAATATATCATTGCGTTTGGACGTGGTGAACACCAACAAAAAATTCATAACCAAGGACTGGTTTGGTCACGTGATCACCGGAGAGCATGCCCTTAAACTGAAAAAATATTTATTCCGTGCCAGAAGTCGACATAATCATTGCAATCAAATAATTACTTGAATTGAGGAAATATTCTTTCGAGACAAAGGAATATTAAATTTAATTCAGAAAATATTTACTGTATTCTGACAAGTATCATAGTCAACACGACGCAAAGATTATACAGATATAAAAAATATTCTTTTAATAAATGTATGTTCATGAAACTAAAAAAAAAATTAATCCCATGTTAAACAATTTTACAGAACAAATAATTATCCGATTCCTACCTTACCTATATTTTGTTGCCAACTCTTGTCAATATGAAATAAGATGAGTTGAACTTTGGACAATTAAATCAGGGATGGCCAACGAGAGGTTCTGACGCTTCTCCTTTCCTCCCGTTTCTTCCCCTTCTCCGAGCGCCTTACCGAGAGTTCTCCTCTTCTCGTTTCGTTATACTCGCGCCTTGAGCATGTAATGTTAACGCAGCTGTTCGCTTTCGGCGTCTTTCGGGGCCGTTCGGCTTCGTCCGTCCAGCAGCCGAGGAGACTCGACCCCTCTGCACACCGCGCTCGCCACATGGTCCCAACGAAGGTGGTAAGAGAGGAGATCACGAACTGACAGATTTTGACACTTTTGCTCTCGCGTTGGACATCCCTGAATTAAATAATAGCCAGTAAGGAATGTTTTTCTTGCCCTAAATCTTCATGATGAATTATAAAGATTTAAGACAATTTTAAAAGTCATACAAAATATTTAAATAGCTTTTAGTAAAAAATTTTATCATTGAAAATTTAAGTTTGCATTTTAAGTTCAGTCACGAGAAATTAAATCTTTCTCATGAATAAAATTAAATTTCAAAATTACGTTTTTCATCATAAAATATGATATAAATTATGTACAATTTTACAGTTCGCATTATGAAACAACTGTTTCAGAAAGTTTCAGCCAATTTTTGATTCAATCTTCCGATGAAAACTGAATAAATTGATATTTTTTAATAATAATTGCTCTGCAATTTATTTGTATTACCTTTAAAACGTCAAATGTGCCGCGCATATTAGCGCCGCTGCGACTGGGCATCCGCTGACAAGGGCGTATATCAAAAAGTTTTGTTTCAAATACAAGGAAATGTTTATTGAACGTAAGGAACTTCATATGTAATTCAAACAATAGTAAATTTCTCGCAAAGTGATATTTTTTCCTCCCGAAGAAGTGATAGTAGACCTACACGGAAAAAATTTGTACTTGAGGAATTATACTGAACTAGTATAGGATGTGGCAGATATGAGAAAAATTCGGTGAATTAACAATAACTTTTCTGTAAATCATCCCGAACTGTTTAGTCATAATTAGAGAACTGATAATAAATATGAAAATTCGGTGCCGTAAAAGTTCAGGATGATTATTACGGACAAGTTGTAGAGAAACTACATTTCAGCTGTAAAAATCGCGGTTCTTGGTCGCTCAAAATTGCAGCGCGTTTCAATAATAGTACAGCATTATTCAATGGAATAATTTGAAAAAAATGACATATAAATCCACGTTTTCATTTTCCAAGCTCCAAATAGAAGAATGAATCAATACATTTTCAAATTTTGAAAATTATATAATTTTGAAGCAATTTTAAGTTAGAAACATTAAAACTCAAACATTTTTTAAATGACCATTTGAAACTAAACACTTTTTAAATCAGAGGTTAAATATTTTCATTTCAAAGTCGTTTGTAATCAATAATTGTTCAGTGGTTATTTATAAATTGTGACTGAAAAATGTCACTTGCATTTTCAAAATTCAACAAAATGAAACAATTAAACTTCTTACATTAAAAGGTTAAACTTTGCACTTTGCGCTATGGGTTAAAAATGGAACATATAAAACTGAGACAATATTTGAACGTTTTTTAAATTCAAATTGAATAAAAGAGTTTAGTTATGAGTCTATTCATCTTATATTGTTTTTAAGGTTGAAAATAGTTTCTACACATTTCAAAAGTATTAGTTTTAGGGTAAAAAATTCACAATTCATGTTTGTAACTATTTTAGTGATTGTTATACTACTTTTAATCAACGCATATATAGCATCAAATCTTTAATACTAGGTTAAAATATTTTTTACCGCTCTTTCAGAAATATTGGGACCTCTGTACGTCGTTTTCATCTGATAAACAAAGTTGATACAAAATCAAGCAATATTTATCTTTTGGACTACACTGAAAAAAAGAATCTTCAGAACCAAGAAAATTAATTTACATGAATCCTATTCCTTAGCATCAAGAAAATATTCTTTAATAGTAGTAATTTTTATTTAAACCAGACACATATCTTTTTTTGATCTACAGAAGTGAATTCTTGGGCTATATTTTCTTGATTCAAACAAATATTCCTTACTTTCAAGAAAACCATTTCTTTGATTCCAAAAGTCTAGATTAGTTGAAATCTGCTTAGTCATTCAAAGAATTTTTTTTTTTTATTCAACGAGTTCGATTCGTTGAATTGATTCGGACGCATTTGAATCAATTAATTGTGCATATTTGAATCCAGTCTTTAGGTTTACTTAAATCAAAGTAATAATGATTTAATTCAAAATAATATTAATTAAATTAAAAATATAATTATTTGTTATGAAGAGATCATGTATTTATACCAATGAAGCATTTATTAAGATGAATAAGATATTGTGTTTACATAAATATTTATTTCTTCAGTTGAAGGAAATATTTCATTTTCTTACTAGAATTAAATTATTTATAACAAATAAACATTTATTCCAACGAAGTAATTATTTTTTTAAATCAAACATTTAATAATTTGGTATAATTTGTTCCAATTAAATACTTCTTTAGATCAAAGAAATATGTTGTTAAATTCAATATCCATGTTTTTGATTCGAAGAAATATTTCTTTGGCATTTATGGTGAGGGTTAAATGCGGCTTTCCACCTTAGAATTTCCATGTTGCGACAGCGTCGTGTTCATCATTAAATTATATGAGTTGTTTAAATTAAATATGTATAATAATATCAATGTTGATTATAATTCAAGCTGAAAGAATCCATTTGTTCATTCAGGAAAATATGTACTGCAGTTAAAGTACGAACTACTTTATTGCACTCGCGCATGGTTTAGGCCAAATAACTATTTGTTTGAATCAGTGGGATATTTTTTTGCTTCAAATACTTAAAATTTTGATGCGAAGAAATAGTTGTATAAGCCAATAAAATATTTGCTTGACTATAAAGTATATTTCTTTCCATCAATTCGCATATTCTCATTTCAAAGAAATATTCATTCCCATTCATGGCACATTCATTTGGAACAATGAGTCATTTATTTGGTTTAAAATGTATATTTTTGTCTTTAATTAATATTTCTTTGATTTAAAGAAATATTTCTTTCATTCAGTAACACAACAGTAAAGCGTTACTTCGAACCAAAACCATTTCTATTCTCGTCAACTGTCATTTCTTCGGTTCCAGGAAATATTTATTAAAGTTTACAGTACGCTTCTTTGGAACAAGAAATCAAACCTTTGAATTAAAAACACTTTTATTTTATCCGATCGAAATTACTTACAATTAAGAAAATATTTCTTAGAAATGAAGTTATATTCGATCATATCAACTGACTGATTTGTAAATCCAAATCTCTAATTTCATTCAGTTGAAGACATCGTCCATCCGCTCAAATAATATTTCACAGGTTGAAGTAATTATTTATTTGCTTCAATAATTTCTTATTTTTCATACAATTGAAGGATTTCTTTGGATTGAAGAAATAAATAATTGGACGTATTCAGTACGACCATTTCTTTGAATCAAAGAAATTTTTTTTGATTCAAAAACTTTTTTTTTTCAGTGTAGCATTACTATAGGAGACGATAGTTATAAACAATAAAAATTTGGTAAAAAACATTAGATTTGTTGAACTGTATACATTATTACCTCACACTAATCGAAGAGTTAAAAAACGGTTGCATATTTCAGAAAAAACCACAACTTTCTAGAATTATTCAAAGTAATATTATCAAAAATAATACTAAATTGTTTAACCAACTATTTTTCTTCACTTGAATTAATTATTACCTCGCTTTAATTGGAAGGTTGAAGTAAGTTAAAAATTGGAAGAACCGTGACTTCCGAACTCCATTCTGAGTAAAAATTTCTTAAAACTATAATTAATTGTCTAAATAATTTATATAAATATCCAATTCTTAAAAGAACGTAGTATTTTATGCATTGTAAATTATTACCGCCAGAAAATCGCAAAACCCAATTTCTCACTTATGGGATTCTTTGGGATCCTATAAAATAGACTTCTGCGGGTGATATTTAAAAAATAGGTTTTGATTCGTATTCGAACAAATGAAAATTGAACAAAAATTTCAATGCATTTTTAATTATTTCTCGAAAACTAAGGGAGATTCAATTTTCATACATTCACGGTTTTTGGAGCATATCGTAAACTATATTTAAACAATTTTTCAAAGAAAATGAAAAGTGGATTTTTTTCAAAAATTGTGTTTAAATATTTGTTTTTAAAAAATCCAAAAATTGATCTAATTTTTTTTCAACAAATATAATATTTTAACTGCGTCTTATTATGAATAATTAAAAAAACATCCTGATATCTTGAAAATCAACAAAGTAAAAGTTTGCAAGTATTGCTCCCAGCTGGGAAAGTGGTGGGGGCCGAAAAATCCCACGTTTTGGAGACTCTGCACCACTTTTTCCTTCGGGAGCGGGAATGGTGGTAGAGGCTTGCGAGAATCTCTCCTTTTTGACGCCACAGAGTATAGATTCTTCCTCTGTGGGTTCGAACCCCCGCCCACCAGTGGAAACAGAGGGGGACGCGGAACATGTATTCCCGGCGGGAATTTCCCGTATTATATTATGTATAAAAATAATATTTCATTCTTAATTGTTACTTGGACGATAGAACCCTGTGAAAATTTAATTATTAAGTTAATTTAAATCTTTCAAAATTAACAATTTCAGAATTGTTATTCATTATTATAATTATTAATTATAATTTCCAACAATGCAAGATTTATCAATTTATAAACAATTTAGATCAACTTAAAATAGTTGAAATTTCAAAGGGTTTTAGTGTAAAGGTAACAATTAATAATAAAATATTATATATATACATATAATATTGTTAAATATTAATAATAATAATGATTAACAATTTAGGAATCGGTAATTTCAGGTGATTTAAAGTAACTGAAAATAAGTGAAATTTCAAAGGATTTGAGTATAAAAGTAACAATTTATAATAAAATATTATTTATATATGATAATAATAAATATTGATAATAATAAAATCAATAACAATGAAATTAACCATTCCTAAATTGTTAGTCATCATTATTATTAGTGATATAAATAATGATTATCAGTTTGAGAATGTTTAATTTATAAATGATTTAAATTAACTTAAAATAATTGAAGTTTGAAAGGGATTGTGTATAAAAGCTGCAACATCACAATTCTTGTTAATTAAACATTGTTAAAGTTTTAAATGTATTTCATATTCATCTAATTTCCAACGTTTTTTAGCAGAAGTTCCGTTAATAATAATATTTTATATTTTAAAATACTTTATTTTGAACTCTTCTAAGAAAATTCAATTTTAAAGGTTTATCATTGAAATTTTTTCATTCGGAACGTTGATAATCGCAGTGAATTTATTTTTTGATTTCAGAAAAATTTGGCTAATCAATTATCAATGTTGAATGATAATTTTGTACATTCTCATCTCAATGAGAAGGTATTGGTATTATGTGAAAGTGGACTTTCGCAGATTACATCAAATCTCGACGTTTTCGGACTCACTAATTGAAAAAAATGGATTTGACTTCGGTGTCTGTCGGTCGTCGTCGTTGTCTGTGAACACGATAACTCTCGAAGGAATTATCCGATTGAATTGCCCTTTGGCATACTTTTTTTACGCCTAAAAATAAAAATGAAGTTCTTTAACGAGCCATTTTTGATCAACATTTTTGATCAAATTAAAATGAAAAATTCATAAGTAATGATGAAAAACGATTAAAGAAAATTAAAAAGAAATTATTATTGACAGCTTACAAGAATGTATACTTCAAATCGGAATAGTGCAGAATCTACGTATACTCACGATTATATTCTCAAACTCACCAAAATGTCAGAGATTGTGTCGGCCTATTAGCATTTTAAATTGAGAAATAGGCCAGGTGTCGTTGTACACTGAAAGGGGAAGGGTACGCAGGTAGACGTGGACGAAAAGACGATTGCCCGCCCTAACGAACTGGTCTCAGGTACTGTGGGTGAATTCATGACTACCCCGCCCTAGCTATAAATTTTAAAATTCTTAAAACCTTTTTAATGCTTCCATTGTATAAGCCCAGCATTTTCTGAAGAAATTAAAAATTCCCCAATATCCTTCTTACTCATTTCCAGACGTAGATCTTTTGTGATTTAAGATCTCTTCAGATATCCACTTGATATTTTTATTCAGGGATTACCTCTATTTTATTTCAAGTAATTCCAAGTATGAATTTTTCTATAAAACCTTATTTTTGGAAGTTTTCTTGTGATTTTGTTGAAAACCGCTCGAGTCATGGCGAAAATAAGGTAGTTTTTGGATTTTGCTTTAAAAAACGGAATATTGACTCGAATTCAGCACAAAAAACTATTCTGGAAATTAAACATATCTCATAATGTACCCTGGCGGACCGTCAGAACGCAAACATTACGCTACAGCGTAACGGTAAAGTAATGGTAAAGTAATGGTAAAGTAATGGTAAAGTAATATGGCATTATAATTGATAAAAGAAACAAAATTAATATGTAAGCTGTTGCAATTATAATAAAGCGTTAAAATTTACGTTAAATGGTCATGCCTTCATTGCAACAACTTGCTTTCTCATCGTTAAAAAATAAAAAAACAAAGTGGCTGTCATTCAAGTCAGGCCCCTGCAGACTGGCAACCCACTTGAAGCCCCGTTAACGGGTTGCCAATATGCAGGGGCTGGACTGCAATGACAGTCACTATGTTTTTTTTTATTTTTTAACGCTGCAAAAGCAACTTGTTGCAATTACGGCATGGCCATTTAACGTAAATTTCAACGTTTCATTATAATTGAAACAGTTTACATATTAATTTTGTTTCTTTTATCAATTAATATGCCATATTACTTTACCATTACTTTACCATTACTTTACCGTTACACTGTAGCGTAATGTTTGCGTTCGGCCGGTCCGCCAGGGTAAACATCAAATTATGTTGACCAGTTTTATACATCATGCGTATGCAGCATAATTTGCAAAAGAATAAGCGTGTAAATTTCAATTTTGATATTCGTAATAATATACATAATAAAATGTAAAAATATTAGCTATTTATATATATTTATGCTCTTCTTTTTTAAGGAAAAGATTAGGCAGGTCAGAAACGAAAATGAAGCAATGAGAAATATAAACAACAAGTTAGTTTCTGCGAAGAATTGTTTCTAGCATCTAGCAGCCCTGGCGGACTGGCCGAACGCAAACATTACGCTGCAGCGTAATGGTAAAGTAATGGTAAAGTAATGGTAAAGTAATATGGCATTATAATTAATAAAAGAAACAAAATTAATATGTAAACTGTTGCAATTATAATAAAACGTTAAAATTTACATTAAATGGTCATGCCGTAATTGCAACAAGTTGCTTTTGCAGCGTTAAAAAATAAAAAAAACATAGTGACCGTTATTGCAGTCGGGTCCCTGCGTATTGGCAACCCGCTAACGCGGCTCCAAGTGGGTTGCCAGTCTGCAGGGGCCCGACTGCAATAACGGTCACTATGTTTTTTTTATTTTTTAACGCTGCAAAAGCAACTTGTTGCAATTACGGCATGACCATTTAATGTAAATTTTAACGTTTTATTATAATTGCAACAGTTTACATATTAATTTTGTTTCTTTTATTAATTATAATGCCATATTACTTTACCGTTACTTTACCATTACGCTGTAGCGTAATGTTTGCGTTCGGCCGGTCCGCCAGGGAGGTGTCTAGCATCCTGTTACTATATTGAAAAAAAGTTTAATTCCGCTATAAATAAACTTTTATTAGCAAACTTTGTTAACATTTGACTCAGTTATTCCACACTGTTTGTACGGTATGGCTGTAGGTCAGGAAAAACCTGGAAATCAAGGAAAAATCATATTTTTATAAGAGGCATTTCAAATAACTGTTTAGGATAATAAATAAGACAATTTTACATTTTAATTTGAAACTGTGTTATTCCATATGTAAAAATTTGTATGTTGAAAATGTTCTTCAGTTGTTTCCTCCTTTCGATTATACTTTTTGTCAAAGCATTTTATTATTTAGTTGCACTTTCAACAATTTTCTTAAAAAGTTAACCTTTTGTGTTTGAAATATCCACTATTACATTATTCGTTGAAAATTAAATTTTTTTGTAGTAAATTAATTTGTTTAATTGAAAAATTACACAACATTCTTTTCCAAAAATTTTTTTACACAAAATTTTTTCACACAATTTTTTTTCAGAACATTTTTTTTCAAATTTTTTTTCAACATGTTTTTTTTCATTTTTTTTTTTAAACTCCACTTTATGCAATATAAGATTAGTATTATTCGTTAACACCTCCTAACAAGTTTTTCGGACAAGCGTTGCAAAAAATAGCATGTGATACAAGTGCGCCTATAGGCGTGTGATTGCATCATTCGCCTGCGGCGTATGCTGCAAAATTCACATGCTTGTTTTCAAGGAGGGTAGGACAAAAAGTATAGTGTGTATGAAGGGCGTACGGCTATTTTGCTTTGTGCGATTGTCACCCTCGCTTCGCTCGGGCGACAAGTTCACACTCGTCAAAATAGCCTCCTTTACGCCCTTGATACACAATGTGCTATTATTGGAATTTTTTTTTTTTTAGAAAATCAATATTTCAGGTTTGAAAATTCAACTGCTTTGTAAAAAATTAGTCTTCCGGGTTGAAAATTGGTGTTTTTTTTTATTCCAAGTTGAACTCCTTTGTTAACAATTTACTTTCTTGCTTGCAGATTTTTTGGTTGAAAATTCAATTTTTTATTTGAAGTAGTTATTTACAGCAAATTCATCTTCTTTCGTTGGAAATACAACAACTCATTGAAAAATTTATGCAGAAAATTAATCTTTTCCGTTGAACAATCGTTTTAGTTGAAAACTCATCTTTGTGGGTTGAAAATTCAGAAATTTTGTTAGAAGTTCAACTATTTTGTTGAAAACTTGGTTTCTTTGTTAAAAATTATTATTGGTTGTTTAAAATTAATTTTTTCGATATAATATTTAAGAATTGTGTAAAAAACTTATCCCTTTTTGTTAAGAATTATTCTGTCGTGTAAAAAAATTGATTATTTGGTTAAAAATTTAACTATTTTTGATTAAAGTTTAATATTTTTATAAACACACTTGTTTTTACATTTATTTTTTTAAACAATTTTTATACAATCATTTTAATTTTAAATTCGAACAATAATTTTAAAAAACTCTGAACATTAACAAAATTTGTTGATGGAGATATTTGATTTTTCAATAAATACGTAATACCGAAACTTCGGTACAAAAATCTCCGAACTACGACTTTGGCTATATGTACAGAAATTTTGATACGAATAGCTGTCAGCAGGCGGCTTCTCCACCGGCTCCTACTTCGATGACCGAAATTTCGGTGCGAATATAGCTCTCCAATACTATACTTTGGCTATTTGTACCGGAGTTTAACGCCTAAACTTCCGAAAAGCGAATACCTCCGATTAATTTGAAACTCCGTATACCTATGCATTTTGAGGTAAAAACTCCAAAAACTATAAGAATGTCATGTCTTTCCGCTTAATTTCAGTAAATAATACAAAATTAGAAAGAAGCTTCAAATAGAAGTTATTGTTCTCCTGGAAATACATACCTTTTATGTGACATATAGTTTTTCTGAAAACCAAATATTTTACATTACATCCCTACCAGTTCCCGAAATCTTATGTGGGGGAGGGCAGGCACCCCTGTGACTGGTTACAGAAATAATGTTTGTCAAATCCCTATACCTTTCCAACTTAATAATGTTGGTCAAACCCCTACCCCCTTTATAACGTCTTATGCAGGCCTGAGATTGTCAAAAAGTAAGTGAGTACACAGGAAATTTTAATCATTCAAAAGTGACTGATTATTGGAAGTCAATTTTTACTGATTTAAATTATGCGGAATCGTAGACTGACGAATCAGTTAAAAGTGACTTTTCCAATCAGTCAATTTGACTCACTGATAAAATGAGTCATTTTAAATTATCCAATCGGTTAAATTCTCAACTAAAGAGTAACAATTTTCCACCAAAAATGTAATAATTGAATTTCCGATTGAAAACATTAATTTTGAACAACTAAGTCGAATATTTAACTGAAGAAGATAAATTTGCAAAAAAACGAATAAGCAATAAAATAGTTACATTTTCAATGAAACAGATGAATTTTTAAATAGAATGATGAATCATGTTACAAATTTTAATATATATAATAATTTATTAATAATAAAGCAGTACAACTTTCAACCAAGTATAGATGAATTTTCAAACAAAAAAAATAACTTTTCGTAAAGAAGATTAATTTCCTATAAAAAAATATGAATTTGCAATCAAATAATTGTATTTGCAACAACAAAAAATATTAATTGAAAAAAATTGAGTAGTTCATTTTCAATTGAAAACATTAATTTCCAACGAAAAAACGAATTTTCAATTAAACAATTAAATTTTCAATCAAAGAGATGAATTTTAAACTAAAAATATAAATCGTCGATCAAAAAATTTGATTTTAACAAAGTAATTTCACTTTCAAATAAGTAGTGAAATTTGGAATAAAAAAAAACAATTCTTTAAAAAAAAATTCTGATGAATCATTAACCAAAAGAATAAATTTAAAAAATCAATTCAAATGTCAACAGTGTAGTTGATTTTTCAAACAAAAAGAATGGAATACTTCATTTTTCAATCAATAAAATAAATTTTCAACAAACAAAACAAGCACATGATCAACAAAATGGTGACATTTTCAGCCACTAACATGAATTTCCAACTAAAATGATGAATAATTATAACGATGAATGACAGTTTAAAAAAAATATTAATAAATGTTGAAACGTTGCAAGTTTTGGTAAATATAATTGGACCAGTACACAAATGAAAATAAGATCTTTTTTGTGAGTAAAATTTTAGAAACACAATATCATCAAGTCAATCTGT
>CAKNXH010002220.1:177161-195391 GCA_932178445.1 Andricus quercusramuli | reverse complement strand
GAAGAATAAACTTTTTTGTTAGAAAATCATATTTTCGGCATATTTTCAAGCATTATTATATTATATATCTAGCGGAATTTTTGAAAATCATTTTTTTAAACCCATTCATATTTTGTGGATTTGAACAAATTTGAGGGAGATATGCATGAAAGTTAAACAAAAGATTGTGGCCCACCTTAGTCCACATGGACTTTGGCTAGACCCGCTAGACTCGTGGACAATCGTGGACTTTTGCATCTTTCGTTTAAAAGTGCATTTCTTGCTGTATAAATTTCATCTTTTCTGCTTAACGATGCAAATGTTTAGTAGAAAAATATTCTCTTTCCGTCGAAAATGAAATTTTTCGTTCCAATCTTTAGTAGAAAATTCGTATCTTTGGCTCAGAAATTCAACAAATTGGTAGGAAATTTAACTGTATGGTTGAAAATTTATATATATATTTTTTTAATTCATTTTTTTATAAGAAATTCAAGTATTTCGTTTTAAAATCAGTGTCTATTGGTAAGAATTCATCTTTTTGATTGATAATGTAACTATTTTGTTGAAAATTCCACTATTTTATGGAAAGTTTATCTTTTGATAAAAAGTGCAAATAAATGTTTGGTTAAATTTCATCTGTTTTCGTTGAAAATTCATTTGCTTGGTTCAGGGATTTTACTGTTTTATTAAAAAATTAGTCCTTCTTTATTCAATCCAGCTGCTTTTCATTTAAAGTAAAAATCTGTTCTTGCTTGAAATATCAACTATTACATTTTTCGTTGAGAACATTTTTTTTCGTTGAAAATTCAACACTTCTTGTTCGGAAGTTGAACTACTTTGTTGATTGGAAAAGAGTATTCAATTTTCTTATTTTAAGAAATTAAAAACAAAGAAAGATGAATTTTTAACAAAATTAATTTTTAACCAAATAGACGAATTTCCAACAAAGTACATGAATTGCTGCAAACATTTATATAAATAATATATGTTTGATAATATTTGGTAAAATATAACAGTTTATATTTCCATAGACAAATTATGTAAACAATTTCCAAATATTTGGGAAGTTCAATTACAACGAATTTGTTCCTTCCATTCAAATAGCTTGAGCAGTTGAAAGTCTAAGTTAGTCACAAATATCTATAAAAATATGTCAGTAAATATTTTCAAAAACAATTGATCATAGATGACTACTGATTATAAAATATTCCAGGAATGTAATATTGTCGTGTTTAGAATATCAAAGAAGTTATTTTCCCATATAAGCAGAATGAACTATTTTTTGAAACTCCATAAATTTTAAATTTCAAAAAAGTTTTTTTTTCATATAAACAAAGTAAAATTTTCTTTTTTAAATCTCTAAGAGCAAGAAAAAAACTACTTCTAAATGGTCGATCTAGCTCAAAATCCTATCAGACCTGGACATCAGTCGGAGCTACACACGCACACACGCACACACACACACGGAGATTTGAAAAAATTTTATATTCGAGCTCCTGGGGTCGAATTATATCAGAATATGTCAACAAAGTATATTTGAAAATTCAAGTCATTAGAAACCTCCCTCTATTCTATGAGGAAGCAACGAAATTTGAACAAATACTAATTTTCGGGAAAAAATCTTGTGATATATAGCCGAATGACTATTCATGTGTGACCCATCGTAGCACATACAAGTCTTTTTCTACTCTTTATAGTCATCCCTGGCGGACCGGCCGAACGCAGACGTTACGCTGCAGCGTAACGGTAAAGTAATGGTAGAGTAATGGTAAAGTAATATGGCATTACAACTAATAAAAGAAAGAAAATAAATATGAAAACTGTTGCAATTACAATAATACGTCAAAATTTACGTTAAATGGTCATGTCATAATTGCAAGAAGTTTATTTTTCAGCGTTAAAAAATAAAAAAACGAAGTTGCTGTCAGTGACGCGTTAGCAAAAGGCGGCTTCAAGTACATCGCATATACTGTCGCTGGTATAATAAGAAGCAGATATGTACTTGGAACTGAGGCTTGCAATATTTATCTCCAATAATTTTGTGCATTGCATTTTAATTTTTAAGAATTAATTAATTTGAGTTATTTTATTATTATAAATTAAGTGATGAAATTAAAAGTTCAAATAGTCTGAAGTGATAAAAAAGGGTAGCAAACCGTCGCCCGTCGGTAACGTGAATAACTTTAAAGGCTGAATGGTAGCGCCGCGCCGTGGAGTCTTATTGAATCAGTGTATCTTTGATCAGTTGTTGCGAAGATTTTCGTTGTTGTTTTCATCGTGCTAATTAAAGACAAAACCCAAGAAAGAAGAAGAAGGCAGTGAGTAATAATTTGTTTTCGAAGTTTGAACTTTAGAGACTGTTAGTGTTACGCAATGCTTTAGACGATTATGTACGCGTATCGCATGAGGATGATGCACCCGCCTAACCTTAAAATTCAATCGCCTTATTTCACTTAATAAATAGGCTGCGACTATTTCGCCATACATGTATGTCGAAATAGCCGACGGTAGCTTATTTCGACATACAATTATGGCCAAGTAAGGACGGTACCTTATTTCACCCGTCGGAATATATCCAGGAAGAGGTGAAGGTTAAAATAAAAAAATGAAGAAATTTAAAAGAAAATGAGGAAATTATTCATTAACATGATAATTGTAATTGCACCAGTGATACATGTAAGGTGATTTACCCTCAAAATCTCAAAGACAGGCGGACAGCTGTCAGGGCTCAAGACCCAAGAATCCATGTTTTGCCAAAACGTTGATTATTCGTATAAAATTGGAAAAAATGGTATGAAAAAAGTTAATTGAAACTATTACATTGTTATTATTATTTGATTTAATATTGATTTCATTTTGTTATTGAGTTGTGAAAGAAAATTGTATATGAAATATTTGCGCTTAGAATTGATGATCACTCAAAATGCGACATACAAAAAGTATAACAAAATTTTAAAAATGTATTTGAATCTGAATTCTTTCAAATTGAAAGCCCTGAAGCGTTAAAATTTCAGTGTTAAATTTTAACTCTGAACGTTAGAAATTTAATTGTTTAATTCTTTTGAATTATTAATTTGTAAGTCATTGCTCAAGTTTTGTGTATAAATAACAATTGAACTTTTTTTAAGTGTTTAGTTTCAAACAAAATTAAAAATCGTTACATTTCTATTGTTTCTGACTTATAATTGCTTCAAAATTATAGGTATAATTTTAACAATTTAGAAATTCATTGATTCATTCTTAAATTTAAAGTATTGACAATGATAGTGTGGATTTATATTTTTTAACCAGAAATCGTTCAACTATTCAATTGATAAAAGTTTGTAATTAAAAATTTATTTTTATTAAATTTGTTCAATTACAAACTTGAGAACTTTTCAAGAGGAATTAGAAAATCTTGAAAATTACAATGGTCTTCTGGAAATATTGAAAAACGATTTTCTCAAATATTCCATCTTTTAAGTTTTTTGGTTGTTAAATCTTTAACTTTATAAGAGACATATTCTATGCATTTAGAGAAGTTGTAGGCTCCGGAAGCTTCGATCATGATTCCTTAAAGGAACCAATCCCAAAGCTACTGGAACGTGTACGTCATCCGCTTCTGCTCCTTCTGTCCTAGAAGGTAAGCAAGAGCGGGAAATTTACGCGTCATAACATCGGGCAACACTGTTCCCTGGAGTCAGGTCTCTAGCCGCGGATGACGTTACACGGCAGACAAGACAGTTGGAGATGAAGGTTTCACCTCTGGATACTTTTTTAGAGCTACCAATCTTTGTAGAATTGGAGAGGAACAGTGTTGACGGACCAGATGGAGTGATCCCAGGAGAACAGCCTTTTGCATCCGGTTCGCGATGAAATGAGCCTGACGCTGGCAAGCCGGAATCTTGTTGAGTTGGCTAATAAATGAAGCTTTCATACCTCCAAGGCAGCCGATTATGAGAATTATAAGATGGACTTTGTAGCCTTGGTACAGCTTACTCAGCTCGAAAAGAAGGGCTTGATATTTCGCCTGTTTTTCTCCCTCCTTTGCCGTGATATTACCATCGGCTGGTGCCGAGAATTCAATCACGTAAATGATCTTGTTCTTCAGATCTTGGAGGACAATGTCAGGCTTCGTAGCACTGATACGTTGAGTGGTGGAGAATGAGAAATTCCAGTAGATCTTACACTGATCATTCTCCACGACTGACTCGAGTTCCCCCTGGGCGTATGGCAAGACGGGCAATAGATCAACACCATAGAAATGCCTAAGATGGTAATATATCACTTTTAGAGCTGCATTGTGACTCTCTATGTACGCGCAGCGTGCATATTTAGAGCATCCACTGAGAACATGTCCAAGTGTTTCGGGCTCTAGCTTGCACGCTCGGCAGTTGGTATCGCGTACAGGTATATTCATTATGCGCTCGCGGTAAACTAAGGTGTCTATGACGCCGTCTTGACAGGCAAAAAGAAATCCCTCGGTCTCCGATCTCAATCCAGCAGACTTGAGTAACATGTTGGTCAGACCCATCGAGAGCTCTTCTCTACGTAGGATGCCGTAGAACTTACCATGGAGGGGTTTCTCAGCATGTTCTCTTAGTAGAAGCGTATGTTCTGCTTCCTGTATATGACTTTTGAGCACCAGAGGTGTTAGTGATGCTAGGCCATGTGTAATGTCGCTGGAATCAAATGGGAGGTCAAGCTCCTCTGCGGCCCTATCTGCTGCATCGTATAGAAACACCGCAGCATTGGCGATTTCATGTTGATGTACGAGTCGCATAAGGGAATCCGTGCTTTTTAGAACTGAACAGGCTGTAGCCAGAACCCTTCTTCGATGAAGACGCTCTAAGCTTAGCAATCCTCTACCTCCTTTATCGCGAGGGAGATATGTTCGAGGTACGGAAGATCTAGGATGAATACTTCGTTGAATTGTCATCATCTTGCGTGTGCTTCGATCAAGTTGTTTTAAATCATCCACGTTCCATTTTACTGCACCAAACGTGTAGAGCAGTATAGGAACGGCCAGCATATTGGTCGCCTGGATCTTATTCTTTCCAGATAATTCGGAAGCCCAAATTTTTCTGAGAATTTGGCGATACCTTTTTCCAAGGGCCGTTTTCAAGTTATGCACATTTTGGGTTTCCGCTTGCGGTATTCCAAGATATGTATATGTTTCTCCAATACCAAGATGTTGAATGGTATTTCCGCCTATGAGTTGAACATCCTGATCGTCACTGGATGATGTAGTTTCTAGTCTTCCTTGGTGTAGGTGGACGCAGGCACATTTGTCCAGTCCGAAGCTCATGCCAATCGCTTTAGAATACCTATTTACCGCATCTACAAGGATGTTAAGGTCCTTTTTTGAGGAAGCAAAGAGTTTAAGGTCGTCCATGTATAAAAGGTGGTTAACCATATATTCTCTTCTGTTCGGCGGGCAACATAGGTATCCAGAGCGTTTGCCTCGGAGCACAATAGATAGAGGCAAGAGGGAAATGCAGAAAAGTATCGGACTTAGAGAGTCTCCTTGAAAGACCCCCCTCTTATATGTGACAAAGCTTGTAGTCACTTGTCTTTTGTCAGATGTTATGACAAATCTTGTCCGCCACAAGAGCATAAGCTCTTCTATGCATCTCACTATTTTTGGATGCACCTACATGCACTCAAGGAGCTTGATAAGAAGCTCATGGTTCGTGTTATCGAATGCCTTACGGTAATCAATCCAAGCCATGGACAGATTGCGTCGATACCTGATCGAGTCCTGGGTTATACACCTGTCTATTAACAGGTTCTCCCTGCAACCTGCCAGCCCTCTCTTGCATCCACGTTGTTCGACTATTGCACTCCATACCGGCTCGATAGATGTCAATATCCTCTCTTTGAGGATGCCAGTGAATAGCTTGTAGCTGGTGTTTAAACAAGCTATGGGCCTGTAGTTCTTTGGACATGATAAATCTCCGGCCTTAGGGATCAATACCGTGCGTCCTTCCACTAGCCACTGCGGGACGGGTTGTTCTCCGTTTAAGAAAGTAGTAAATATACGAGCTAGATGTTGGTGCGTAGAAGTAAACTTCTTCCACCAAAAGTTGTTGATTTTATCTGGCCCTGGCGCCGAAAAGTTCTTAGTTCTAGCGATAACTTTCTTCACTTCTTCAGCAGTAATTAGTAGACACTCTTCCTCTGGATCTTGTAACCTTTGCCTTTGGCAAAAGTTACGAAAGAGTGATATATCGGAAGCGTCTTCATTTAGCTGATAAGTATCTCCATATACTTGCTCCCAGAAGATTTGAATCTCTTCTCGACTAGGCGGATTTTTAACTACACATGACGCTTTATTGAACAGACGGGAAGGATTAGTAGAAAAGGTGGAATTTTCCTGAATCCACTTAGCTCGCCGTTAAAGGCGCTGTTTCGCTGTTGAAAGAGATCATACTTTTTGCGTCCAGTGCTGCTTGATGGTCGACAGTTTACACTTGTTCAGCGTGTGATTTGCTTTCCTCAAGTTTCGAGCAAGTGCCCTAACTTTTGGAGTGAACTTTTTATTTGCTGTTATGTAGCTAATCACGCACTGAACATTTGATGCATGCCGTCTCGCCGTTTCAATTTTGAACTGAAGCTGTGCAATACGCTCGCGCGTCTTACTCAGACGTACCGAAGTTTCGTTACTTCTATCGTCTCTAAGCATGGAGACCGCCTTCTCGTAAACTACACAGTTCAGATTCCAGAGACTAACATCTTCGGGGAGCAAATCGCGGAGAGCAGTATTAGCTTCAGCTAATTTGTCCATCATGAGGAAGACTTTTTGGTGGATAGATCTCCTACTTCTCATGTTGACATTATCGGCTATCTGCAAAGGTGGTCTTGCTGGAACGGGTGGAATGTTCGCTGGAGGATGTTGCTCCTCTTCCTGTTGATAAACAGCTTCATATCCGTTTTTTTGCAAGAAGGATACCTGATCTCTCAAATACTGAGGCGTTTTATGAGCATATTCCGGGTGCATATTGCCCCAACGGTCATGCAACCTCTTCATGAATCCTCTCCGCGCCGGTGAGCTTCTTTGCCAACAGGTAAGAAGGTCCCTCCTGAGTTGGTCCGACCATTTAAATCGATGTTCTCGCGTTTGTCCGGGGTCATTGCCTGGTCGTCGCCTCGGTTCGTTCCTATTGCCACTCCCAACTGAACCATGGCCTCCATCCGAGAGAGGCCTATTGTGGGTGGCACTGCGCGATACTTGTGTCGTAACCGCATAATTCGTTGCATTGGGGAGTTAGCCCAAAGCAACGCGGCTGACTGCAAGAGCAGGAGCTCTCGGGCGATGGGGTCGCCACATCCCTACGCCTCAATTTTTATTTTTTATTTTTATTTTTATTTTTTATTATTATTATTATTATTATTATTATTAGTTAGAATAATTATTATATACCATTAAGCCTTTTCCCCTCCGGGGTAGGCGTTACTTGCTCGGTAATATAGGTTAAACCATTTTTGTGGCCACGAGAATTTTTTTTCTCGACAAATTGAATGTTTGAATTTCGTTTTCAGACAGCGATATCAGAATATATTTAAGAAAATTCTAAGCAAACACTTTGCTTATCTCAAAATGGTCTACAAAAAATACCTCTCACTAAAGTCTGTAATGAAAAACATATTTAAGAGACGAATGATTCTGTGAGTTGAAGTTGCATGATCTAAAATGGATTCGGACTTGACAATTTATTTTCATTTTCTTAAAATTGAAAGTTTTCGTAGCGATGATAGCAAATTATAATGAAATTCAAATTTGGCGCATTCGATTTTTGCGACACCTACTAGCGGTGGTCTCTCAACCACCTTTGGGCCCCGTCAGCTGTCAGCCTGTCTTTGAGATTTTGAGGGTAACTCACCTTACATGTGTCACTGGTGCAATTACAATTATCTTGTTAATGAATAATTTCCTCATTTTCTTTTAAATTTCTTCATTTTTTTATTTTAACCTTCACCTTCTCCTGCATATATTCCGATGGGTGAAATAAGGTACCGTCCTTACTTGGCCATAATTGTATGTCGAAATAAGCTACCGTCGGCTATTTCGCCATACTTGTATGTCAAAATAAGCTACCGTCGACTATTTCGACATACATGTATGGCGAAATAGCCACTCCGTAATAGGCACATTTTGTAGCCAGTAAGCAATTACTCTTCTTTAAATACGAGGAAATATTTTTCAAAAATGTTTGATTCCAGTATTTATTGAGAGAAATGAGGCGATTGAATTTTAAGGTTAGGCAGCGCAATCTTTTAACATTTTAAATGAACATTAAAGTACATTTTTAATACTTGAAAAATTTTATGACACTATCTTGGCACTATTTTTTAAAGTTTTTGACACTATTTACAATATTTTCTATCTCCAAAGTGAGCCCGTGACATATCACTGATTCAACAGTATATAATTAATTGATCTTTATTTCTTTTTCAGGCCATTACTTTCGAATGTCCAACCGCCCTCGTGTGGAACAGAGTCGTCGAGGGCAAATCACCTTCCGTTTTGAACGGCTCGCCCATCGACCATCTTCCCTGTCCTCCAGCAACTGTCACCGACCCTACCATGAGGCAATTAAAATTAAAAGCATAGCAAGAGAGCATCCAGGCTCGTTCCCAGGCCGCCGAAAGTCGGTGATCCTGTGACAAATGGCAGCAAAGCAGCGCCGGGATGACGACGTCGAAAGTCCTTGCCGCTCTCGATGCTCTGAGTGGGCTGTGAGTGCCGAAAGATGGGGCGAGCACAGAGCGATGGCTGTAGCAAAATTATTAGAGAAACGCTAGAGTGAAGCGTCTGGAGAAAATAACGATAATGACGATAAAGACAGCGTTTGTAGTAATGGAACTCCACCCTCTCTTCCCATTTTTCAACCACTGCTCACAAAGTTCCTCGATGTTGATGCACCGGTCTTACACAACAACTCGGTGCAATCCAGGACTCAGTTTACTAAATAAAAGCCGTGGCTACGTGTACCGAAATTTTGCTACAAAAAACAGGATTTTTTCGGTACGAATAGTGGGATTAGATTTAGTAATGAAAATGTGTTAATAGTTTAAAGTAAATTTCTTAAGAATTTCATCTCTTTTGGTTCAAAATGCAAAAATTCAACTAGTTAGTTGAAAATTCAGTTTTCAACTTTTTTCTTAATTTGGAAATTCAACCCACAATAAAACACCCGAGAACCCATTTTGAAGCCACGGGACTTTTTTTACAATTTTTGTCCGGCATATTGGATTCACCAATTTGAATTTGGAAATCTTGAAAATCTGTCTCCAAATTCGTAATCAGCGACCCCAAAAATCTTCTGTGCATGAAGTTTCAACCAATTCGTATGTAATAAAAAATGTATGCTTTAAAAGTTTAAGAAACATACACCTTTCTTCTTTTTATAGACACCTTTGATTGAAGACTTTTTATTCTCATTCAGCCTCATCATATATCGGGAGACAATTTTTGTTATTTTTTAAAATTAAAAAATACATTTTTAGTCGCTATCTAAAGACATTTTTCAAAACCCATGAAATTTGAACCTCTACATTCTTAAACGATTCACTCGAAATTGGTTAACTTTTTCTAATAAAACCCATTTTCTCCCAATTTGGTAACTCAGTATCTCGGGCTGCAAAGTTAAAAAGCACTCGCGAAGTGAGTTCAACTTTGAGTCGATCACGCGAAAGTTTCAGAGCCTGAGCTACTTTGACCAGCAGGTTGTGGAGATGCTCAACACTTTTGCGCTCTCTGGTTTTTCCTACTTGCAGGTTCAGGAGCACGTGGCCTTTCTCTTTGATTTGATGGAACTTGCGCTCAATATTTATGGACTGATAGATGTTTGTATTTAGATTTTGAAAGAACTGCCGGAAGTCGAGGCTCAATTGGCAACGAGAAATAGCACTCTAGTCA
The DNA here is from genome assembly GCA_932178445.1 of Andricus quercusramuli. Classification (NCBI taxonomy): domain Eukaryota; kingdom Metazoa; phylum Arthropoda; class Insecta; order Hymenoptera; family Cynipidae; genus Andricus; species Andricus quercusramuli. The sequence goes on along the minus strand of CAKNXH010002220.1, from coordinate 185,511 downwards.
GAAGTCATACCACAAGCTTGAGTCTCTACGTCGTTGGAGTTTTGAGTAGATACCACTGCTGTTTACTACGTGAATAATTATTAACGTTTTAATCATTATTCAGGGTTGTTTCAGGTCAGGGAATTCGGGAAAGTCAGGTAATTTAAAACCTGCCAGGGAACAGCTCAAAGAGTCAGGGCATTTTCGATAAACTGATGTTGAAATTAATTTTATTATTTTGTTGAAACTTCAACAATTTTGTTAAAAAGTCATTCTTTTTGGTTAAAAATTCGTATTTCTGAGTTGAAAATTCAACTGTTTTGTGGAAAATTCATCTTTTTAACATGATTATTCCACATTTTGGATGACATTTTTTTCTCTATTGACTGAAAAATCTTTCTTGGATGAAAATTCAGCTCTTTTGTTGAAAATCCGTGTGTTTTGTGTGAAAACTCATTACTTATCGTATACATTTCTTTGTTTGTTAATAATGCAACTGTTTGGTTGAAAATGAAGTTTTCAAACTGCATATTTAACTATTCTATGTTTGGTTAAAAATTTATCTTGTTCAGTTGAAAATTCATGTTTTGTCGTAGAATATTAATCTTTCTGGTGACTGAAAAATCTTTCATTGTTGAAAATTCAACTCTTTTGTTGAAAGTTCGTGTTTTTTTTAATGCATTTCTTATCGTAGAAATGTCTTTTTTGTTGTTAAAAATGTAACTGCGAATTCATTCCATGTTTGGTTTAAATTTATTTTTCTCTAATTAAAAATTCATCTTTTGTGTCAGAATATTAATCTTCTTGGTGACTGGAAAATCTTTCGTGGTTGAATATTTTTTTTTTAATTTCTTTCTTATGGTCGAAATTTTTTTTCTTTAAAAATGCAACTGGTTGAAAATTAATTTTTAAACTGCAAATTTAACTATTCCATGTTTGGTTGAACATTCAGCTTGTGGTGAAAAATTTTAATATTTGGTATTTTTGTTGTTGAAAATTCAACAATTTTGTTAAAAAATCATACATTCGGTTTGAAAATTCAACTATTTCGTAGAACATTCGTCTTTTTGTCATCAGCTAAAAAATCTTTCTTTGGAAATTCAACTCTATTGTTGAAAATTCGTCTTTTTTGTTTAAAAATTCATCTGTCATCATAGAAATTCAATCCTTTTTGGCTAAACGTACAACTGTTTGAGTGAAAAGTTTGGTTTACGATTACAATTTTTCTGGCTTGAAATATTAACTATTACATTCCTTGTTGAGAATTCTTTTTTGGTTGAAAAATAAACTACTTAGTTTAAAGTTTAATTACTTTGTTGAAAATTGATTTCTTTGGTTGAAAATTAGCTTTTTTTTAATTCATTTTTTATGGTTCAAAATTAATTTGTTAACCAAAATAGCTGAATTTTCAGCCCAAAAAGACGAATCTTCGACTAGACAGTTCAATTTTTAAGAAATAAGTATGTTCTTTTAACAAAAATTTCGAATGTGCAACAAAATAATGAAAGTTTTTAACCTCAAAATGAATTCTCAACCAAAAAAAATATAATATGAATATTTTTGAGACTCACTTGTTATGAAGACATATTCTTTTCTAAATCTAGTGACATTAAGGTTCCACGTTTATTTAATCAACAAAATGTATATAGGTCATTCCAAAGATTTTTTTGTACTCTAGTCAATATTCTGCGCGACCATGTCAGCGATTTTGCTGGCGTTTTTCCGCCTGATAGCAGTGCCCCAAATCCCCCATAAATGAAGCATTAAATTTTTCGAATTGGAACTTTGCGTACATTTTCTTTGGAAATTAGATTTTTTCGTCAATTTTACTTTTCTTTGCAAACCTACAGAAAAAAGGCAATTCATAACCGATTTTAAAGTTAAATGGCCATCTTCAACGTTGCCTATAAATGTACTAAATTCCACCGAATTTGACAATAATTCATTAATTACTTGCAAACAGCTTTTGGGCAAATTGCGTTTATTCTTTAAAACTAAAAATTATTAACACATACGCATTTTATCAACTAATATAAAATTAATAATTCTTATTTAAATAAATAAATTAAATTAAAGATTTAAAAAAATTTTATCAATACAAAGATTTTCATTATTATTATTATTATTAAAATTAAGAATGATTTAATAAATCAAAAAATAGTTTATTTTTCATTTTTGGTCGATTTTTTCGAAAATTAATGATTTCACCAAGAAATGTTACGTACGAAAAAGTTGTATTTTTGCAAAATACACAATTTCGTTGTAGACTATTTTTGTGCGAAAGCAATTTTAAGCTCTTTTAAGTTTAGTGATATTTAGTGAATTTATATACAACTTTAAAGATGACCTTAATTTTTGTGTTTTTGACATACGTGTATAGTAAATATTTTACCTAAAACTACTTCCTAAAACCAATAAATTCAGCCATTAAACTTTAAAATCAAGTATGAAGTCCTTTCTTTATGCATATTTGAAATTAAAAGTAAAATTGACGAAAAAGTCAAATTAAAAAAAAATCAAGTAAAGTTTTGATTCGAAAAATCTAATACCTCATTGTTTTTGGGCACTTACTATTAGGAAAAAATCGCCAGCTAAATCGCTGTCATGGTCACACAGCTGATTTAAACAAAAAATCTGTAGAATGACCCGTATGTATGTACATTTTCTAAGTTTATAAAATCTTAGTGAGATTTTGTGGAGGTTTCAGAGCAAATCTTATGATATTTTATGTAGTGGAAGGGATTGAAAATTTCAGATTAATGCCTTATATAATTTTTGGATGGCCCCTAAACTTCAACTTCAGTTTTTTGAAAATTCCTTGACTTTTTCAGAGTTTTCTCTGATACTTCCTGACTTTTCCTGACTTTCTGAAATTCCCTAACCTGTAGCAAGCCTGCTATAAAGAATACCTAATTATTTCCAAGTTCCCTAATTAAGAAAAATATCGAATGAATTTTACAGGTGGATGAAGCAGCCGATGTGATTAAAAACTTCACCTAATAGCACAACAGCTATCCGAAAAGTTTGACCTCGTAAAGAAGAAAATCAGCACAAAATATCACGAAATCGAGCGAAATTTGATAGAAGAATTTGTCCGAGCTAAAAATAGTGAAGATACGACTCGAATGAAAAAACTCGCATCCATACTTTATCAATTCGAAGGATATTCTCAATGCGTTGATGCAGTTATAGAGCAGAGCCAGATGATTTGTTTCGGTGGAAAAGACGTTTTTCAGGAAGTCATACCAATGGGCACAAATGCAACAAGTTTTATCACTTGAGGCTGCTGAAATACATCGTGGCTAAATTAACAATGGTTCCGTTTCGGAAATGTATCTTGCAAGTACAAGCTGTGTTTAAAAACTGTGAAGCTTTCGACTGATTGAAAAAAGTTCAATATGTGCACTGACGAAAAATATTTAATTAAGGCAACGGCCATACCACGCTGGAAACACCAGTTCCCGTTAGATCACTGAAGTTAAGCAGTGTTGGGCGCGGTTAGTACTTGGATGGGTGACTGTCTGATACTACTGCGTTGCTGTTGGCGGTCGTGGGTGTGGTGAGCCCACACTTGTAGTTATTTACTACAAGAAACTATCCACCTAGAAACACTACCCGAATCGGGTAGTGTCACGCTTACCCCTAGAGGCTCGCCGAAAGGGAAATGGCTTAATGGTATAGTAAGCACACCAGGAACATTTTTCACAAGCATGTGGATGCGTACATTACGTAAGTCTTTTCTTATATGACTTTTTGTTTCAATTATTTGTTTCATTGCAGGCAGCACACTCTTTCTACTATTACTCTTTTCACTTTTTTTAAAAAATTCATCTTTTTCTCCTGTTCTCAAGAAACATCCCCTTTTTCTCGTTTTCTTGTCTAAATTAATAGATCTCAATAAGAAAGTCCAACTATTTTTCGTTCAAAAATAATTACTGTTAATTAGAAAGTCTACTATTATATTTTTGGCTAGGAATGTTCATCTCGTTTCGTTAAAAATTTTATTCTTTGGTTAAAAATTTAATTATTTTTTGAACTTCAACAATTTTGTTAAAAAGCCATATTTTTTGTTCGAAAATTCAATTTTTTTGGATAGAAAATTCGTCCTTTTAGATTGAAAATTGATCTTTTGGTAAAAAAGTAATCTTCTCTGGCTGAAAGTTAATCCTTATTATTTGAAAAGTCTACTATTATATTCTTGGTTCAGAATTTCCATCTGTTTTGGTTGAAAATTACATTATTTTGTTGAAAATTCAACTGTTTTGTTAAAAATTTATGTTTTTTAGTCGAAAACTCAACTGCTTCCTTAAAAATTTATCCTTTTGGATTCGCAATTCCTCTTTTGGTAGAAAAGTCATCTTTTTTGTTTGAAAGTTAATTGTTTTTAGTTAAAAAATCTACTATTCTATTTTCGTTTCAGAATTTTCGTATGTTTTGGTTGAAAATTGAATTATTTTGTTGACAGTTTAACTACATGGATGAAAGTTGAATTACTTTGTAGAAAAATTATATTTTTCGGTTGGAAATTTTACTATCTTTTATCTTTTGGTTGAAAATTTATTGCTTTTGCTAAAAATGCAATTGCTTGTTTGAAAATTGATCTGTTTTGGTTGAGAATTCAACTATTTTTTTAAGAATTCTTCTTTTTGGTTGAATTAAACAGTTTTTGATTAAAATTTAAAATATTTTTGGTTACATTTAATTACATTTTTCGTTAAGAATTCATCTTTATTAGTTTATTGGTTAATTCATATTTTCGGATTGAAAATAAATCTGTTTTGATTGAGGATACATCTATTTGCTTTGAAATAATTTTTTCTTGAAAATTCATAATTTCTTGTTCAAAATTCGACTGTTTTGTAGAAAATTCATCTTTTTGGCTTGAAATTCCAACAGGCTGGTAGGAAATGAAACTATTTGGTTGAAAATTAAAGTTCTTGGTCAAAAGTAACCTTTTTTCAATATTCAGATTTTGAGGTTGAACATGCAACTATTTTCTAAGTTGAAAATTCAACCTTATTTGTTGAAAATTCCTCTTTTTGCTTGAAAAGTCATCTATTAGGTTAAAAATTTATCTTTCTTGGTAACATTTTTTCTTGTAGACAATTTATCTTTTCGGGCTTAAATGTCAAATATTTTCTAAAAACTTCGACTTTCGAGCTTGAAAAGTCAACTATTGTTGAAAACTCATCTTTTTGGATTCAAAATTCATTCCTTTCAGTAGAAAATTCATCTTGTTGCAATATATTTCGACTTGCAATCGTAGGAATATGGTACTTACAATACTTTTATTTAACAGAATTTATTCCCCTTTTTATGAAAAAATAACTCTATTTCCTTCTTTTTTGAGATCATTTTGAGCTGTGAAGTCTCTAATTGAATGTTGACCGTAATTTGCAGAGTGGAAACGAAGTCTCTGAAAGATAAATCAACAGCCCGTCTACTCGAGTACTACGAGTCAACGAATCATCAAAAGAAAGTCTTGCAAACTGGCGGATTTCAGGAATGAAGGAGCCCTAGTAGCAAGATAACTGCAGACTGGCGCAAGCTGGGCGCCAGAAAAAGAAGAATCTGTTTGCAGCCTGGCGCCCGGCTGGTTCCGCTTTGGCGTGCTGTTCTGGCACCAGAGTCTGGTATAGCAGATCCTGACCCAGACTGCTCATGATATACATCAGACAAAATTAAAATAACGTAAAATGGTACTAAATAGGTTTCTGTAATAGTTTTACACTATATTTCAGCCCTTTCTGGGAGAATATACTGCGGAGACGTCACAATATTCCAGGAGACACACTGAAAGATTAAAAACATAACCTGTTGTCGTATAAGCTTGCATGCTTGCATGTTTGGTCATACTTGTGAATCGTTTAAATTTCCGATTGCTAGATTTTCAATTTAATTTTATATTCTACATTAATTACAAGTGTTTAAACTAAATACCAGAATCTGGTTCCTTCATTCACCAGATTCTGTTTTTGTCTGGTCTGATCTTTTCTCCCGCCAGTCTGGTCGACTAGGGGGAGCAGATGCTGAGCCAGACTCTGGCCTCTGTCATACAAGGCAGACGTTGCTACTAGGGAAAGATCTGCAGGCGGTTATTGGGACCAGGACGAATATAAATATCGCGCAAGTAGAGGACTACGGTGCAGAAACTTTCGTCTCGGAGGAACTGGCTATCAACTTGCTACAGGAGAACAAATTGGCCTTTCAAAGAAGTGCCCTTTTATCGCAACCTTCTCGTTACTAATTTCAGATTCTGGGTTTTAATTATTAATAGTCAGGGCAAACGAAAAATTTATCAGGGAAAAATTAGGGAATTTTTAAAATGAAGTTTTGCGGTGACCTTGTTATACTATTCTTCTTAGTAATTTATTCGCCTTGAATTTATATTTCTATTTCTTTTTTCCAGTTGCTTTCTCCTGATCATTATCTTTTTAGTTATAAATTTAACTGTTTTAGTTATTGAAAGTTTGTCTTTTCAATTTGAAAATTAATCTTTTTTTTAAAGTAAAACTCGCATCTTTCTTGGTTAAGACTACAACTGTTTAATTCCAAATTCAACAATTTTATTCAAAGTGCTCCTTTTTGGTTGAAAATTCAACTGTTTTGTTGAAAACAAAATTTGTCTTTGATTTATAAACTAGTCTATTTTAGTAGAGGTTGCATCTTTCTTGAAACAAAATGTAATTATTTGGTTAAAAATTGAACGAATTTGTTAGTCATCCTCTTTGGTTGAAAATTGCACTGTGTTGTTGAAAACGCGTCTTTTTGGTTTGGAAATTTAAGTACCTTGGTACAAAAATTACTTCTCGTTTAAAATTCATATTTTGGCGTTTCAAAGTCTACTGAAATCCTTTTTGGGTCAAATACAAATATTTGTTTTGAAAATTTGTCTTGTTGATTTGAAAATTCATCTGCGTTAGTACAAATTTCATCTTTCTTAGATAAAAGTGCAACTGTTTGGTTCAAAATTACTCTTATTTTCTTGACGGTTCGACTATTTTCATGCAAAAAATTTTTTGAACCAATTTGTTAAGCAATCATTTTTGGTGAAGATATATTTTGGTTAAGAGTTTAACTATTTTCTTGTAAAATGATTTTTTTCAGATGTAAATTCAACTGCGTGGGTATAATTATTTTCTAGCTGAAAATTCATATTTTTTGGTTAGAAATTCAACTTTTATACAGAAAATTCGTCTTTTGGCTTGACGGTTTAACAATGTAGGTGAACTTTCTCTTCTTTCTTGACTAAAAACTCTTTATTGAAAATTCGTCTTTTTGGTTTTAAAATTCTTTCTTTAAAATGAAATTTCATATTTTTTCGTTGATATGTGAACTATTACCCTTTCATATGTAGACTTTAACTTTTTAAGTTGAAAATTTCATTCTTTTGTTGAAAATTCAAGTATTTTGTTCAGATGTCATCTTTTATGGTAGAAAAGTAATTTTTGGATTTAAAATAAGTGAATTTGAAAGTTTTAAATTTGTATTTCAATTATTGTTTTACTCCATTTATAGAAGGTCCTATGTTAAAAATATTACGAGATCAAAATGCTGGTGTTTGAATATTAATGGCCAGGGAAAATAAAAAAATTAGCGAAGGAAAAATGATAGAATTTTGTTTATGAAGTGTTCACTCTGCAATGCGTGCATGTTTAAAATACAAATTTTTTTATTAGTTTCAAGTGCCATATCTTATTATTTCTGGAAACCCTAAATTACGTACAGTAATGGCGAGGGGAGGGGGTAGAAATCTTTTGTTGCTGCGTTACAGGGAGAATAAGGGACTCTGAAGAGGGCATATCATCCGTTACGTATTTTAAGTACGGTCCCCAGGAAACAATAATCCGTTCACTTACTTTGAATGGGTTCGGAAGCCGTCGAAAAGCGTATCTGTCACTGGAATTCCAGATTGCCGCCGATTGGTTTCTAACATAATTTTGCTCATTATTTTTTGTCAGACTTATAAGCCACAAAAGCCTTTACATCATCTAGAACTAAAATAGCGAAAGGAATCTAGTAGCCTTTCATATGATTTGTTTTAATCTCTCGATAATTTATAAAATTTAAAAATCATGTGAAATAAGGCAGCCAAACCTCAGAAAAGTCGGTCTCATTTAAAAAGAGGTAAACCGATCCAATATGATCTAATATGACACTGCTTGAAATGGACATTGTACTACATTGCAGATTCGAAGCTACTCGGCAAACTGACCGTTTCATATAGTCGCAAACCAATTCAGTTTTAAAAGTGTCAATCTGCAAATGACAGATACGCAATTTTAACGGTTTCTTCTTTTCCGGGTCGCTTACAGTATACTCAATATATTTTGTTAAAAAATTAAGAATTTTGTTACAAAATCATCCTGTT
>CAKNXH010002220.1:136570-155546 GCA_932178445.1 Andricus quercusramuli | reverse complement strand
CGCTCAATACTCTCAGCAGTTTCAAAGTTGTATGACCCTATGGGCTGTCTTGCTCCAGTTACCATTGTTGCCAAAATTTTACTTCAAAAACTCTGGTTACAAAAACTTGCTTGGGATCATTTGCTTCCCTCCGACCTTGCACAAGAATGGTCTGATTTCCGCTCTAAGTTAACGGCATTATCGCGCATTTCAATTCCGAGGTGGACTTCCTGTGGTAGCGATACTAATTCTATTGAAATACACGGCTTTTCCGACGCATCTCGCCTCGCTTATTCTGCGGTTGTCTATTCGCGTATCGTTTCAGAATCAGGTGAAATTGCAGTTAAGCTTCTTATTGCCAAAACAAAGGTTGCCCCGATCAGACTGTGAGTATTCCTCACCTTGAACTATGCGCTACTACTCTATTGACAAGGCTCATTCCATTCGTGGTCAGTTCTCTTCAATGGGCTGATGTGCCAATTTTCTGTTGGACTGATTCTACCATAATACTTAGTTGGCTGTAGAAGCAGCCAGCTACTTTGCCTGTTTTTGACGCTAATCGCGTATCTACTATCCAAACTAAATTATCATCTGCTTTGTGGAGTCACGTACCCTCCAAACAGAATCCAGCTGATAGCGCCTCGCATGGCCTCTCAGCAGAAGATTTATTAACTTTTTCTCTTTGGTGGGAAGGCCCAGCATGGCTGTCTAGCTCCTCGGCTGCTTGGCCTCAGCGCAATGCACCAACTCTCGACTCTGTAAAACATGACGTAGTCACTACCTTATTGACTAAAACTGAAATTAAAAATGACTGGCAATCTAGTTTAATTTCTCGACAGTCCTCTTGGTCTCGCTTACTTCGTGTCACCGCACATGTTTTTCGTGCCATTAAGATTTTCAAAGAAAAGGTTGTTTTTCCTAGATATTTGTCTGCGACTGAGATACATGACTCCTCGTTGTTTTGGATACGTTACGCTCAATCTCAATCGTTCGCTCGTGAAATTATTTCTTTAAAGAATAATGAATCTCTCTCTACTAATTCTCCTTTGAAAAGGCTTAATCCAGTTATCGATTGTAATGGAATTATTCGTCTTGGTGGCCGGGTACGTCAATCAAAATTATTATTGTATCAGGAATCTCCCGCCATTTTGCCTAAGCATGTGATGTCGAGTCTTATATTAGAGCAATTTCACCGCAATCTCTTACACGCCGGAGTTCAATTAACTCTTTACATGGCTCGTACCAAATACTGGATTATTGGAGCTCGCAGTGAAGTTAGAACGATTGTCCATCATTGTCTTGTGTGCGTACGTGATAAAGCCAAAACGGCTACTTAATTGATGGGTGAGCTTCCAACCCCCAGAGTGACACCCTCACGTCCTTTTTCTCATACTGGAGTTGACTACGCAGGTCCATATTTTGTTCGATCAAGTTCGGGCCGCGGCATAAAATCGCACAAGGCTTGGGTCTCGATTTTCGTTTGCTTTGCTGTAAAAGCAATACATTTAGAATTAGTTTATGATTATACCACAGCCTCGTTTATTGCCGCATTCAGACGTTTTGTTTCGCGACGCGGTATACCTTCTGATTTATATAGTGATAATGGCCCGAATTGTCGCGGTGCTGATCGAGAGCTTTCGCAAGCTTTCCGGAAAATACAGGAGGATCCGAACTTGGTATCCCATTTAGCATCAGATGGCACGACATGGCATTTCATCCCTCCCATTGCCCCACATTTTGGCGGGCTATGGGAGGCAGGCGTTAAAAGCGTCAAGCTTTATCTACGAAAATTATTGTCTAACTCTACTACTACGGTGGAGGAATTTGAGACACTTTTGTGTCAAATCGAGAGTTGTTTAAATTCCCGGCCTCTGGTGCCTGCAAATGATGATCCGGAAAGTTGCGAGGTGCTCACTCCTGGTCACTTCTTAAGTGGGACAGCTTTAAAAGTTGTCCCTACCGTTTCGCTTCTTGATGTATCTGAAAATCTCTTGTCTCGCTGGCAATTTTACCAAAGAATTTTTGAACAATTTTGGCGCTTGTGGGTTCGTGATTATTTACAATCACTGCAGCAGCGAACCAAGTGGTTTTCACGTGGCCGGTATGTTTAGGATTTATGTACTTAGTTATAAACTACTTGTTATTTCCTACTGCCCGGATGCAGACCCGTCAGTTTAGCCTCGTGTATTTTCGGCTTTGTTCGGGTGTGTTCGCGCCGAGCCGGCCTTCGCTCCCAGTCTTCATCTGGCCCCGCTAAAGAAAAGATGTTCCGCAAATTTTTTCTCCGCTATATGAGTTATGTGCACCTTTGGCAATAAACTACTTATTTCATGCATATTGAAGTGCGTGTTCAATTGACCCAAACCAACCGCCAAAATTATAAACAGGGCATGGTGAGAGAATGTAAGGTGAACCACTAGCAAAACAAGTGCATCAAGGTAAAGTGAATGACAGTATGCCCAGAGACCGACCGCCGGAAGAATTTTTAGAAAGTGTGATTGAGACCCTAATTCGAGGAGGGATACTAAGCCATAGAAATACGAGAGCCTGCATGAAAAAATGCATGGACATGAAAGAAGCTGGAGAAGTGTGCCAGGACAGAAAAGTGTGGCGACAAATAGTTTATGAAGAGTGTCAGTATAGAGTGAATGACGCCTGAAACAAAAGACCTTGGATACTAATAGGCCCGATTGAGGAGCTTTACATGACGACTTTGTGAAGCTCTTCACTTAGGGTGATCGCTAGAGAGATTGGTCAGTAACCTGGGTCGGAGCAGCGTTGCGGAACGAACAATATATTTTAATGAATAACACGATAATTCTAGATCAATCTAGAAAATCGATGCCCCCTTCCTCATATTACTCCCATCCTCACCGAGTGAGTCACGCCTTCCCCGACAGGGAAATGGCATATTGATACAATATAAATATAATTTCCTTCTATAACTATAATTAAGCTATACCTACTACAGACATACTTTTCCCAACACTTAAGGGATACTGTATTTATAATACTTCTGCCATACTTGAGCTATACTTTACGCTATACTGCTTTACGCTATACGTCAGCGCTATACTTTAGCTATACTGCCAAGATATACTTCAGCAATATTTTTAATATACTTCAACTGGAAGCTATTATATTTAAGTTATATTAGAGCTATACGTCCACAATACTTCAAACAAATATACATATGCATGTGTGGGTCGTGTAGGTTATTGGAATTTGCCGGTATGTATTTTTAGGTCATCATTTATAATAATATTTTTGTCCGTCCCCCCTTGAAAACGCGCCATTGCATGCACGTTAAGCAGGCGTGAAGTGGCTGCTTCTAGCCCAGTGACGTTTGCGCATTCTCACTCCGTCGCCGGGCCAACAAAAACTTTACGACCGCTACCCATGAAAGTTTACGCCCGCTACACATACGCTGTACTGAGCGGAAATGCTTTAATCTTTGAGTTTTTTTTTTGGGTTTCATCCCCCCCCCCCGGGGGGGGGGGGGGCAACAGAGCATAAACGGCAATTTTTTTTTTACTAATTTTTTTTCCAAAAAATTTTTTTCAACAAATTTTTTTTCTTTCAAAAATTTTTTTTTCACCAAATTTTTTTTTCAAAATTTTTTTCACAAATTTTTTTTCACAAAATTTTTTTTTCAACATTTTTTTTTTCACCAAATTTTTTTTTCAGCAATTTTTTTTCCGGATATTTTTTTCTCACAAAATGTTTTCACACAAAATTTTTTTCAGAACATTTTTTTTCAAACAATTTTTTTTTCAAATTAAAAAAAAAAAATTGTTTTTTTTTTCAAAAACTCTATGCAATACAAAATTAGTATTTTTCGTCACCACCTCCTAACAACTTTTTCGGACGGGCGTTGCAAAAAATAGCGTGTGATACACGTGCGCATATAGGCGTGTGATTGCATCATTCGCCTGCGGCTTATGCTGCAAAATTCACATGCTTGTTTTCAAGGAGGGTAGGACAAAAAGTATAGTGTGTATCAAGGGCGTACGGCTATTTTGCCTTGTGTGATTGTCACCCTCGCTTCGCTCGGGCGACAAGTTCACACTCGTCAAAACAGCCCTTGTAACCAGTAAGGTCCCTTGTAATTTAAAGACAAGGTACTATCGGTGAGAAAATTCAAGTCAATTCAAGTTTTTTGACAGTCAGACATGTATTGTGTGTACTTTTCTTGTGTTTTCAGGTATTTTTTGTCCCTGTTTAACTTGTTACGGAGGTAGTAATACTTATAGTAAAGGGTTTTGATCAGTTTTATAATTCTCGTGCGAGAGACCTTTGGCAAAGATGCCTTAATGTAAATGGACTCTATATCATCAGCAACGACATTAGGTACTGCAGAGAAGCTGACATCCTGTTTTGGACTGGTCGAAGCCAGGACTAAAGAATATCTAACATGCTGGCAGTGTAGCAAAACATTAGCATGTGAAGGAAGAATCTGTTTGTTCAGACTTTTAGACGGTCTAAATAAAGGACAATGAAATTTTTGACCAAGCGTCCTCGACTTCATTGTCAATCAAACTTCTTCTCTAATCAACACTAAAATCCAAGGTAAAACACTAAAATTCGACACGTCTCGACTTGTCTGGTTGGCATGTTGCACGCAGCGGTAAGGCGAATTCATAGAAGCGGCTGCCGCCCACCCAGCTTGGCCATTGGTCAACCCTCGCTGAGGCTCACCTCCCCCTACCCTCCCATCATATTGCGGCTGATGTATATTTACGTAATACTGTTCTAAATACACTACCGTCGGAAATTGTGCGCACGACTCGCGTGAGTGCTATTAAAAATCACTGCTGACTTCGAACGACGATATTTCGGCGAAAAAAAGAGATAGGGCATTTTTTCTAAACAGTTGGAAAGCGCACGAAATTCCACGTCTATTGGTACCCAACAAATATTTTTTGACCTTCTGAAAATAGTACAGCACTTGAGAAGTTCAAAAAAAAAATTCAAGATTTTCTCAAATTTTCTACCTCAAATTCAACTTTTTGCACGACCCAGGAAAATTTTTTCAAAAACCTGAAAATTATACGGCATGGAGCCTGAAATCTTATCTTTAATTTAAGCCAAGAAAACTTAAAAAATCTTCATGGGTGCCCGAGATATGATTAAAAATGTTCAATCGTATCTGAGATCAATTTTAATCGACGATCACGGTTTTCGGCTGGTCTTCTACTCGCCTCCTTCGTTGAGGCAGGAACGAATAGGCCACGCACAGAGGTGGCGCCTAAGTGGACATTGTCCTATTCTTCAATATGGAGATAATATTAGATTCAAATAATTGTCAACAATCACAAATAACCATAAATATTTTTTTTCATTCACCATAATTTGAAATAAAAATTACTAATGAAGAGAACCAAAAGTATAAGAGGCGCCACCTTAGTGCGTGGCCTATTCGGTCCTGCCTCAACGAAGGAGATGAGCAGCAGACCGGCCGAGAACCGTGATCGTCGATTAAAATTGAGCTCAGATACGATTGAACATTTTTAATCATATCTCGGGCACCCATGAAGATTTTTTTAATTTTCTTGGCTTAAATTAAAGATAATATTTCAGGCTCGAAGTCGTATAATTTTCAGATTTTCAAAAAAAATTTCCTAGGTCGTGCAAAGGTTGAATTTGAGGTAGAAAATTTGAGAAAATCTTGAATTTTTTTTTTGAACTTCTTAAGTGCTGTACTATTTTTAGAAGGCCAAAAAAATATTTGTTGGGTACCAATAGACGTGGAATTTCATGAACTTTCCAACTGTTTTTCAAAAAATGCCCTGTCTTTTTTTTTCGTCGAAATATCGTGGTTTGAAGTCAGCAGTGATTTTTAACAGCGCTCACGCGAGTCGTGCGCACAATTTCCGACGGTAGTGAATGATATATTTTAACGCTTTTAACGCCTTAGCCGACCGAACCAGCACATTTCACACGAGGAAAATAACGATTATAAAATGGCTCCTTTTTACGATATTTTCCCCTCCCCCCACCCTTACAGGAGAGGGTGATGAGAAGGGAAATGTTTTTTTTTTAGTCAAAGGATATTTAGAAGAGGTCACATACCGATTTTGAATGAAATTCGATTACTCTAACTTACTAAGAAAAAATCCCAAAACGTGTTTAATTTTTTTCGATTTTTCGAAACTTTGAACGCTATGTGCAACCGGAATATATGGTACGATTAAAAAAAAAAATGTATCGCGACCGGGGCGACGAGTAGCAACTTTTCTGCGCTATTATAATTCGATTAGGAAACTTATGTGTAATTCGACCCATCCTCACGAATATGTCAACAAAATTTGTATAGCTTACAGATCAGAAAATCTATTGAAAAGTAGGGAAATTTGACAACTTTTAAAGTGAAAAAGATGAAAAAGAGGCACCAGGCTGGTTTCTTACACTTCCTTTCCAGTACCTCTAATTTAAATTACTTCATTATCTTAATTAGAACTGAAGATAGTAAAGTTGTATATTTATGTACAAAAAACAAACAATTTGTTATATTCTGCAAATTTTTCAACGGCAAGTTGTTCAGAAATATTTAAAGTGCGACTATGAATTTTTTCAGATTTTTCCTATGATTTTTTCAATAAAAAACTATGTTCCAAAGTTCACTGTCTTTAAAAGTTGTTGAATTTCCCTACTTTTCAACAGATTTTGGGGTCTATAAGCTATACTTTTTTTTTTGGCATATTCATTTCATGCTCGTTAACGTACATCATTTTGACCTTCAAAATGATTTTTCATTGATTGAGCTACCATTTTTTCTTCACTTAATTTTTCAACGTCAAAGCCAGAGGACTCGAATTTTCTCGCCGATATTTGTTTATTCTGGCATGTATTATCTTATATTTACATATTTAAAACGTAGAGAATGTAACACAAAAAGTAATGTCACTTATAAATTAGTAGTAATTGATACTTTAATAATGTATTTCAATTTGTTTTTTCGAATTAGACGGATTTATAAGAATAACTGTATGAAGGTGGTAGTGATTGATGACCTTTGGTCTTTGTAAAATTTATATGATATATTTAGGAACTGAAGTACAGTCAATGCATTGCGCTGCGGATCCAAAGCCTCATCAGGACTATAACAACCAGTGGATCATGTCATGAATATGTATACATATATGGTCTATTATCGATGAATACATTTTTGGTTTACTTATTTTATTTTTAAACTTACCGCAATGTGTAATTTTCATCCAAATTAAATATTAAAAATGAGTGATAGTGCTCATATTTGAGAAGTTAAAAAAATTGAGAAATTCGTTTCCTTTAAGTGTTCATAACCTCACTAAATGTGAAATAGGTATTTAGAGTTATTTTAAAAAGTGTATTTAATTGTTTCAAGTTTTTCATTTTCACTATTGTTTTTTTATTTTACTGTTATAAATTGGTGAAGAATTGTGTGACTATTGTTTAAACTAATGATAAAGAGTAAAAATTAGTGTAGAGCTAGCTACATTTTTGTGCTGCTCCAAACACCTTCGGAGTGTATGAACTAACGTTAGAAAGTTTCGATTAAATCATGATAAATTACACGTAAGTTCTCTGTGTCTGTTCGTAAGTTTACTGAGTTCATATTTTTAACAATGTAAAACATTTGCATAACATTTCTATTATGATAATTGTTTCCCATTCCTAAAATGTTGACTTCTTTCTGATTAAAATAAATTTATGTGCATATTTGGTGGTGTGTTTACATAGTGCTGCCTTTCTTCGATGATTATTTTGATCTGATCGACGTTCAGATATTCTAGTCTTTATAGGTCTCTTTGGCCTACACATACCCATCCGCAGTTTATACAGGTTATTCTGTATAAAACATTTGTTTTTTCAAATTTTGGTGTAGGATCTTTTTGTGTATGTAGTAAAATTTGTTGTAATTAATTTTTTTCTGGAAAAATCGTATGGATGTTTAATTTTTTACACATTTTTAAAATTAGGTGGTATACACTGTTAAAAGTAATATTAAATTTAATATACATTCATGTTAATCACTTACAAGAAAAATCAGATAATTCAATTTTGCAAAAATTCAAAATAAATTCAACATGAATTTTCAACTCTAAATAATGAAACGTGATACCTTCTTCCAGTTAATCAAAAATATGACTGGATTTTAAGTCGAAAAGATGAATTAAGCAAACAAATAACAGACCTAACCTAAAATCAACTGTACTAGCATTAAATTTCTACTATTTAGACTGGCCTTTGGAAAAAGTTCCACCCGTACCTCGCACTTTCGTCATAAATAACAATTCAGTCGGCGAATTCTAGATTATTAATTTAATAGCGAATATTTGACAAGATTTAAAGAAATGAAAGCACTTTGAGTTTTCATGCACACTGCTATACCGACCTGTATATTAAATTTAATACACATGTATATTAAATTCACTACACCCATGTATGTTACATTTCAGTAGCGGTAGTGCATATTTGCTTCACACACATGTATATATTAAATCTCATACAGATTTTTCTAACAGTGATAGTCCTTTGACAATCGGTACTACTATTATTCTTTTGAAATCAATTTCTTTCGTTTTGTTTAGTTCTCAGGCGTTAGTATTGTACGTTTTGATTACTACGTTTGAATGTATTAAATTTGTTAATAAATGGACGCAGCAGAGTCAGAAAACATGAAAAATATATTATTTTAAGGAGTTTAGTCGACCTGGAGCCTGCAATATTCAACCGATTTGTTTAAAAATTTTTGAATTAACTGACATATATGGAAATTCCATACATGAAGAACAGGCAAGAAAGATAACAATTTTGATGAAACATTGTGCACGTTGAAAAAATTCCAAAAAATACCGTCTTTAGCATGAATTTGATAAGAAAACTGCTATTTTGCATTTTTTTGGGCATTTTCCGGGCACTATAAAAGGGGATTGGGGGCTCCAAATTAAAAGTTGTTAGATAGAAATTATTCTTTGAACATTCTTCAAGAGGTGACTATACTTTCATTCATAAAAGGTTTATAAAAAGTACTTATTTTTTCAATTTTTTCAATTGTGTACTGATACATATCTTTGAAGTACGTATTTATTTATTTTGACCTTTACCAAAAATTCAATTTTAGAGAACGGTTTTGGTTCTCCTACAACTTTTTAAGAATGGCGTTTGCATCCTTTCGGCAATTCACCCTTCAAGTATTCAGATTAGGGAAAAAGTTGTTATCTTTACAGTCTCCCGTGTGGAAAAGTCTACTGGGGCCAGACTGGGTCCCAGCCAAATTGCCCAAGTTCCAGTTGGGTCCCAACTGGGAACCCCAGTCTCGCCCAGGTGGGCTGTTCTCTGGGTTGTAACGCTCAGACAAACTAATGCCCAGATTGGGGTAACCAGCTGGGCCCCAGCTGGGAAATACTTTTTACGCCCAATTAGTAAAAGAAGGGTTTTATTTTAAAAAATTGACTCTTTGATTGCTGAAGTAGAATTCGAAAAATTCGTTTGAGGCAAAAAGTATTAGGATTAGATAGTTGTTTACTCTGGCAGAAACACTTCAATTGAAAAAAGATAAGTCGTCTCATAACAAAATTGAATTCTAGTATTTATTGAGTATATAATGAGGCTATGTAATTTTGAGGTTAGAATGCGAGTAATTCAGCATTGACAACATTTTTAGCTTTATTAAATATGCAACGTCACATATAGAGATAATAGGTATTTTTGAACTAGATAATTAATCATTTTTGAAATCTAAGAGTCAATGCTATGATTTTCGTAACTTACCATGCTCATCACTATCGTCACTCGAGTCTTTTTCAATGTCTTCAAATTTACTCCTTATTATAACTCCACTGATCGCTCGATGTTTTCTCACACGTAAACGTAATTTATTATTCGCACACCTTTTTCACTTAATTCACCCATTGTTTGTAAAAACTAAATTTACTAATAGTAACTGACAGCGACTGAGATTTCCATATGGGACCCGACTTGTTTTCTACGGCGGCGCACACCATATGGGAGCAACGTGGGTATACCCGGTATAAGTCCAAACAGGAAGTAAACACTCTTTGGTTTTATTGGCTCAAATTTTCATAATTGAGAAATCGGAATAACTAAAAAATGTATAATATTAGTGGGAGATTGCCTTCCGCCTGTAGTATAATTAATATAACTCGCTTTAATTAATTAAACTTTCTACCGGGACGCCCAGCTGGGACCCAGTTGGCGCCCACCTATTAACTGGGCTTAATTGGGCAGATTTCCACACGGGCTATTTTTCATGTATGGAATTCAGGTCGAATTCAGGTCGACTGAACTGCTCAAAATGATATATTTTTCATGTTTTCTGAATCTGCTGCGTCCAGTTACTAAAAAATGAACAGTGTATATGCACAGAAGTTATTTATTACCGAAGGACTTCCATCATTACTGCAAATATTAAATGGTTCTCATGCTTTTTTACTTTCTTGTAATTATTTATATAAACAAATTAATTCTTCCAATTAAAATTAAATTGATCCATGATTTCATAATGTCAGTTTTTCTAAATGACCGTTATCTCATAACAATTAAAGGGTCATTCGTTCCGGATAATTCGACCAGCTTCGCGGTATCTGCCTCCTGGCGTTTGATAAGGGTCCATGGGCACGCAGCGAAAATGCAAAGACAGTTAACACTGAGCTTCACTGCTATCGTTCTAACGTTTTTGATTATTAAACAAAATATAAACATTTTATCGACTCAACCGTGCGGCCTCAAAATTCTGAACCGATTACCCATTGTGATAAAGAGCCTTATAGACGTCAAGTCAGATGACGTAGAGGCATGCATATTCTAAAGACGTCTTTAGGATTTCCTGGCGCCCACTGCTAAGTCCTACGGTAAGCCTCAACCATCTTCACTCTAAATTTTTTTGAACATATTGCTTCTTTGAAGAAAACGTATTTCTGATGATTAATGAATAGTGTATTCTATCTATGGAAAATTAAAAATTGTCGAGAGACTTTAATAGAATATTTTTCATTTAGGAAGAATTTATAATTGTAATTTACTTATTTCAGAAAAGGCTCGATACATTTTTTTCTTTGAATATTTAAAAGTTCATGAACTATCCAAAAGTAATTAGCAATAAAGAAAAGTCGATTTCAAAAATGCCCTAATAATCTTAATGGCAAAAAGCAATTTTCTGTTATACAAAACCTACATAAAACGCACAGTTTTCAATTTATTCAATTCTTCCATCATACGTTTTATTCAGATTTGAATGTGGAATGACTGTTCCAAAACAACAATTTAAAATATGTAAAATATATGTATAACGGAATTTCACTTATTTCACGTAGCACTCAATAATTTTATTCTTTGAAGATACAAAACGTTCAAAAACTATATAAAATTTATTTAAAAAAAAACAGTCGAATTTGAAAACGCTTCAGTAACCTTAGTGACAAAAAAAAATGTTCTGCTATACCAAAAACCTCCAGTACACGCACAGTTTTCGGTTGATCAAATTCTTTCATTATACTTTTTAACTCAATGTTTAAAATTAAAAAAGCAATTGCTAAACAATAATTTGAAATATGTAGACAACATTGAACGTAAGTTTGAATATTACCTATTTCAAAAAGTGCTCGATACTTTATTTGTTCAAGATAGAATCTACTTCTCCATTGAATAGCACTGTTAATTGACAAGACGATTTATTAATGCTGTTTAGTATCAACTGCATGAGATCATGTTATGATGTTCACGATAATTATATCATCGGTATGTTCATGATACGAGAATACAATTAAAGGAAAAGCTATCGAGCTAAAGAAAACAAGACTGCGGCTATGTCTTGGTAGGACGTGAATTAAATAAACTGCTTGATACTAGGGATGGCAAGCAAACGTATTGATACTTACGATATATATCGATACACCACCAATCGGTAAGTATCGATACATTTTTTGCTTAACGATACATATCGATATTTTCATCTCTCATTCTCCATTGGTGGTGTGAGTGTATATTCGACTGCAGGCAATACAATTACAGAGAAAAGGTCACGGTTGTCTCCAAGTGTTGCTGAGAAGCTTGTTTTTTTGAGACAAAATTATGAATTTTTGGAACAGTAATTCTAGTTTGTAATTTGTATTTTGTAATATAGAAATAAATTGCTTTACAGTTTTTAATGATTAGTACATCTATCTATCTTTCCAAATTCCATTTTGAAAGTTGTAAAGTGAGGTTATGTTTGCTTGTCACATAACGTGGGTTTTAGAACATTTTTCATACTTCGTAATGCCTTTTTTAAATTTTTCATTATTTATTTTTCACTTTTGTACAAAATACATGAACTTTGTAAATAACTAAAAAAGAATTTTAATAATTCGTAATAAATATTCACCTTTTAAGAGTGTGTATTTTTGAGTTAAGGTATAATACTATATCTAACATCAAATTCATGCATATATATTACCAAAAGTTTACCATTTAACCTTAAAAATATTATTTATTTACATATTCAGAATATTCATAATGTACGTTACACAGAAATTACCTACTCTCAGTCTCTCACCCGAAATTCAGATTATTCCTGACGCATGCGCGCCAAAAAATGTTCAATTGCTCTATCTAAATTTTTAATAATTGAGAGGGGAGGGGGAAGATATCGATACGTATCGATACGTATCGATACATTTTCAGAAAATATCGATACATATCGATACGTTTTTTTGTCGATATTTGCCATCACTACTTGATACAACGGTGAACACAAATCGCAAAGCGCAGAATCGCAGACGACATGGCATCGTCCGCGAACTCAAAATCGATATTTAAATCGATGGTTTCCATCCGGAACATTATTTTTCGTTTGAGTACAAAATGCAACGAAATCAGAAGAAAAATGAATTCTGTAAAGAAAAGTCGAGTGCAAGAAATTTCAGTTTGAAAATGATTGAGCCTCACGGTGGTTGGTTAAAAAATATTTGTTTGCTTCCTCCTTGTATTCTTGATTTTTTCATTCTAAGAATGTGTAATTGTCAATTTTTTAATTATTCTTTTATAACATGAAATACATTCTTCATAAGCTTTTTAAAAATAACATCTTTTTAAATTATTCAAAAAATATAATAGTATTTCTAAAAATTTTGTAAACCTTGTAACCATATTTTTTGCTGCCATATATTTATTTTTTATCATTTACAAAATAAAAAAGAATTATATCAGTATATGTGTGTTTGCCAAATGGTTAACCATTTCTAGTCCCAGACGCTTTCTATGATTAATGAATTCTTTCCGAAAATACTTCGACTTTTTTTAGAAGTTACACATAAAAACCACAAACTTTAAATTAAAATTTTGTTAGATAATATTAACGACATATTTTATTATTTAAGATCCATAGATATCACTTACATTTAATCAAAAAGGAGAATGAATACGCAGTGTCTCGTCGTCCCGAAATTCGGGATCATTAGTGCAATATTTTTCATAAGCTTGGCCAATCGTCCCGAATTTTCGGGTGGGGGCGGGAAGGCATCCCTGTGACTGGCCATAGAAATAATGTTGGTGAAACACCAATCCCTTTTCCAAGGTCTCGAGAGGGCGGGAAGGCACCCCTGTGACTGGCCACATAAATAATATTGGTCCAACCCCCCTAATTTTTCGTGCCGAATAGACAAAGCCTGATTATTAAGAAGAGGGAATTCACATTTTACTTATTGCGAATTTAATTTATTAAATTTCAATATTTCAGAGTAAAAGATTTCGAAAGGCATTTTGAAGTCTGTACCGCTTTGACAATGATTAGTCTTAACAATTGAACAATATTCAAAATTAGAAGCGAGAATTCGAAAATAATAATTAAAATTTTTATTAAAGAGAAGCGAATTTAAAAATAATCTGGATCAGAAAATAAATCCCCTGTCATTTCCCGATCAGCGATAGTTCTCGACCTACCAAATATCCTTCCAGAAAATAAAATCACAAACAATAACAGACTGTAGGCTGGAAGCGAAAAACAACTATAACGTACCACACTTATATTTGAACCAGTTTCAAACAACAAAAAGCGGCTGGCTAGATGTATGTATGCATGCATGTATGTATGTATGTATATATGTATGTATGTATGCATGTATGTATGTATGTATATTTAATCTCTCCCTTTTACGGGTTTGAGGGCCTCCGCTCCCTGTACATATATTTACACTTCATCCTTAGTCTATCTTATCCGCTGCTTATATTCTAATGCTTCGCCTTACATAATAACAATAATATTAGTACTAATCTTCTTAAACTTCTAAAATGAGCGATCTTACAGGGCTTCCGTTTTCCCTTACCATCAAATGCATTTTCACCGATTTAAAATTAAAAATTTTTTACTGGTTACTTTTCTTTAAACAGGATTACCCGTTTGACTCTGCCCTGATCCCTTGCTTTCTCTTGATTCTTCCAGTTTTTTCATCCACATCACTCCCTGTCCATTACCATCCAAGATCCATCTCACACACTCATCCACACTCAACTGTCCTTCTCCCTCTCCTGTACACCTCTCTAACACTGTGCCCAAGACTCCACTTCGTATCCACACACTCTGCACAGATTGTCCACTTCATCCATTCAATATCTACAAGCTCTCACTCCTTCCCCCATTCTAAACCGTACCACCTTATTCCATTTGTCTTCCTTTTTCATCTTTTGCAAATATTCTGATTCCGTCAACTCTTTGACCATCATATACCATCTATTGTACCTAGAATCCATAATCTTTCTCCATCTCTCTTCTCCTCGTCTTACTAATAGCTCTAATTCTATGTTCTGCCAATCCAGAACCCCTTCTTGTATCTCAGAAACCCTCCTCATTTTTGTCCTTTCTTCCTCCCATTTCAAGTTTCCCAAATTTCCTCTCGTCTCCTTGTCCCGAGCTTCGTCCAAGCATACTTGTGCTATTCTGCTCCCCTCTCCCCTTTTCATCTTCTCTTCAAACCTCCAGGCTTTCTTAATTTGTCTCGTCAACATGTTTTCCCTTCCCAGTTCTTCCCTCAAGATTTATCCTGAGCAACTCCAACTAAACCCCATTACCCATCTCAGAAATCTCTCATGCATGCTTTCCACTTTCCTATGTTCCTTCCATCCATACTTGACCCATTAGTTTGCTCGCACATTCGATTCTCTTCCTCACCTGCACCTCGTTTCCCCCACATGCCTCAAACCAGAAACCAAAGTAACAGAACTCCTCCACACTTTCCACTGTTTGTCCGTTCATCTTCCAACCGTAACCTATTTTGGTCTTTCTCTTTCTGAAGCACATCACCTTGGTCTTCCCTACGTTCACCGTCAGTTCTTTTGCTCCTACATACTCTTCGAAAATTTTTATCATTAGGTTCATCCCCTTCTCATCGTCTGCTAATAGAACTACGTCGTCCTTGTATGCTAGAGAGTATAGTTTGCTATTACCCATAATCATCCCCCCTTTCCCTTTCTCCTTTAGGTTCTCCTCTAAGTCTGCCAGCAGCATATTAAAGAGCAACAGACTCAACGGGAACCCTTGCCTAAGACCTCTTTCTGTTCAGAAAACCTCCCCTTTTTCCCCCTATCTTCACCCTAATCCTGGTTTCAGTAAAAATTTCCTTTATCCTCTTCACTAACCCTTCCTCTGCCCCTTCTCTTTCATTGTTTGCCATAGCACTTTTCTATTCACTGAGTCAAAAGCTGCTTTAAAATCTACGAACAAGGCTACTAATTTCCCTTTTTTTGTTCCTAAGTTTCTGTTAACCGAGGTCCATCAAGCTAGCACCTCCACAATCGAAATTCCCAAATTTTTTGTTATTAGAATTTTGAGCTTTTTTTGGGCTTTTTTTTTACTGTATTGCCGATTTTGGGGCTCCACTACTTTTTTTGAAAATTCAAATTTTGTGTGGAGGTGCTGGCTTGAATCAAGCAAGCACCTCCACTGCATAAAATTTTGAAAAAAATTAAAAATCGAAGACGACAGAATTTTGGGCTTTTTTGGGCTCTTGAACGCGCCAAAAAGCAATTTCCAAAAACAACCCCTAGCGGAAATAAAACTACCCCCTATATAAAAAAACAAACTAGGAAGAAACAAAGTGCACCACAATTTTGGGCTTATTTTGGGCTCTCTAATTCACAGAAAAAAATTCAAAAAATCACCCCCTATGAGCAAAAAACCACCCCCTTGTCAAAAAATAAATCTGAAAAAAATAAAGTGCGTCATGATTTTTGTCTTATATTGGGCTCTCGAATGCACCAAACAAAATTTTCGAAAACCATCCCCATGTACACAAAACATCCCCTAAATCAGAAATCAAACCTGGAAAAAACGAAAAAAAACTGTGTTGAGCTTTTGAGAAGCCCAAAAATCAGAGACTATATTCACACTGCGAAATTCTAACGAAGATCATTTTTTGAGAAAGTCATATCTGCGTGGTGTCAAGGGGGTTGATTTTGAACGTGAAGGGTTGGAGCTCAAAAATCGGTGTTGTTATTTTTGAGGAGCCCAAAAATCAGAGACTCTATTCACACTGTGAAATTCTGAAAAAGATCATTTTTTGAGAAAGTCATAAATGCTGGGTGCCAAGGGGGTTGATTTTCACGTTAAGGGTTGGAGCCCATAAATCGGTGTCGGTATTTTTGAAGAGCCCAAAAATCAGAGACTCTATTCTTACTGTGAAATTCTAAAAAAGATCATTTTTTGAGAAAGTCATATCTGCTGGGTGCCATGGGGGTTGATCTTCACGTTAAGGGTTGGGACCCAAAAATCGTTGTTGGTATTTTTGAGGAGTCCAAAAATCAGAGACTCTATTCTTACTGTGAAATTCTAAAAAAGATCATTTTTTGAGAAAGTCATATCTGCTGGGTGCCAAGGGGGTTGATTTTCACGTTAAGGGTTGGAGCCCAAAAATCGGTGTTGGTATGTTTGAGGAGCCCAAAAATCAGAGACTCTATTAACACTGTGAAATTCTAAAAAAGATCATTTTTTCAGAAAGTCATATCTGCTGGGTGCCAAGGGGGTTGATGTTCACGTTAAGGGTTGGAGCCCAAAAATCGGTGTCGGTATTTTCGAAGAGCCCAAAAATCAGGGACTCTATCTATCTTGATCTATCTTGTTTAGATAAGATTTGCAATTCTGATTTAATCCTAAGGTTGGTATTTTTGAGGAGCCAGAAAATCAGAGACTCTATTCACACTGTGAGATTCTAAAAAAGATCATTTTTTGAGAAAGTCATATCTGCTGGGAGCCAAGGGCAGGGGCGCCAATCCCGGGGGGCAGGTCGGGCGCCCGCCCGACCTGTTACAAAGGGGGGGGGGTCATGGCGATAATGTACTAGTTGTAAATAATAAAAAATATTGTGTAAAAAAGTGGAAGAAATGAGACAAACACGTATGGGAAGAAAGTAAAATAATACAGAACGTTCGCAAATACAAATTACGCATGAATAAGTTTATATTTGTGAGCAGGCCAGTTTACGAATATTACTGAAAATATTAAGTAATACGAATTACGCAAAGTATGTCAAAAAAAATTGCAATCATATATATTGTGTACACTCTTGTATATTATGCAATTTAATGTCCAATAATGTTTTATTAACCTTTTGGTATAGAAAAAGTGATACCACCGCATAAGTGTAAACTGGCATTTTTGTCTGGAAATTTTTAAAAATGTATGTAACCTTTTTTCAGATTTTAATCAGGCAAACAATTATGTTTACATTAAAAAAAAAATTTCAATGGATGAAGGCAAAATGAGTCAAAAACTCATATGTTTATTAAAGTAATGTGAATTATATTTTTAAATCAATTTCTCCACCCCTTATGATATTAGGGAATTTTTAAAATAATACATAAAATCGATTTGCTAATTCTTTAAAAGCATTGAAAGTTGTAAATCAATTTGGAAAACGAAAATGATTCGATTTCATGTTATTTAGTTTTAATCGGACTGTAGTAATGTTTTTGAAATTGAATAATTAAAATGATAAGTCGTTTCTTTTCGTAAGCTAGTCTTGATTCCATCTGTACAAAACATCTCTATCCCCATTTTTGTTGAATGATTGCTGAACAGATTTTAGAATAAATCAAATTAATCTGCATTAAAATAGAATAAAATACTATACTATACATGATGAGGGAGTTACGCCCGTCGTGTTTGGAAAAGGATTGGCGCCACTGGCCGAGGGGGTTGATTTTCACGTTAAGGGTTGGAGCCTAAAAATCGGTGTTGGTATTTTTGAGGAGCCCAAAAATCAGAGACTCTATTCACACTGTGAAATTCTAAAAAAGATCATTTTTTGAGAAAGTCATTGCAATTTTTGCATTCCCTTCAGGTGAAAGATGAAATTCTTACATGAGATTAATGTTGTAGGGCTCGAAATGCCTTGTGGAATTCTTTACAAATCTTTGGCACGTTTCTCTTTGAAAATTTTTATTTAGTGACTGTCAAAATGTTATTTTTATGAACAAAATTTTTCTTTAATGAAACTTTTCAAATGAAAACGAGTGAAAGAATTTCGAAGTAAATCATTCAAGAAATAAGATGAGCCCTAGAACCTTAGGATTAAATCAGAATTGCAAATCTTATCTAAACAAGATAGATCAAGATAGATAGAGTCCCTGATTTTTGGGCTCTTCGAAAATACCGACACCGATTTTTGGGCTCCAACCCTTAACGTGAAAATCAATCCCCTTGGCACCCAGCAGATATGACTTTCTCAAAAAATTATCTTTTTTAGAATTTCACAGTGTGAATAGAGTCTCTGATTTTTGGGCTCTTCAAAAATACAAGCACTGATTTTTGGGCTCAAACCCTTAACGTGAAAATCAACCCCCTTGGAACCAAGCAGATATGACTCTCTCAAAAAATGATCTTTTTTTAGAATTTCACAGTGTGTACAGAGTCCCTGATTTTTGGGCTCTTCAAAAATACCAACACTAATTTTGGGGCTCGAACCCTTAACGTGAAAATCAACCCCCTTGGCACCCAGCAGATATGACTTTCTCAAAAAATGAT
>CAKNXH010002220.1:124344-136560 GCA_932178445.1 Andricus quercusramuli | reverse complement strand
TCTCAAAAAATGATCTTTTTTTAGAATTGCAGAGTGTGAATAGAGTCTCTGATTTTTGGGCTCCTCACAAATACCAACACTGATTTTTGGGCTCCAACCCTTGGTGTGAAAATCAACCCCCTTGGCACCCAGCAGAAATGACTTTCTCAAAAAATGATCTTTTTTAGAATTTCACAGTATTAATAGAGTCTCTGATTTTTGGGCTCCAACCCTTAGCGTGAAAATCAACCCCCTTGGCACCCAGCAGATATGACTTTCTCAAACAATAATCTTTTTTGGAATTTCACAGTGTGACTAGAGTCTCTGATTCTTGGGCTCCGCAAAAATATCAACACCGATTTTTGCGCTCCAACCCTTAACGTGAAAATCAGCCCCCTTGGCACCCAGCGAATATGACTTTCTCAAAAAATGATCTTTTTTAGAATTTCACAGTGTGAATAGAGTCTCTGATTTCTGGACTCCTCAAAAATACCAACAACGATTTTTGGGTCCCAACCCTTAACGTGAAAATCAACCCCCATGGCACCCAGCAGATATGACTTTCTCAAAAAATGATCTTTTTTAGAATTTCACAGTGAGAATAGAGTCTCTGATTTTTGGGCTTCTCAAAAATACCAACATCGATTTTTGGGCTCCTACCCTTCACGTTCAAAATCAACCCCCTTGACATGAAGCAGATATGACTTTCTCAAAAAATGATCTTCATTAGAATTTCGCAGTGTGAATATAGTCTCTGATTTTTGGGCTTCTCAAAAGCTCAACACAGTTTTTTTTCGTTTTTTCCATGTTTGATTTTTGAGTTAGGGGATGTTTGGCGTACATGGGGGTGGTTTTTGAAAATTTTGTTGGGTGCACTCGAGAGCCCAATATAAGACAAAAATCATGACGCACTTTATTTTTTTCAGATTTAATTTTTGACAAGGGGGTGGTTTCTTGCTCGTAGGGGGTGGTTCTTTGAATTTTCTTCTGTGATTTTGAGAGCCCAAAATAAGCCCAAAATTGTGGCGCACTTTGTTTCTTCCTAGTTTGTTTTTTGAAATAGGGAGTAGATTTATTTCCGCTAGGGGTTGTTTTTGGAAATTGGTTTTTGGCGCGTTTAAGAGCCCAAAAAAAGGCCCAAAATTCTGTGGTCTTTCATTTTTAATTTTTTCAAATTTTCATGTAGTGGAGGTGCCGGCTTGATTCAAGCCAGCACCTCAACACAAAATTTAAATTTTCAGAAAAAGTAGTAGAGCCCAAAAATCGGCATTACAGCCCAAAAAAAGCCCAAAAAAAGCTCAAAATTCTGATACCAACAAATTTGGGAAGTTTGATTGTGGAGGTGCTAGCTTGATGGACCTTGTTAACCGAGTAGTTGATTACGTAAATGTTATCTATTGTTCTCATCCCTTTTCTAAATTCCGTCTGATTGTGTGGGATACTTTGTTTCTCTTCTATCTGACTCTCAAACCTTTTTCTTGGAATTTCCGCGTATATTTTATAAGCCACTGGCATGAGGGTGATCCCTCTGTACTCTTCCACCCTCTTACCATCCCCTTTCTCGACAAGCGGTACCACCAGCCCTGTCATCCACTCCTCCGGCCACCCTTCTCCTTTCAAGACCTTGTTGCAAATCTTCCACATCCCTTCCCTAATCCCTCCTCCTCCATACTTTATCGCTTCTTTCTCCATACCATCCTCTCCTGTAGCCTTGCTTCCTTTTTACTCTATCTATCGCCTCATTCACTTCTTCTCTTGTTATTTCGTTCGCTTCCTCCCTTTTTGCCTGGACTGTCTTTCTATTTTCCCCTTCGATCCTATTTTCTTCTCCCCCTAGCAGACCCTTAAAATAATCCGTCCATTCATCCATCTCTATTTCTTCATTCACGTCCCTCCTTCCTCCTCTTTCCCTGTTTATCACATCCCAAATCCTACCTTTTTTGATTGCTTTTTCTACTTCTTCCTTGTATTTCTTCTTTCCTTTTTGCTTTTTCCCTTCCAGCATCCTCTCATGTTCTCTTTTCCTCCTGTTGTACTCCGCCTTCTCTATTCCTCCTTTCCCCCATTTTCTTACAGACTCTTTGATTCTCTCCTTACTCTCCCTGCATTCCTCGTCCCACCAGCCTCTCTTTCCCTCTTCTCTTCCTTCTTTCATACCTATCTCATCCCTTACCTTCTCAATCGACCCTTTCAACCTTTCAATCAACAAGTCTACTTCCTTCTCCTTTTCATATCTAACGTTCTCCTTTTCCATTTTTTGTTCAAACACTTTTAATTTATCTACCCCCAGTCTCCCATTTTCGTGTTCCTTTCCCCCCTCTTTCCTTTCTCCCTCTGCCGCGCTTGCGGACCCCACCTTTCAGTGTCGCTATTACTGGGAAGTGCTCGGGCCCTATCTCATACCCCACCTTCATACTGCATATCATATTCCTCATTCTTTCTTCCGCCAGGATGTAGTCTATTACTGTTTCTCCCTTACCTATAAATGTGATCTCTCCCTTCTCATCATCTTCCATATTGCCATTACATATGAACCATCCCGTTTCTCCTATTACTTCTAGTAACCTCCTCCCCTCCCTGTCTACCTCCCTATGTTTGGAGCTCCTTATATAGGCCTTCTCTTCTTCATACCAAGTCCCTCCCCCTTGCTCGCCAGTCCAAGCATTCCAGTCACCACCTATCAAAACCAACTCTTCCTCCTTTTCCTCCTTCCACCTCCTTATTACTCTCCAACCTTGCTCTTCCCCTCTTCTTCTATATACACAAACCACCGCTATTTTGACTTTCCCAATTATAATCCTTCTTACCATTATTCCATCCTTTCCCTCCCTATCCTCCTCCGTTCTCCATTTTACTGCCAGTTCTTTTCTCACCCCTGAGACCATGCCGCCCATCCCTCTACCTTTAACGTGTTCCTTTCTTGCTTCTTGCATTGTCCACACATATCCTTTATGTAACATCCTTTTCATCCCCTTCCAATCCTTCTCATCTGCACAGGTTTCACTCATCATAATCACATCCCATTTTTGTTACTCCCGCCAAAAACCTGAATTCTTGTTCTTCAAGCCTGACACATTCCAGAAAGCTATATTTACGTTTTTCCCATCCCTTCCCTCTCCTATCCTCCTTACTTTTCTTCCGCCTGGCTTTTTGGAAACCCCTCTGTTTGATCGCTAACCTCTTTTGTATATTCCTTTTTTCTACCTTTCTCAACTCTTTTTCCTTTCCTCCTTATTTCTTCTGATTCTTCGTCCCAGAACCATTCGTCCCCATTTATCCCTAATCTGTCTCTCCCTATCCATACCATGTGCTCCTTTTTCCTCTCTATCCATGCCCTGTGGTCTATTTGCCATCTCCTTTTCCTCACCCTCCATTTCAGATCCTCTTCAATTCTTTCCCTTCTTCGTTTCAATAATTTTTTTTTCTCCATAATTTTCTTTATCTCCTCCTCACTCCCTACTTTTTCTATAAACATTCCTTCTTTTCCTTCCTTTGTCCCTCCTACTCTCTTAACTCCTTCTACGCTTACCTGAACTCCAATATCTCTCAGCAGATTTATGATTTCCACCTCCCCTGTTTCACTCTCCATTGTCACTCCCTGAACTATTGTGTTATTTTTCCTCTTTGCCCTTTCTTCCCCTTCCAATCTTCTTTCAATCTCACTCAGTCTCTTCTTCAATCTTTCATTCTCATTTTGCACATTATCAATCCCTTCCACTGTTTCCGCACTCTCTGTTTCCTTCCCCATATGCACATTCCTAATTTCTAATTTGCTTACCCGTCTTTCCAGCTGTTTTATCTCCCTATTTTTCTGTTCGGCAATCTCTCTCTGTCTATTCTCTATGGTCTCTAGTTTACCCCATACCTTGTCTTTCTCCTCTTTCCAGAGTTTATCCCACTATTCCCACTTTTCTCTTACTTTTCTCACTTCCCCCCTGACTTCTTTCCCCTGCCTATTCATATCTTCCAGACTCTTCCTTGTTTCCTGTCTCAATCCTTTTATGAGGGCTTCCAGCTTCTCAAACATCCCCCCCATCCCGCCTGTCTCTGTCTGGTGTTTTTTGTTTAATCTTAACTTTTCTGTTATTCTTGTCCATTTCAGAATTATCTTCCCCTTCCTCTCTTTTTATTTTATCTTCCCCTTCACTGCTAGTCGTGCTCAACTTTTTTTGCCATTCATCCAGACTCCTATTTGAGCCTGCGCTACCTAGCCTGTTGAGGCGCTGTAAATTTGAAGGTCTCCCGCGTTTCGGGCTCGTGTCTGATCTCCTTCTCTCTGTCGATCCGCCCCTGGTCGATGTCTGGAACGCCACCTCCTCGCTACTGTTAATTTCTTCCTTCTCCCCACTACCCGCGCTACCAACATCGTCAGCCCTTGCTTCATCCATTCCCTGCCCTCTTTCGCCCGTTTGTGGACTTCGTATGATCGGCATTCCTACCTTCACAAGTAGTTCTCGACATTTCCCGCTCTTAACTTGCCTACTTCTTGCCCCCCTTGCCCGACAACTATTTTTCTACTCCTAACCTCAAAAAAATTTGCACGCTTTAATTTTCCTTTCTCACACCTTACTTTCACCATTTACACACTTGCCTTCACTCACCCTTCTTCCTTTACACCTG
This sequence comes from Andricus quercusramuli, assembly GCA_932178445.1. Lineage (NCBI taxonomy): Eukaryota > Metazoa > Arthropoda > Insecta > Hymenoptera > Cynipidae > Andricus > Andricus quercusramuli. The sequence goes on along the minus strand of CAKNXH010002220.1, from coordinate 131,961 downwards.
AACTCCGTACTCACTGCCCTTTCTGCTTCCGCACACGCTGATTCCCTTCACCAAAGCCAAAAAACGCAACACTTGACACTGAAGAGTTCTCTCACGATCGGTACCGAAAACGGAAGCCAGCGGCTGGCTACATAAAAAATACTAAACTTTTAGATTTTACGAAAAGAAAGATGTATTATTATCAATTTCAGTGAAAATTTGCAGTTACGCTTATTTACCATTTCAGCCACTTTGTCTGGAAATACCGTTTCTGCTATAAAAATGGTTAAATAATAATAAGTAACTCAATGTTATCAGGAAACACAAATAAAATGTCAACATTTCTGTACATAAAGATAAATGTATTGAGCAATATATAAAAATACCCCATTTTGCGTCTATTGATCTGTAGAGTAATTATAATTTTATATCACTCATTCTAGCTATTATTTTGTACTAATTTGTTTCAAACAAAATTTTTTTAATTTCCTAATTAGGACATTTATAATTATTCGCATCTATCATTGTTTAGTTTGTACCTGAATAGTATTTTACAACTTAATTAAACAAATGAATTTTAGTCAATGAGACTAAAAAGGGAACACTATTTTCTGGCGAAGATTTTATTTTTTAATTCACATAAGGCAATTTGTTGTAAAGTGTACGTAATGTTATCTTACAGATGAATTTGCGCTTAAAGAGATACGTAAACAGTCATATCACTTTTTTTTAACTCTACAGTTATCTCACTGAAATAACACTTACACTTTTAAAGTGATACTTATGGGATTATTCCAATGTGAACGCATGAAAAAGCATATTTTCAATCATTTTTTTTCTTCGGAACTCTTGTATATAATTGAACGAATGTTCTTTTCTCTTGAAGGTATGATCAAGGAGAGTGAAAAAAAGTTTTTTTGATGGTAAAAATATTTATTTATTTATAAAATAAAATGCATGTGTGCAAAAAAAACTTCCTGCTGGCGCAGTTGATTTTGGCTCTCCTGGTGATCTGAAACAGAAAATCAAAAAAGTTTATTAATCTATGTCATGGTCCTATGCTTCGAACCTCCTCCTTTTTATTTCAACTAAAATTAACAAAATGGCAGCCTTTCTTGTGAAAGGGAGAAAAAAAACTGTTATTGCACCATCAATCAGGTGGAATTAAAAGTTAGAATTAAAATATCAACAACTTGGAGGTTCGGACGAGAGCCATGATAGTACTGAATATCGAGTTAAAATTTGAAGTTAATACCCGGTCATTTTTGAGATGTCACCTGCGCCAGGTGCAAAAATGTCGTTTTGAGAAAAACGTGTTTAAAGTTTTTCAAGAGGAAAAGTCATAGAAAACATACCTTTTCGGGTAATCAGCAATTCCCGTACCATATATGGTACCTTCCTCTTTGTCGTAGAGCTTATCTTCAGCAGCTCTAGCCTCTCTCCTGGCGATTCGAGCGGATTTTGAGGTTAACGAGCTGCGTCGGTCTGCTTGCCATACGCGCGCGTTGTCGCAGTCCTCGGCGAAGTTTAAGCTTCCAGGGCCAAGTGAACATCCCATGGTTTCCAGGATCTTCAGTATCGGTTTCTGGCCTTCATTAAATACACAAGCTGCAGTGTGGGTGGCAATTTCTCAAAAATGTTTCCGGCAAAATACATGTTTAGGTGCCAAACGTCAAAAAAAAGCGTTGAAGTTTTCGTTGTTATTTCGCGTGTTGGAACCTAAACATCTCCTCAGAAGATCCTTTCGGCTCAGTTCTTGATAAATTGGCTTTAAAATGTCTTGAGTTTCTTCATCAAGAGCTGGTCGGGGGGGGAAATGGAGTTCTTGCGGCTTTATGCTGTTGCCACTTATACCAGGAGCTTTCATCTTAGGGGCAGAAATGGTGTTGAGGCTTTTTATCCGTGGAAATATTGTGATCATAAGTGACCGATATTTCTCTCTGCATATCCTCCACTGAATCAGTATGTTGTGCAATTGCTCGACCATAGTGCAAGGATAGATATTGCATAACTTTGTTGGTTAGAGGAGCACTTTTTGGTTCAACTTTGGATTTTCCCTTTTTTTCCGGAGCTACTTTTTTGCCTTGACTCTCAACCTCTTCACGTGCTTTTTTGAGTTACGTGAGCTGTTTTTAGATTCTTTTGCTCTCCTATACATCCTTTTTTTACGTGCAACACGCATTCTTTTTTCTTCACGACAAATTCATCAGCGTAAGGAGCAGTTTCGACTAGATTTTTGAACGTCTTCGTATCTCCATCGCCGGTGTAATAGGCATCTTTTACGTGTTGGTCCTTTACCGATCGCTGAAACATTTCGAAAATACCATCTACCTCCATCTTACCAGAACTACCACGGTGATTTGCTTGACATTCTGGCTCGTGAGTTTCGTACCAAGCATCATATTCATCTGTATCTTCTTTTACCATTCCACGCATTGCATGCTTTACAGAAACTAGTCACTTTCATTACAAAAGATGTGCTTTTCAAAAAAACGACGCAAAACTAAATTAAATTCAATTGTAGTGTTCGGCAACGAATTTCATTAGTTCAATAGTGATATGATGATTTTCTTACACATTCGATAAGAAATAAATCACTGAAGAGGACTTCCACATGAGTCGAAACGTCTGATTAAAAAACACCGTTTTCTGATTACTGGACCCTAAAGCCCATACAAAGAAACACCAACTCATTTGATACCAGAGGGTCAATACAATTTTCCATTATGAACTTGATAATAGCTTTTTTTACATATTCCAAGATTAAAATATTATTTTTGTTCGATATTATCCTGTATCGAAGTCGTAACTTGTCTGATGATCGTATGCGTAACGAATTTCCTGAAGCTAAGCTCGGTATTGTGCTTTGTTCTCAAACTTCGGCATCATTTTTCGAGTCTGTATCCGAGTTCTTATGAATGCATCCCTACTTTTAGGATCACACACATGTGAAGATGCAGCTGTAACATCTTTGACACACCTTTCAACAGCTTGAGTGTGAAATGGAAGTTGGAAGATATCATCCTTCAACATTTGCGATACATCTTGCCGAAGAAATTGATTCAGCTCATTTTCACTGAAGTGCATTGTCAGTAGAGGTTCGGTCACTTTACACTTCTGCCAGTTGATGACGTCAACATAATCTTTAGCTTTAAAATTAAGCTCTGGAACTTCAAACTTTCTCATCACTTTGGAGCTGGATTTTCTGCCTATCTATTTATAGTATCTATTTAAAAGTATGGTTCGGTACAGATTGATTGGAGCATTCTTTAGTTTTGCGTTACATTTAATGTGGAACCACATAGAAGAACTTCTCATAGGAGAAGCTTAGCTTCAGGAAATTCGTTACGCATTCGATCATCAGACAAGTAACGACTTCAATACAGGATAATATCGAACAAAAATAATATTTTAATCTACGAATATGTAAAAAAAAAACTATTAAAAAGATTTTTCAGGAAAAACATGAACTTGAAGTGACAAAATGCAGTGCAAATGCACTTTGCACTATCTCCCGCTCTCATTTTCGGGATAAATATCACCCTTATCTTGTTAATGCTGAACAGCATGTGTAATAAATGACTCTAGTAGGAAGTATTTTGCTAATTTGAATGATTAGACCTGTCAAATATAAAAAATATTTTAATAGAAAAAGTGAAAATTCACATTTTTTCACATTTTAGCCTTTATCGTCGATGCACTGCCGTTAAATATATATTTTTTAATCTGTAATTTGACCTGTGAGTTACTAGTATCCAGTAGAAACTTTTTGGACCTGAGGCCTTTCAAACAAACAAAAAAAAAACAAAAAAATTCGGCCCACCCTACTGCACATGCTTACCAATCGAACTTATACAAAAGCACACAGAACTTAAAGTTATGAAAACTACGCAAATGATAAAAGGGCCACTTCCAGGTCGTAATAAAAGTGAAGAACTCGAAATCATCTAAATAATAGAAGATAATTTCGCGAGTGAAACCAAAAATCAAGAAAACGAAGATTCGACAAATGTTCGCGTGTTTGAAGAATTTCCTGACCTAGGCAGAGAACTGGGAGAGCTTCCAGAATGCATCTCACTAAAACTAAAGCTAGGCGCTTTTTTTCGTAACGATTGGTACTGTGGTCCAGCTATTAGACCAAGACTTCAAATCGAATTGAAGAGATTGAAGCGGTTAGAGGTTACCGAACCGGTCGAAGAAATCACAGAATGGGTTGCTCCCATCATATGCGGGCCAGAAGGAGGGGACGAATGACGTCTTTGTTGTGGTTATGCCAAATTGAATCAAAGCATTTGTCGCCCTATTATCCGATTCTTAGAGTGGAAATTACTTTAGCTTGCTTGGAAGGCGCGAAAATATTCTCAAAAATAGATTTGACAAAATTGTTTTACCAAGTAAAGTTAGACAAACTGAGCCGATTCTTGACAACCTTTAACACTCCTTTCGGCCGATTCAAATTTAAGCATTTACCTTCCGCAATAGCATGTGCATCTGAGTATTTCATAACTAAATTCGCGAGAAACCTTGAGCATATGGAAAATATAGTGCTTCATGTCGATGATGTTCTCGTGTTCGGTTCAAGTGTAGAAGAGCAGGACGCCAATATTTTGGAGAATTCGAAAGGTGGTCTTAAGTTAAATAAATGAAACTCAAACTCAGAAAGAGGAGGATGTGGTATTCAGGTTTAATTTCAAGCCTATGGAGGGTGGTCTTGCACATGGCGCCCCAGTTGTTCTAGCATCTTGTCTAGTTTCTCCAAGTCCTCCTCCACAAGTACGGGCTAGTTGACTTGTAAATCTCTATGTGTACCCTTGTTCTTCAAACCTTCCACAATAATAATAAGACTAGTACAACAGTTTCTGAAATACTTTTTTATGATAATGAGTAGACTTTTTCCAGAGATTCTCTTTTTAAAAATTGATTGAATTTTCTTCTGCTATTTGATCAAATTCCCTGAAATCTTATTTGACTTTTTTCTCTGTCCAGGAGTCATATAGAATAGTCACTTAAAATGTAGGCAATTGTTTTCGTGATACATGTATTTTTAGATCAAACTATTATTATATTAAATTATTGAAATGAGGTGCTTGAATAAAATGTATGTTTACTAGTTTAAATTGGAAAAATGTATCAAACTAAGTGACTTTTTTAGTTTCAATTTGACACTTTCTTGACATACAGTACAAGTCCGATAAGTGACAAGCGTCTACAGGCACCGTTTCTGCTAGCTTTCTGACTCCGACGCATGCGCAATGAATACTATCACTTGCTTCTTCCAGTCTCCCAGCGTAACAGTGAGGTAAAATAAAAAAACGAGGTTCAAAATAACTTGTAAAAGGCAATTATTAACCGATTTTGAATTTTTATTTTTAGAAATATTCAGCAATCAAATTTGAAGAGATGCTTCTGGGCTGCTTTTCAAATTTTCGTTTTTTTTTAATTTTATGTTAATGCAAAGAGTGAAAAAAGTCGTTTTTTTGGTTTATCTTCATCAAAAACTTTATTCTATGATCAGCATCGCTAGACTTCATTGCTTTTATCGAAAAAATAATACTTGGCTATGAGAATTTCTCATCCGATATTTTTTAATGAATTTTATAAACAAATGATATGGACAAATGCCCAGTGCCCTGGCGGACCGAACGAACGGAGCGGATACGCTACAGCGTATCCTTATAGTATCCACATCGTATCCTCTCCGTATCATGCAAGAAAAACTCATTAAAAAAGGAAGCTGAACATTTCACTTGTTAAAATTCGGATTCTACGTGAAATTTTGCGTTAAAAGGTCACGGAGTAATCGCAATAGTTTTTCTTGCAACATTAAAAACTTTTAAAAAATATAATACTTATCGATAACGTGGGCTGAAGGCGAATTCAAACGCATCGTCGACGGATAAAGCCTATGAACTGCTACTGAATGACGATACGTTTGAAGTCGCCTTCAGCGCACATCATCGATAAGTATCATATTTACTAAAAGTTTCTAATGTTGCAAGAAAAACTATTGCGATTACTCTGTGACCTTTTAACTCAAAATTTCACGTAGAATCCGAATTTCAACAAGTGAAATGTTAATCTTTCTTTTTTGATGAGTTTTTCTTGCATGATACGGAGAGGATAAGATGTGGATACTATAAGGATACGCTGTAGCGTATCCGCTCCGTTCGTTCGGTCCGCCAGGGTGTGGACATTTAAAGGCAGAAAGAAATCGTTCTTTCTCTCAATTTTCCTCAAATCATGTCGTCTGTGATGTTTACTAATGGAAAATTATCCTGCGATATTTTTTAATGAATTTTATAAACAAATTCTATGAACAAATGCCCAGTGTGGATATTTGAAGGCAGAAAAAAATCGTTCTTTCTCCTAATTTTCATCAAATCATGTCGTCTGTGATGTTTAATAATGGAAAATTATCCTGCGATATTTTTTAATGAATTCTATAAACAAATTATATGAACAAATGCCCAGTGTGGATATTTAAAGGCAGAAAGTAATGGCTCTTTTTCCTAATTTTTCTAAAATCATATCGCCAGTGATGTTTAATAATGGAAAATCATCCTGCGATATTTTTAAATGAATTTTATAAACAAATTATATGAACAAATGCCCAGTGTGGACATTTAAAGGCAAAAAGAAATCGTTATTTCTCTTAATACCTGGCGGACCGGCCGAACGCAAACATTACACTATAGCGTAATGGTAAAGTAATGGTAAAGTAATATGGCATTATAATTAATAAAAGAAACAAAATTAATATGTAAACTGTTGAAATTATAATAAAACGTTGAAATTTACGTTAAATGGTCATGCCGTAATTGCAACAAGCTGCTTTTGCAGCGTTGAAAAATAAAAAAACATAGTGACCGTCATTGCAGTCGGGCCCCTGCAAACTGGCAACCCACTTAAAGCCGCGTTAGAGGGTTGCCCATATGCAGGGGCCCGACTTGAATGACAGCCACTTTGTTTTTTTATTTTTTAACGCTGAGAAAGCAACTTGTTGCAATTACGGCATGATCATTTAACGTAAATTTTAACGTTTTATTATAATTGCAACAGTTTACATATTAATTTTGTTTCATTTATTAATTATAATGCCATATTCAGGGCCGGATTAAGGGCAGGGCCGACGGGGCCACGGCCCCCACATTTTGGGGGCCCCACAAAAAATGTGAACAAATAGGTTTTTTAATTTTTTAAGGATTCAAGTTGACAACATTTTCGTGAAAGTGATTCGAAATGCTGCCAGATTTTTTTAGTAAAACTGCTGGAGATTCATTTATTAATTCCCTAAAAAATGTACCTATAATATGTATTTTTAGGTTATTAATTTCATGTTATTTATTTTGATATTTTTATATTATAATTCATCGCTATTGTGAATGTTTATTCAGTATTGAATATTGTTCTAAAGTGTATAAACGTTCATTCTTTTACCCAGCGGACACGTTCTGTAAATGTTACATAACAAAAAGGGAACATTTATACATAACATTGTTACAATCGTGTGCCATAACAATTACAGAACATAAGGGTCACACTGTTCTGTAACGCTGTTACTGTAAGGATCTGTAACAGTTCTAGAATTCTTTGATGTAACTAATATAGAACAGGGTGATGGAACTGTTATGTCACTAG
>CAKNXH010002220.1:72911-116213 GCA_932178445.1 Andricus quercusramuli | reverse complement strand
AACAGACAAATTTTTAACAAAAGACACCTATTTAAAGAGAAATAATTCAATTTGTAACTAAAGATAGTTGCATTTTCAACGAAAAAAGATTAAATTTCAAGCAAGAATATTAATTTTCCACCAGAATAAGACAAATTTTCATGGAAGCTTAAACGAGAAAGGTAGAATAACTTTCAATTTTAATTTAATATGAAAAAAAGACTTCATTTTTTATCTATGTTACTATTATCTTGGATATGAAAAGAGCTGAATATTCAAAAAAATATTTAAAGTACATTTTCAGTGTACAAAATTAATTTGGAAGAAAAAAAACGAGTTTAAAAAGAAATGTTTTGTTAAAAAAATAATTCAAGATATCTTCTGATGTGCAATTATCTGAACTCCTGGAATCTGCATTTGGCTTTCGCTAAAGACCACAGTAAATCGACCGCCGACAATGAATAAAAAGTGCTAGGTGAATCGGCCAATATCCTAAATATTGAAGGTAATCTTAAATAAAAACGAGAATAAAATGCAAAATTACCGAAACTCACAATAGAAATTGAACGGGTTGACCGATTTTTTTCTATTTTTTTTTATCTTCTCGTAGTTATGTAATGAACCTAATGCAGCATATAAAAATTCAATTCATCCATATTCTAATAATTATCAATTTCGTTCAAGCGGCTCGAATCATGTCAGGTTGCAACAATCGAAAGGGAGGTTGATTTATGAGCGACCCCCTGTGTTCAGCTTGCTCGAGAACCGTCACGGTGAATTATGACAAATTTTTATGGATTTGAAGAGCGCCTGTTTTAGGTTCAACGGGGGTACTTTCCCGGTGGCAGATTGCTCGTTTCCAGGCGCAAAAATGAAGCACATTTTCGATTAATTGAAAACAAAAAAAAACAAGACCATTTTTCAAAAAAAAAAAAACTTTCTTTTTGTGCATTATGCTCTTGAGATTATGTGGTTAAAATATTACATCGAACAATTCATCCGTTTAGCGGGATTCATGCGCAAGAGAATACATGGGCTAAAAATAAGGCTTGAGGAAGCGCCTTAATTGCTTAGAATCTTTAAAATCTTTTGTGGAATGGAAAAGAGATGCTTTCGAAACTTACGAGGAAGCAGCAAAAACTTTTCCAAGGACTTGTGACTTTGAATCTGTTCGGGTCAAATCAAGTGATGTACGGTTGCAATACCTTGACTCTCAGGAGTCTCAGGTCTCCGCGGTACAACATTCAGCGAGAGACAAATTTCGTATAAAAGCTTTTCTTCCGGTGATAGATAAATTGATGACCGCATTAAATGAAAAAATTTCATCTTATAAGTTTGTCGTGGAAAAATTCAATTTCATGGCTAGTCTGCTCGATATGGAATCCAATGAAATCGCAAAAAATGCTTCTAATCTTGTAGATACGTACTCTGAAGATTTGGAAGCAACTTTGGCAAACGAGCTTATACAGCTTAAAGAATTCGCTGATTTCCAAGAAAAAAAAGAAAACGAACCAGTTGAAATGTTTTTATACCGCATTATTAAAAAAATAGATTACATTCGACGTTTTTTAATGCAGAAATTGTTTTGCGTTTGTACCTATCGATGATGGTGACTAATTGTACGAGTGAAAGGTCATTTTAGAAAATGAAATTGATCAAAAGTCGACTTCGTTCGAGCATGGAAGAAGATCGACTGGTTCATTTGGTACTTCTCAGTTCAGAAAGAGACATACTTCGCGAAATAACTTTTGATGATATTGTTAAGAATTTCGCGAATGAGAAATGCCGTAAAAAGTTTTTCTTAATATCAAAACTTGATAGTACATTTGTTACTACTGTATACAGATGCAATTTGAAACAAGTTACTTATGTTTAACTCTACTGACTTCTACGCTGTATTATATGACTAAGTTAAAATTGTGATAATAAATAAATAAAATGAATTGAAGACATAATCTTATTGTATAATGTAATTAATTTGTGACCGCAAAAGGGCCCCCACACATTGACCGGCCCTGGGGCCCCCACATTCTTAATCCGGCCCTGGCCATATTACTTTACCATTACTTTACCATTACGCTGTAGCGTAATGTTTGCGTTCGGCCGGTCCGCCAGGTAATTTTTCTCAAATCATATCGCCAGTGATGTTTAATAATGGAAAATTATCCTGCGATATTTTTAAATGAATTTTATAAACAAATTCTACGAACAAATGCCCAATGTGGACATTTAAAGGCAGAAAGAAATCGTTCTTTCTCTTAATTTTCCTCGAATCATGTCGTCTGTGATGTTTAATAATGGAAAATTATTCTGCGATATTTTTCAATTAATTTTATAAACAAATTATATATACAAATGCCCAGTGTGGATATTTGAAGGCACCGAAAGAAATCGTTCCACACTGGGCATTTGTTCATATAATCGGTTAATAATTGCCTTTGACAAGTTATTTAGAACCTCGTTTTTTGATTTCACCTCACTGTTACGCTGGGAGACTGGAAGAAGCAAGTGATAGTATTCATTGCGCATGCATCGGAGTCAGAAAGCTAGCAGAAACGGTGCCTGTAGACGCTTGTCGATAAGTGTACACTCTTCTTAAAACGTCATCATACGCTTGGCACGTACACTAATTGGGGTTCTCCCACTACGTGTGCTATTTTGCTTATGATTTGCGCATCATTCTTACGCATGCGCGGACCTAATATCGTGCTACTAGAGGGGGCATCCGATAAGTCCGCAATTCCTGGAATTTTCCGCCCCTACAGCCCCGAAATGAGAAACTTATCGGACTTCTACTGTAATTTGACATGTCATGTAATTAATTTATTAATTACTTGATATAAGATCTACGAGACCTCTGTCATATGAACTCTCTATACAGGGAGATTTTCCAGCAAAAAAATAACCAGTAATTGACACTATTAAAAAAACTGAGCAATGCCAGCATCTGACAAAATTTTGTATGACGTTTTGTCTTATTTTTGGCTACAAAATTGCCCTATGCATATACAGAGTTCAGATAAGAGAGGTCTCGCGGATCTTGTATCATGTAGTTACATAGTATGGACTGAAAAAACTTTATTTTATTAACTTTTCATAAACATACTAGAGGGTTGCGCCGACAGACTTTTGACCGGCGGTGGCGATTTGAGCAATTTTGATCGGCAGCGCTACGGCACGCCGCCTTCTTCGCTTCTCGATGGCGGTGCGGGCGGCGTGACCATCTAGCTCAGTATTTTGTTTTTACATACAGCTTGGAAAATACATATAAAAATAACTAGGCAGAAATGACCAATTTCCAGTACAAGATATTTATTCGAATCAGTTCACTTTAACTCGCAAATGGTCGCGAGAATTTCCGCTACCAATCAAAAGCCACCGGATCACCCGGCGGAGAAAAATCCGGTGCCATGTAAATCTACTTAAGATGGCGTCGGCGCGCCGATACGCTGCCGCGCCGCTACGCTGACGGCGTCGAATTTGAATCAGCATCGGCGCGGTGTTGGAGCCAGTTCGCCGGCGGCGGCGGCGCACCCGCCTTAAATATACTTGTTATATCCGTAATAAATCTAGACTTAATTACTAAACACGAGATTATTATGCAGTAAGAAGTAAATTGATTTAGACCAATATATAAATTTTCATAGTATGTGTGTAATGTTCATTGAATAAATTCTAGTGTTCTTATACTGAGTAAATTGATGTGATTCTAACTTGATACCATAGGTATCTTTCAAGTAAATCTGCAATTCGTTTCAAATTATTACCTAATTATTCAAAGGAAAATATGCAGGCATTATGCTGAAAGAAATTGTTTCTTCGTCAAATGTATTCATTTTCTTGTCTCAAGAGCATGAAATTTGTTTTAATTAAAATAGTAGTCAAAGTAATTGGACGAATTTACTTGGATAAAGAAACATGCAGTTAGAGTTTTAGTTACTTTTCATTAGAATATACTAGACTTAATTAAATATTTTATTAAACTTCACGATGAGTTTTGGAAGTGACAATAGTTGTCTCTGGATGCTTTTTTAGAGCAACAATGTATCATTCTCTAGGTTTTTAGTCGCGTTGCGTTTCTAATTCCTCTATGGTTTCTACCCTGATATTCAAGGCCTCCTCTGAAGGCAAATTCAAGGGCGTGTAGTCGAGAACAGCTTAACAGAGGGCATTGTAAAGCGCAACATGTCGCTTGCTGTTAAAATAGTTTCGCAACTGTCTAACTTGTGACTTACACCGTTTTTTGACGTCTACAACGCCCCTACCCCCCTATGTCGTGGCAGAACTACCCTTTGAATCCCCGAATCACTGTGGTGCATTCGGTGTAGTTTTTTGGGATTTCGCTGTTCGCATCAACGTTATTAATGTCCGGATGTGGTTCTAGTGTATTCGGTACTTAATGTTCATTATCCCTAGCACCTATGACTTTAGCTTCAATCAAGTCTTCGTTGTCGACATCTTCCAAAGGGAATTCATGGATGGGAAGCTGCTGTTCCACTTCCATTTTGATTGCAACTATTCCAACAGTCAAAAGCAATCTGTTTACAGATACTGAGCGTTTTTGATATGCTAGATTCTGCTTATTCATTCTTGTGTCTAGTTCTGGGTACTTAAAGTAGTCCGGCTATTGGATCGATGAGATGAAAAATCATCAAAATTAGTTGTTTTTTTTACGGAGAAATATGTCCTCTTTCACATAATGCCTTTTTTAGGAGTCCTTTCCAGGTTAAAATTTGAATTATCCCTGTTTGAAGACGTGTCAAATAACATGGGATCTTATGGAGAGGCCTTCCGCGGACTCCAAAAATGGTTCATTTTTGCTTTAAAACACGTTGAATATTGTTAGGAAAACTGTTTTGGAGACAGAAAATATAATATGAAATTTGAATTTCTGCTCATTCGTACTTGCTTCCAGGGTATTTGAGCTTAATTTTAGCAAAACATACCGAGGTAAAACATGACGATAACGGTGTGGCGTTGACTAAGGTTGGCAGTACAGCTTCTGCTGGATTAGGGAAGCACGCAAAATTTCAAATAATGATTTTGTTGCCAGTTTATTGCAGGTTATGTTTACTTTCTCAACATTCTCGACATGTGGTTACGCTGCCAACTGCTGAGCGTGAAAAATGGCGTTGACTCGAATCGAGTCAAATCAACAATTAAATGTGCCTTTTATTATCATTTAAAAATATGTTATTTACATTGATCAGCAAACAAATTAATTACTTAATTTATTAATTGATAAGGTGGTCAAATTTTGGATTTAATTCCAAATTTCAGAAAAAAATAATGGACATAGCTTTGACTAGCTTTTCCAGTAGCCGGACTACTTTAAGTAAGAAGAGTCGATGATGTTCACTCCTTACACTTTGCCCACTTTTCTTTGCCAAAAACAAAAAGCGCATTTCATCTCTGTTCATATGGTATGTCCATTTTAATCGCCTTCTTGGTTGTTGAACCTCTGCTTCTGGCTCTGATTGTATCAGACCATCTACCTCTGGATGATGTGGTGGTTCTGGATCAGCACCAGGTTGAGAGAGAACATCAATTGCCGCTGCTTGTTCGTGTGACGTAGCTCTCTAACTGGTGTTTTGCCGTCGTTTTTCCAAAAGAAATCAACCAGTAGTGTAACCTCCATTGCTCGATCTTCTTAGATGTATAGATTTGTCCTGATGTCCTTCACCCTAGCGATAAGATCTTTCAGTGTGACTTTCTCTATTTGATGATACTTTGCAGAAAATTTCGTTCTACGACTGTATCATTTATCGCGTGGGATATCAAACTCTGCACTTCCATAATAGAGACGCACCAATTCCTCATTCATCGTGGTATTCCACTTGATGCTTTCCCATGGTATTTCAGTTATTATTATGTTGGCCCACCTTCCACCGACAGGTTCTCTATACCTGGTACTTCGCTACTGAACACGGTCGCGAAACGCGGCAAGTGATTAGTAGATTCATTGCTGTCAGCCGCTGTTTCGAAACTATATTCCGCCTGCGAATTCGTCATAATTCACGACTATAGACACTGATGAGCCCGTCAATAGGGATCCGACATTCATACTGGAGAGCCCATTTAGAGGGATCCACCATTCTTACAAACTCTAGTTCCCATGCCAAAGACTGAGACCAACGATTCAAAATATAAACTTTATTTACATCAAACGGCGAGAGACAAGAACAACTTCACATACGAACACAAACATACACATATATAACAAGACGTCAAAAATTAAAAGAAAAAAATTTCAAGTCGAAAATTGAAAATGTCTTCATCGCTGTCATCTGTCATGTACGCGGAATGGCCACAGGAGGCTGCTTTAGCCGCTTTCATTGTTCACGCCCAGGAAACTTCGGACAACGTGGCATGTGTGCAGCAATACTGCCTTCTGCATTCGATGTAGCGAATTTCGAGCTCCCAGCTCTTCCAAGATTTGTACGCACCTCTCATGAACGTTCCCAGTGAAGGAGATACAGACCGGGTGGATGGTGACCTTGTTCACTATCCACACGGTCAGTATCTCTTGCATCAGCTCCGAATATTTTTGGATCTTCTTAGTATAGCGGAGCCTAATGTTATTGTTAAGGGGAACGCTTGTGTCTATTATACTCACGTGCTGAGCACGTTTATCTAACCAAAGGATATCTGGACGATTGTGTCTGACTAGGTGCTCAGTTAGAATAGTCCTGTCCCAGTAAAGGAGATAGTTTTAAAACAATTTCGCAAGGAGGAGAAAATGGTAAAATTATGTTGGTCATCCGTTCCAAATAAAAATCCAAACCTTTATTTCAAGTAAATAAAAGTGTCCACCTCCATACAATTAACCGACGTTTCGACACGGCATTGTGTTTTTTTCGAGGTTGAATTAAACTAATTAAATTCAACCTTGAAAAAGACACAAAGCCGTGTCTTGACTTGGCCATCCCTAGAGGCAAGCATTGTACAGCCATCAATGATCTGCTCGATGTTCTCATTGAGATCTCCACAAAGGCGGCATCTGTCAATAATTGCTGCCAAACGGAGGATGTGTTTTTGTAAATTCCTTGTCCTGGATGGCAATGACAACTCCTTCCGTCTTCGGAAAATGTTCTTCACGTCTTAACCAGAGGTTTGAAGCATCACTATTCATGCAAGGAAGATCTAAGGTTTGGGTGTGTTGCTTGTGCAGCTGTTTACCTTGTCACTGAGATTTTCAGTGTTAAGATGTCCAATGTTCTGGAAATCGACTGCTGCCAGTTTTAAGGGGGTATACAGGTCAACTCTACGGATGTAGTCGTAGAGTGAGATGTTAGTCCTGTTTTGGAGATTTTCGCGCAATTGCGTAAGCTGAGTCACACAATCGACGATCATCCAAGATCCCTCTGCCTCCAAGCTTGCGTGGCAGAACTGTTCTCTCTACAGCTCTCCTTTTATGGTGCATTCGGTGCTCAGACATTTTCACGTGGATGATTCTGTTAAGCCTTTCGGGATCAGTCATGGACCAGGTGACCAAACCAAAAGAGTATTGTAGGAGAGGAATGACATAGGTGTTAATTGTCTTTGTGATGTTCATCGACTCAGGCCAAACGCCAAAAACTGACTAAGGTGACTCGAAAAAGCAGTCTCAAGCACCTTTTTTATTGCAGAGTGGAGCGAACCCCTCGCCTGCAATATGACAAGGTACCTGTATGATTCTTCATCAGTCATCGCCTCAATCAAAGCGTGGTTATCCAGTATCAATGGAGCATTTATTTCTCCACGAGACAAATGAGGCTTTCTGCATTTGTCCAAACCCAAAGACATCCTGATGTCATAGGAGAACTGCTGCAAGATGTTCAGTAGGCTGTTCAGTTTCAACTCTGAGCTTGCATAAACCTTCATGTCGTCCATGTACAGGACTCTAGGATACGACTTACATCGGAGGCTGAGATGGATAGACTATTCATCCTAGGCAATCGTGCAACTCTGTCCTTTTGTAGACGGAGCCACTTCGTGTCCAGTTGACTTGACCTATGCATACCCCAGATGCTCGACCAATATGTGGTCATTGCCTCGGCCCTAGGTGGTTCACAATAATTTTGAGTCTTATTTCTGCCACCTGCAAGTTCGCGATGGAAGCGTTTTTCGCTGCTAAAAAAGTCCTATTGTCATTCCTTCTCGCGATCGTTCTCTTAAATCGTCACACTCGCGTTGACAAGATCATCAGCCTTTGCTTAAGATAGCTTAAGATGTTCTGGCTGTATAGTAACCCTTTCAGGTGTCCCGGTAAGATCTACCTGCCTTTCACGTAGCTCACCACCATCGGCTTGCATGCTTCCCCCAGCGGTGGCGCCAGGGGCGCCCCGACGACCCTCGGGAAGCCACCAACGTCTATAAAGGTTAAGGAACTCCTCCATAAATTTATGGGTTTTTGGTGCTTCTCTTAGACCCTTTCCTCTTTGTTCTTCGCCTGTCTGGCATGGGTAACCCTATCAGTAGCAATGCTACAGCTAACATAGCCGTCAAATTCATAAGAGGAAAGCTCGAACCCTACCGCGACGCCAAAGCGAGAGCACCTTCTGTAGGATTTTATTATTAATCAATTAAGTATATATGATCAGTCACGGACGCATTATTATAATGCAATCAAATGATCTGATAAGAGCATGTGCCTTGTCATATTGGGCAAAAGCCTTGTTTTTACGTCATCATTCACAGACTGGCTTGCTGTCAAGTGCATGATGGGGGGACCTACAGCTTAAGGTGGGATCCGAAGCACCAAAACCTCGGTAAAGGTAAGGTGAAGTCCGAGCGTCGAACTAATTATTATGTTATTAGATAGTTATTATTGAGGTTTATTATGTTTTTTTCAAACTTGTTCTTGACTAAACCCAGTTTTCCATCATTAACACGGACTAAGTCAAGTGACTGATGAGGTGAGGATGTTATAAGTTAATTTAATACGATGTCTGAAATCTTCTTCGATGATGTTGTATGTACAAAATAAGGAGCATTGTGTAGTTTGGAGTTCGTATTTTAATGCTGTTATACATACACAGCGGCCGTCCCCACGAGACCTTGGAAAAGGGGTAGGTGTTCCACCAACATTATTTCTATGGCCAGTCACAGGGATGCCCTCCCGCCCCCACCCGAATTTTCGGGATGACTAGTCAAGCTTATGAAAAATATTGCACTAGTCATCCCGAATTTCGGGACGACGAGACACTGCGGAATTTTTAATAAAAAAAAAAAAAAATTGATTAGCATTTCGAACTCGAAAGTTCATTGCCTCACTACCCGATTCGGGTAGTGTTTCTAGGTAGATAAATACTACCAGTGTGGGTCCACCACACCCACGACGGGTCAACAACACGCAGTATTCCCCGAACAGTCACCCATCCAAGTACTAACTGCGCCCAACACTGCTTAATAATAATAATAATAATAATAAATCTTTATTGAGTTCGTAACAAGAATGATATGTTAACATCAGTGATCTAACGGGAACTGGTGTTTTCAGCGTGGTATTGTTGTTATTACTTTATTACCTTGTTATTGCTCAGAATACTTAACTTCAAACTAGTCAAATTCGCAAATTATAGAACGTTTAAAGCAAAATCACTATAGACCTTAAATTTTAAAATATTACGAATTCTTTTTATCATCTTCTCCAAACCACAAATTATTACAGACATATTATTCCAAAAATTATAACTTTTTAAGAAGTCTTATTGCCTTGTTAGGCTGCTCCATTTAAGTCCCGTAGCACTGTTGTGAACCCTATTTTGCTTTGCCAAAGGCCGTAATTGTATTCATACGGCCCTGGTCGTTTGCACGTGACGTGTGTTATATCGCTCCGTTATATTCATTAAATTACGGGTGTCTTGAAGAAGTGGATGGTGCTGTGAAACGTTATTGATGTTCATCCTGTCCTAGTGAACAAATAAAAGTGCATTGTTTCGTCGCTTTCATTTACAAAATTGTTTTATGTTACCTTTCAACATTTGAGTGCTGGTTACGTTACCACTACATTACCATTTTTTAGCGAGGGGTGACGCATTCTCTAGCTTGTGAAAGGTGTAGCGCATTATCACATATGACTCTTCAGAATCTGGCGAAAAATGATATTGAAAGTATCAACAACAAACTGAAGGTTTGGAACTGCACTAATTGCTCGAAATCCTTAGGTAAGGAAAGTACCCGTCATCGTGGGTCTCTTTCCTCTGTTTCGTATGAGAGAGACGTAAGTAAGCCAGGGATGTCTTCTGTCACGCTGGGGCCCGGAGTCGAATCAATTATCTCTAACGCTATTTCTAAGGGACAGGAGTCCGGCCTTAAAAAGATCACGCCCTCGTTGGAGGATTTTGAGGCTAAACAATGGCTTTTAATAATTCATTCGTGGTAACCATCAAAGGAATAAAAGCTGATGTTGTTAAAAATACTTCCCGCATCATGGTATTAGAGGAGACCACGTCCTCTCGAATGTAACGGACATTATCAAGCTCCAAGAGGATTCCAAATCTATTTTAGATGAGAAGAAGGTCTTGCAGGCTCAAGTTCCTAGTGTAATGAACAGATGCAGTAATGAACAGTCGGAAGATTTGCCGGCCACTTTCTGCCAGATTGCTGCAGCTTTGGAGGTGCGTTAAACATTTTTAAAACTGCAGAAAAAAGCGTGGAGTCATAACCAAAATGATTGGATGGAGCGAGGACGTTCCTCTGTACATGAGACAATCGCTGTCTGAAAACAATAGGCTTGTATATAGTGCTGCTTTAAAACTTAGAAGAAGTAAGAAGTTAAAGTACCTTTGGACGACTGGAGGTAAGATTTTTGCCGTAATGAGAATGGTTCGCCTAGAATTTTTTTGTTGCTAATTTAGCTAACAACAAGCCGCGATTTGTAATCATACTAAACATTTAAAAACTACTATGCATGCTGCTGAGTTATCTATTGTCCCACATAATTCCACCTATCACACTCATCATTTCTGTTCCCGAATAGACTTATTAATGATAGTAGATGATCTTAATAAGCTAAATTCTTATAGCCAACGTCCAATTCCATTTTTTTCTAATGAAGATCGCAAGAGTATTAAATAAAAATATTTCTATACCTACAGAGGGTCCAGAGACAGTATGGAAACCTAGCCGGAAGCCGCCATTTTAAGGTCAGATGCCGCCATTTTGAACACTGGTTATCTATAGTGTAGTATATATATATATATATATATCGGTTTCGGTTTCGATTCCCTTGGAATAGAACCGAAGGGCTTATGACAAAGCCACCGAACGCGTCCTCGGGTTGCGGATAGAGGGTCCCCGTACCAAGGGTTTCTGCTGAATATGGATACAATAATTAATAAGCAGTCGCGGACAATTGTCCAGGGATGGTCCCGAAGGAATAACCCCTAAGCGAAGGCGTGAGAACCGTGCCGAAAGCTGCATGGCACCTGGGTGAGGTGTCTTTAACGGTGACTCTGGGATATCGGGCGATGTCTCAGAGTAATAGCCTTATCCTTGCACGCGGGGCTCTACAAGGATGGACGAATCCTTTCCCTAGCTGCTCGTGGGAACAACAATGAAACCAACAAACCACCAAAATGTTGTAGATGCGGTTCAAAACGATCGAACGCGCAGAGCAACCGACAATGGATCGGCAAACAATGCCGATCATCCTAGAGTTCGGGGTGCTGAAAATAATTTAGATGAAAACACAACGACGAACCGGCGAAACGCCCACATTGAGTGGACGGATCAACTTAAGAATGATGTGCTAGACTGCTACGATGCCAGTATTATCCCTGTTCGTGGAGGCTTTATGGCGCGTATGCATACTCTGTGGTGCCAGAAACACCCAGAGCTTTAACACGTTTCGCATCAGTCTTTGCGAAATCAAGCCGACTACCTCCGCAAAAATGGATATGTACGCGGAGCGCTTCCTCAACCGCTGCTTGAACAAGCTGCAGACGAAGATGAAACGACATTAAGACCAACCGCAGAAAGCAGGCACCTACTTGAAGATGATGGCAATTTCAGTACAAGGAGGAACATCAACATGCAAGTTCCTCTTAAGCCCCAAGATCTGGCTGAAATGGATGCCTCCCTTCGTGGAGATATCTCGCAAGAGTCCGACGTCTGGACTATCAATTGCTCAGTTTATGGTGCTGCGAGAGCTTTGGCTGATTCAAATCGAGGGCTCAAACCGACGATGGATCAAAAGACAAGAAGACGCTTGCATCAACTGAACAAGAAAATTGGATGGGCAAGACAGAATGCGTCCCGTGTTCAATGTGTGATTGACTACATAACATCTGGTAGACCGTTCACGGAAAGGGTAAGAAAGTTCGCCCAAGAACTAAGGACCTTGAATCACACACTAAACAAGTCAAAGCTGCTGACAATCAAGCAACATATTGTTGACAAAATAAGGCTGTTATCTGACGCAAGGAGGAGGATACAGAAGAGGGAGAGATGGATCAGAGAGAATCAACAGTTTCTCGCTGACCCATCGCGCCTCTTCAGTGATCCCCCTGTTTTTGTAAAAAATCCACCCAAGCCCAAGGAGGTAGAGACTTTTTGGAGAGAGGTGTACAAGATCCCGAAAACACTAGAGTTGAAGGAAGATACTGACAATATCATCCGCTTCAAGGAGTTTTGCGACAGCCTCATAAAATCTGAGGAGGAGTGCCCATCAGTCACTGCCGAAGAGGTGAAGAAAGCACTTAGAGGCACGAAGAACTTTTCCGGTGCTGGACCAGATTGTATCAAGAACTTTTGGTGGAAGAAGTTTACTTCTACACACCAACATTTGGCCCGCATATTCACCTCATATTTAAAGTCGGAGATGCCCATTCCGCAGTGGCTAGTGTTAGGACGCACTATATTCCTACCGAAAAAAGGCGACTTGTCCAAACCAGAGAATTACAGGCCAATAACTTGTTTGAACACACTGTATAAGATCTTTACAGCTGTCCTAAACAACAGGATTGTTCGACGAATTGAGCCTGTATGGCGAGAGATGTACGAACAACGTGGCTCGAAAAAAGGTGTAGCAGGCTGTCGAGAGAACCTGCTGATTGACAGGTGTGTCTGTAAAGACGCTACAGTCCATCAGCGCGTCCTGTCAATGGCCTGGATTGACTACCGGAAAGCTTTTGATTCAACCTCTCATAGACTTATCATCTGTCTGTTGGAAAGCTTGAAGGTACATCCGCACATAGTGAGATGTATAGAGAGATTGATGCCTCTTTGGAAAACTAGATTTACCATCTCATCTAGGAATTATCGTCTGACGACGAACAATGTCACCTTCCAGAGGGGCGTCTTTCAAGGGGATAGTATGAGCCCTTTGCTTTTTTGCATCACACTTTTGCCTCTATCTCTCGCACTACGAAATTCTCCTGGATACCTCTGTGGCGACACTAATCAGCGTGAGCATAAGGTCACTCATGTATTCTATATGGATGACCTGAAGATCTATGCCGCTGGTAAAAGCAAACTTCAAACTGCTTTAAATATCGTCAAGAACTACACAGGAGAGATTGGGATGGACTTTAGTTTGGACAAGTGTGCCAAAATTCATTTAAAGAAAGGAAAGATTACTGGCGTTCCCAAGGACCCTGAGCTTGTGGATATAAGTGTTATTAGACACATTAACACTGGAGAGACCTATACATACCTGGGCGTGCCTCAAAGCCGCATTCAGGACGTAACATCAGTGAAGGAGTCTCTCCGAAGCAGATACAAGCATCTTCTTCGACAGATTTGGTCTTCCAATCTGTCGGCGTTGAACAAGGTATCTGCGACTAACATGCTTGCCGTCCCGGTTCTACTCTACTCGTTTGGGGTGGTTCAATGGACGAAGAACGAGCTTAAGGCCCTTGATGTCACCACGCGTAAGATCATGCATATGCATAAAGGCTTGCATATCAATTCGTCAGTTCCGCGATTATACATTTCACGCCAGCAAGGCGGACGCGGACTTCTGAATCTCCAGTGTCTTCATAACCAAATTGTTTTAAGTACAGCTTACATCGTTGCGAATTACAGAGATCCTCTCCTAAAGATGGTCAGAAACCACGAGATGATTGACGAAGGGGCGTTCCTTTACAAAGCCGCGGAGCAAGCTGCCGAGACCCTTGGCCTGAATTTTAACATCAGAAGTGAGGAAAGTGCATTACTCCATCTAGATGCTTCACGTCTAAAAGCCGAAGTAAAGAAAGCAGAGGTTGGAAAATTTCACCAAGAGCTACTCGACAAGCAAATGCACGGGAACTTTCACAGAAATGTAGAAAAACAGTCCTTGTCGAAGGAGCAAACTTTTGCTTTCCTCAAATCATCAGGGCTCAATTCAGGTACAGAGGGCTTTATTTTCGCATGCCAGGACGGTGTAATCTCCACCTTAGCATACCGCGCCCGCATTTTATGTCAAGAAGTTCCCAGTGATAGGTGCAGAGCGTGTCATGCACACGCTGAGTACCTAGAACACATACTATCGGGGTGTCCGACCCACGCAGGAACAACGTATATCTATAGACATAATGCGGCCCTAAGAGTACTTTATTACCACCTTTGTCGCTCTTACGGTGTTGGTCGCGACCCTGCCCTGCCGAACGCTCCAAGGGAAATAGAGTCAATTGTCCGAAACGAGAAGTGCCAGATTTTCTGGAACTACGATTTTCGGGCAGCAGTCTCCGTTGCGCACTCGAGGCCTGACATGTCTCGGAGGTGTGAAATTATCGCTGGTTCGTAACCTTAAAGCCATACCCGCGTGCCAAACATATGCCAAGGCTCTTGCGAGATGGATGCAGAAAGCTGTCATCCTTTGGTCGCTTCGTGTCCTCAAGACACACGAGGGTTTCGCCGGCCTGTCGTTGTGATTTCGTCGTGCCCTGTGACCACCCATCTCACGGATGTGAGACGTGGCCATAGGTGTATTTTACCGCGGTTCTACTGGGGGCCATTGACATTTTTTCCAGATGGCAGTTGCTCTTAGTGGTACCCTGCCGTGGTTGTTTAACTTTTTTTTTAATTATATATATATATATATATATATACTATATATCTATAGTATATGTATAAGAAAACTGAGCCAATCAGCAAGAGGTACACTTGGTTGCCATACCGTCTCTGGACTCTCTGCATCTGTTCTCAATCCACAAGCCGTAATCAGTCGCAAATAAGAAATCTTGCACATGTGGATGAGTGTAAGTTTTGGGAGCACTTAGTGGCCTATGACTGGGTCAAAATACTAAGAATTGGAGACATTAATTGTAAATTATATTTCTTATGCTCTTACTCAATTTCTTCACTCGATCAGCTGTCACCTTTGCATGTTCCAGTTGAACATGAAAATTCAGCTCCTTGAATTACAGTTGAAATCAAAAAACTTATGGAAGAACGTAATAATAAGCATCGCCTGGCAAAGAGAACTAAAAATCCACTGATAAAAGCACAGTTTCGTCGGCTAAGGAACTTGGTTCAAACAAAAATCAGGGATTTCTATAATCGATGTAATAACAATGCTATAAAGAACAAGAATAAAAATGAAAATATCTGGCCCTTAGATGCTTATATTTAATTCTACCTAAAAATTAAGCCTCAGCTCATACTTTTCCATCTAATGATTTATTGAAAGCATTTACAAATCTACCATCCTTTCACTCTTCCAGCTCTGGAATACCCCTTGCAGCAGTTCAGGCAAGCTCGACTTTCCGAGATACTGATTCTTTTAGACATAACACCGAAAGTTCTCTTTGAGAAACTCTTCGAAATAAAAACTTAGCTTTAGGAACTGATGGTATATCTATGAAGATGATTTGACTAGCGCTTCCTGTAATTTTCCTCATACTCCTTCTCATCAATATCTCTTCCCTGCAGATGTGATTTTTCCCTGATCTATGGAAAAAAGCGCTGATTCGTCCTATTCCTGTGGTTTCTAGTCCTTCTCATAATGATTTTCGGCCGATTTCGATACTTTATGCTATGCCCAAGCCGCTAGAACGTAATGAACATTCTCAACTGACGAGTTGCCTAGATGCAAATAGGTTACTGGAACCGCCACAATTGGGCTTTCGGTCTGAGAACAGTACATTAACAGCCTTCCTGAAAATTGCTTCAGAATTAAAAATCGCTATCGAAAAGAAGGCAATGACAATAGCTGTTTTATTTGATTTTTCTAAAGCTTTCGATGCTGTTGATCACAAGCTTCTTTCAAGTAAACTTCGTAACTTCAATTTATCCAGTACTGCAATTGCGTGGTTTGAATACTACTTAAAAAACGTTTTCAACAAGTGCTTACTGATTAGGGTGAACGATTCGATTGGGTGGGGGTCGATAGTGGAGTTCCCCAGTGCTCCACTCTTGCCCCTCTCCTTTCCGGTCTATACACCTCTGATCTTGCTAGTGATATTGAGCATTGTAAGTACCATGAATACGCTGACGATTTCAAACTATTTGTCTCTGGTCCTATTTCTTCTATTAATAGTTTGATTGTGAGGGTTCAGAAGGATATTTATACAGTGAATCAATGGGCACTAAACGATAAGCTAACGCTGAATCCTTCGGAAACTAAAGCAATTACTATTGGACAGTCCTCTTCCCCGTCCATTGCTACATTAGCGTCCATCCCTCAGCTCAAGGTTGATGACCTTGACATTGCCTTTGTTGATTCGTTGAGGGATTTAGGGTACATCCTCAACTATGCCCTCTCCTGGAAAGAGCAAATTCTTAAAATCTCGAGAAATACCTTCAGAGTGCTCCAACAGCTTGAAAGGAACAAGGAATCCTCGCCAACTTCAACTCGGATTCTAATTGTTAAGAGTCTTATCCTCTCGTTTTTTGATTGAGTATATTATAT
Source organism: Andricus quercusramuli (assembly GCA_932178445.1). Lineage (NCBI taxonomy): Eukaryota > Metazoa > Arthropoda > Insecta > Hymenoptera > Cynipidae > Andricus > Andricus quercusramuli. The sequence continues at coordinate 99,415 of CAKNXH010002220.1, read as the reverse complement.
ACGACGATATCACAGATGAACTGAATTATAAACCCGAGCGAGCACTTAATGCTTGCATACGTTTTGTCGATGATGTATCAAATTATGAACACATCACACTATATCGGCAACGGGCGGGATTTCAAACAATTTTTATGGGTACTCTAATTTACAATCTCTTTAATAACAAAATCCCTCAATATCTTCTAGATCTCTTTGAAAACAAAAATGTGACTTTACAGTTCCTTACAGTACCACGTCACAATTTTGAAAGTTGCAAAGATCCTTCATGGCGAGGAGAGCGCGTCGTTGGAATAAGGTACCTGAATCAATGAGGACGGCGATTTGTCAAGCTCAGCTTAGAGGGCAGCACCGTGAATGGAGATATACCTTGTACACAAGAACAAGGCATTATCTACGGTTTTCTCAGTTTTTTCTTATTGAGAAAACGATTTGCTCCTTTATTTGTACACCAAATGCGACATGCATACCTGGCGTTTTGAAAATAGTGCTTGAAGCAATCACCTCAACGCTGCGTTATGAAGGACTGATATATTTCGAATAGCAGACGTTACCACCGTTGGAACCGTCATCTTGTGTATCTCCATGCGCACTAGCGACCCTAGTGGCCGCAAGTGTCAGTCGCTGTCCCCATTAGGAATGCACCTTTGCCTCATCGATTCAAAAAGCATTTTTCTTATTTTTCATTCAAAATTGATAATTCTACTCTAGAAGTGTCACACTGGTTAATTGTGAATTGTTAATTCTTCTAACTTGTAGTGAAGTTTTACGCCTTAGTATCATAAAGCCTTTGTATTATAACAATTAAATCTTTGCAATTCGACTCATAGTCTATGACTCATATTCATCATGTGATTTATTTTTATCTCTATTCATCTGTAATTATTCTTGTTTTACTAACGTCATAATCGTCGTTTGACTAGAGTTGTCACATTTTTTTGGAAAACATATGCATTATTTATTCCTTAGAAGGCTGCTCTACGTAGCCCTTGGCTACGACCTTGACTATGCCTTTATTTGAAACCCCGGTCAAACAGTGGTCAGTGGAAACATGGGTCACCCTCGCTGTTAAGGTATCATTAAAGTCGTTTGGCATGAGTACATATAATACCGCCAGACGAGTCCACTTCCCCGGGTATGAGCCTGTGAAAATGTTTCTTTTACTAAGAATGGCTTAGAGTCACTGTATGAATTTATTCACAACCAATGATAACCCGCGACTGCATCCGACTTGCTTAGAAGTACACGACTTTGAAGATAGACATTCGACTAGGACCATCGAATGCTGACAATCTTTCACGGCGTCAAACCTCCCGTTCGATATTAGTTAAAACGCAGCGAATACACAACCTGGTCGTAAGTCGCCATTGGTCTCCCATCCGTGTTCTATTCACGCTCGAAATGGCTTAATATCCGCATTCTTTCCGAGCCGAGATTCACCGCGCAGCTAATGCCATAGATATACATTTTTTAAATGAAATTTGTGATCACAATATTAACAAGAAAATTTGTGCAAAAAGTTATTTTTGAACAAAAAGGCTCAAATATATTATTAATCCGAAAAATTACCCCTTTCCCTCGGTTGGTCGGGGCGAGAAAGTACCCCTGCGACTGGTCACAGAAAAAATGTTGTTTAAAACCCTAGCCCTTTCCAACCTTTTAGCTTTGCCTCTGTTTATAGTTGAAAGTTTGTCATGAGGACAACCGCGGTATTTTACCGGGAGCGAGGGCCATTCTACAAAATTTCACCCGTTCACGGTGAAATCGCGGTCACATATCAGCTGTAACTACGTCTCACGATCATAAGATAGATGGTTATAGACTGCGATAGACTCAATACGATGATCCGGTAAAAGCCTAGTGCAACCTGAGAACACGGGGCAACCCACGGACTACCGCCTTCTGAATTTTTCCAGCAAGTGTCATAGCAATTCGTTGACACGCAGGGATACTTTTCAGGCGATTAACCAGGCTGGTGCCAAAAATTTGAAATCGAACGTTGTTCGTTTCTCGAAGTCAAGGAGAACTTTGTCACGCCTTGAGTGCGCAGCCGAAGCTATTTTCGAGAATATGAGATTTCAGTATATGCGGCACTTCTCATTATCGACAATTGGCTCTATCTCCTTAGGAGCGTTTGGCAGATCGGTATTAGGGTTCATGCCGTAAGAGTGACAAAGATGGTAAGAAAGCACTCTTAGTGCCTCATTGTGCCTTCAGATGTACGTCGGTCCCACTTGAGTTGACACGCCAAAATGAAACCCTCCGTGCCCGACTTCCATCCGGGTGATTTAAGGAAAGCAAATGTTAGCTCATACGACATCGACTGATCTTTCACATTTCTGTGGAAGCTGACGTGCATTCTCTTGTCAAAGAGCTGTTCGCGGAAGTTTTTCACTGGTGCTTCCTTCACCCGGGCCTACAGGTGTAAGTACTTGAGGTGGATAATGTTTAATGTATTTTACTCACCCCTGATATTGAAGTCAAGGCCATGTGTTTCAGCAGCTTTCTACGCTGCTTTTTACAGAAACGCTCCTTTACCCACTTCTTTGTGTTTCCTAACCATTCTATGGAGATGGTCTCGTCCATTTGCGACCGTATATTCTGTACCCAGAATAATTCTGTTCTATAAATATTCGAGATTCAGTATGCCGCGACCATCTTGACAGCGTGAAATGTAACTTCGAGGAACAATATAGTACAATCGGAACAGCAAGCATGTTCCTTGCAGATATTTTGGTTCTCGCCGACAGTTCGGGAACCAAATCTCCAAATTAACCTTGGCGCATTTTTTAACCACAAACTTCATTCCAATCTTCCAAATGTACTCCCCGACTATCCCTAGTGCTAGATCTAGTTGCTCTTTATTTCAAGCATAGATCTTGAGATCATCCATGTAAACTAATGAGTGACCTTATGCTTTCGATATCCGGGTTTGCCGTAGAACTACTATTGGGAATGGTGAAGTGCGAAAGATGGTGGTGATGATGTGAGGCAAAACAGAACAATATTACAAGGTAAGACCGAGGAGGGAGATTGGGAGTTGGAGTGTCGATATAAGGGTTTAGACACAATGAAACGAATTATTCATTAAAAATAAGGTATGGTTTATTTGACCACTTACATTGTGGGAATAAGTATCCCGAGGTGGGTTTGGCTGGTCGAGCCGGTTGAAGGTTTCCTCCAGGAGGTGGGCCGATGAGATGGCGTCGGTAGCGACGAGACGAAGCGGCAGCAAGACGGCGTGTTGAGCAGAACGTAACGGCGACAGCGAACGACGGAAGAACTATTGCACGCACAAGGTGAAAAGCGGCACGGTAGCCTAAAAGCGAGAGCAGTCGACTTGGAGTCAGCTCAACAATGCCCTCGCAATATTCTGGCGAACAATAATTTTGTTCGTCGATTTTTCCTAAGGTATCCGTAATATTATTTAGTTTAACCACTTTATTTTTAAAATAAATCCATTGATTTTTATTTTCTATTTCCATTATCTTGTTTGCTTTTTGAGATTCCCTTTTTATTTTATTTTGATCAGTAACTATTTCATTTTTCCAAAGGTTACTGTCGCTATCCTTATGTTTTTCCTCGTATTTTTTATTATAAAAAATTTTTCCCGAATTATTTTTCTTATTATTCCTTTTCATTCTTTGTTTGCCTAATGTATCTGAGTCTTGGGTGCTTGAGTCGTCGCTAGTGTCTGGGGTGGGGATGTTCTCTAGGGGTTGAAATTTGTTTGCTCGTTGGAATGCTCATTAGGCTTGGGATATCCTTTGTAGAATTTTTTACAGGAATTTGGGCGTACGTGGGCTTTTGGGGTTGGCTGGGATAGATAGGTAGTGGGGGAATTTCGCTATCTTTCAATGTCTGGCTATTTTTGTTAAGCTCTTCAGAACTTTTAAGGTTAACGCTACCTTCGAATTTCGGTTTGCTATCTAAATTCCTATTTTCTTCCTTTTTTCGTCGGTGGTTCGGTCCTAGTTTTCATGTTTTTACCTTCTTCATTCTTTTTCGTTATAGTGTCAGGTTTAGTTTTGGCTTTGTTTTCAATTATTGGGATGGGGAGCGATTTTGGATAAGTTTCCATAGGATAGTAGGAGGGGGATTCCCTGGTAACCACCAGGTTTCCGAGTGATAATTTAAGGTCATCCTTAGGGTTTTTAGCATGTCCGTGCCTAAAATACCTACGGAGTTTAATTTTGGGACCAACCTGAACATCACATGTTTTGTGTATTTACCGACTTTAATTGGGATTACTGCTTGCCCAATTATGTCAACTGTTTCACCGTTCGCGACCATTAATTTTCGCGAGACAGGTTTAAAAATCGAAATTTTGGAATTCTGGATTTTTTCCAGTAATTCCTTACCAACGTACGAATGTGTGGCACCAGTATCCACTAAAATTCGAAATAAACTACCTTCGAATTTTGTCATTAGATGAAAACGAGTTTCCGTTATCTCATCTTTATCCGAATTCAAATATTCTGGCGTTTCGGTATTAGTTTGTAATATTTTTGGTTCTAATATTCGCCCCTCCCGTTTCCCTGGTTATATGCATGGTAAGGACATTCTCTTTCAAAGTGTCCCGTTAAACCACAATAACAAAAATTCGATTTGTTTGTTTTTTCGGAGCCTAATGACCTTTGGTTGAACATAGGTAGCATTTGGTAATAAGGGTTGTACGGGTACTTGGATCTATTGTTTGTGAATCTGGGTAGGTAATTTGGTTGAAATCTAGGTCTAAAGTTTTGTTGATATTGATTTGGAAAAGGTGGGAATGGAAATCCCAATGGTGAAAATGGAAATCGATTTTTGTATGGTTTTTTACCCTGGTTATTTCGACTTTGGTTTCCGTTTTGGTTATCCTTTTGGTTGTTTTTATCTTCCCTTAAATCTTTATTAATCTCCGGATTATTTACATCCCCACTACTCCTATTGCGTTTCTGTTCTAATTTGTCCTCTGTTTTAGGTTCGGTAATCTGTAAGACTTGCCCTCGAATTTTGGATTTGGCTAGCTCAGTTTCCCATTCTTTTCCTAAGTCTTCCAGTTGTTCGAAGGTTTCAAAATTGTTTCGTTTTATATACATTTTATATTCAATTCTAAGGTTTTCGTAGGCTCTGCGTAATTCCCATTCGCGACATTTTCTAGGGTACAATTTCGTAAATAATTTCCTAGTTTCTGTCAGGTATGAGTGAATGTCTTGAGTCCGTTTCTGGTTACAAAATTTGATTTTTTGTCTAATTTCCTCGGAAAATTTTTCATCTATATAAGCGTTTTTTAAATCCTCGAAAAAATCAGAAAAATGCCTCCAGGAATTTTTGTTTATCTCGCACCAATCTTTTGCGTCTTCAATTAGTAGGGCGTCTAAATTTTCTAAAATGTTACGGTCGTTTATTTTGTAACCCCTTTTAAATCTTTTCAGCTCTTCAAGGAAATGCGCGGGACTATCGTCTTTATTATTGCGAAATTTAATTGGCCAATTACTCATAATTTGAAAGGGTGTTTGGATCATTCCGAAGTGAAAATAAGTTTCTGGGATTGTCTCAGTATTTAAATTATTTTCAGGTTCGCTATCAGAATCTGTATTATTTGTATGGATTCTAGAGTGTCTGTTTGACCTTTCCCTTGTTGTCGAGAGTCTATGTCGTTTGTTTTGTTTTGAGTTTGTTCTGTCCTGTACTATTTCGTTGTCGTCTGTGTATTGTGATTTCAATTTATTATTTCTTACTTCGTTATAATTGTCGATATTATTATTGGAGGTTAATCGAGGTTCTTCTGAACTTTTCCTTAACTCAAATTGAACAGATTACCTGTTATGAGTTTCGTTTCTATTTTTCCTAGTAGTTTGTTCTATTATTTTCTTTCTGTGTTCGAAAGAACTATTTTCTAGTGGGTCCAGTCTAATTCCTAAATTATTTACCCTTTTTTCCCTTTCTTTAAAAAATCTTTCTTTTGGTTGTTCATGAATTCATTGAATTCTACACTTTCTAAAAGTTCATCTGTTTCTAAAATGTACTGTGTATGGTTTTCCAAAAAGGAATCGCAATTAACAGTTTCATCGTCGGTTTATGGGCGATTTCCTAACCTATCTCTATTTTCTATGTGAACGGTTTCGTTTGTTCCCTTTCTTATGTTATTCCTTTCTACAAACGCGCCTAGGGTGGGTAAGTTTTCATGATCCCAATAATATGTATTGTTAATTGGGCCACAGCTTCTGTTTAGGGTTTGTGTTAGGTCATAGAGTAGGTGACGGTTATTTTGCGTTGGTTCAGTATATGTTGTCCGAGTCAATCTATCTTTTTCTGACCTTTTTTTATTCATTGGGGTTTCCATGTTTTTTCTCGCGAAGCCCCTACCGCGACCCATAGATCTATTTATTATTTTAGGGATAGCGCCCGTGTTCTTGGCTGGAGTTGGGACCATAATTTCGATTATTGGTCTCTCTGTGAACTTGTCCGAATTAATATTTTGGATTTGAAGTGCAGCGGCACCTTCCAAATCTAGGTAATCATTATCGTTTTCCATGACTGTAGATTTCGGCATTGTGATTTTAATTTTTCCTGATCTCAATTTCATTCATTTTAAAATTGAATTAGGATTTGTAAGGAAAGGACAACCTATATTTTCCTTCGATGTAAGTTTCTAATTTAAAATTTCAATTTCGTTCGAGAAATTTTAATTAGTCACTTAATGGTTAGAGAGTTCGAAAATATGTTTATTTTATCGTGGGACACCTTGTTTTGGAGATACGATGCGTGACCTTGCGTATGACTCGCGAGAGTACGTGTTCCGTGTGGGGACTCGTTGCCGCGCTGGGAAGTTTCGTCAAGTCGGTCGATTGAAATATTCAAGGAGAAGAAAAATTCATGCTTTTATTTTTATGTTTCATCTTTTTCCTAATTACAAATGTCTGATTTTTCGAAAATATCTATGATTTTTCCAAATTCTTTCTTTATTTTTATTTCTATCTCGGTTTAATTCTTTTTAAACAAAAATCAATTTTGATTTTATTACGATAAAGAGAAATTGATATTTTAATTTCCGATTATGGTTTTCCTTACGTTATTCGTTTAGGCCCTGAATTGCGATGCGCAAATATCTGCTGCAATTTTCGCGTATGCGAGTATAACATACAATTTTTAATTTATATCTCCTCAAATATCACATAATAGGCACTTCAAAATCATTATATAAATATATCAGGTCATTGGCACATATAAATCATTTTCATACATATATCAGGTCATTGGCGCATGTAAAAAATTATCTCGTATATAATATCACAAGTGCACATCAACAGCATTTGAAGATCGAAAATCATCAAAATCAAATCAAATACACATTAGTCAAAAATAGCAAATAGCAAAATGGCAAGGCATGTGAATTCAATAGTATGCAACAAAGATTGAATGAAAAGTTCAAAAGTTTGAGAGTAGTCCTATAGGTTTCACTAGAATTTAATTTTCATCCCGTTCCTCGGCAGGCTTCATGGTTGCTTAAAGGGAAGAGTGTGGGATCTTAGGTTGGGCGCCAGGTATTACAAGGTAAGACCGTGGAGGGAGATTGGGAGTTGGAGTGCCGAGATAAGATTTTAGACACAATGAAACGAATTATTCATTAAAAATAAGGTAAGGTTTATTAGACCACTTACATTGTGGGAATAAGTATCCCGAGGTGGGTTTGACTGGTCGAGCCGGTTGAAGGTTTCCTCCAGGAGGTGGGCCGAGGAGATGGCGTTGGTAGCGACGAGACGAAGCTACAGCAAGACGGCGTGTTGAGGAGAACGTAACGGCGACAGCGAACGACAGCAGCACTATTGCACGCACAAGGGGAAAAGCGGCACGGTAGCCGAAAAGCGAGAGCAGTCGACTTGGAGTCGAGTGAGCGCATACTGAGGAACCGCTGTGCTGTTCCTCGGGACTTCGGGTCCCCTTCGGGGATTCCGTTCCGTCTCGTGTGCGGTCCGACAACCCCTTCGTGCAGGTTCGTACCGAGTCCCGCGTTATGGTAACAATTCTGTTACAACAGATATCATGAAGCCGCCCTGAAAAACACCTCTCTGGAAGGTGACGTTATTAGAATCGGAAGCTTTACGGTAGTTAGTCTAGGACATGGATAGGCCGCGCTGGTAAGATGCTGCGCCTTTGCAGACACATCTATCGACGAGCAGGTTCTTCCAACATCCTGCTACGCCTTTCTTAGAGTTGCGTTGTTCGTAAATGTCTCGTCATACAAGTCTGATTGTCGGAACAATCCTATCATTCACGATAGCTCTGAAAATTTTATACAGCGTGTTCAGACAAGTTATTGGCCTGTAATTTTTAGGGTCAGACAAATTGCCCATCTTCGGGAGGAGCACTGTGCAGCCTTCCATCAACCACTTCGGAATAGGCTTTTGCGACATCAGATATAGATGTGAGGTGAAAATGCTGGTGGGCTGAAGGGAACTTTTTCCACTAGAAGGTCTTGATGCTATTCGGTTTCGGAGCGGAATAATCTTCCATGCCTCTTAATACTTTTTTCATCCCCTCGGTAATGATAGTTTGGAATTCCTCCTCAGGTCTTATGAGGACACTGCACAGCTCCTCAAAGCTATTTATGTTCCTTGTGTCTTCCTTCAGTGGATGCTGGACTTCGTAGACTTATTCGCAAAATGCCTCGACTCCTCTGGTTTGGACCCAGACAGTGAAATTCCTGCCAAATGTTATATAGTCAATCACACATTGAATGCGGGATGCGTACTGTCTTTTCTAGCCTATCATTTTGCTGAATTAATGCATTCGTCTTTTAGTCTTATGATAAGCCGTTGGTTTTGTTTTACTGTTTTCATCCACCAAAGTTTTCGCTGCATCAAAGACACTACAATTAATGGTCCAGAGGTCGGACTCAACGAAAAAATCTCGAAAAAATCAGTTCAGCTAGATCTTTGGGTTTGATAGAAACCTGGATGTTGATGTTTCTCCTGGTCCTAAAGCATCTCTCGTCCTCTATTGGATGCCTGCCCAGGGTTGGTCTCACTGTAGTCTTTCTTCCTCTGTTGCTGGCTTGTTCTTGCAGCGGTAGAGTAGGCTCTCCGCTCATATAACCCCTCTTCCGCAGGTCTTCAGCACAGTTTTGCAGAAGTTGATGCCAAAAGTGTGAGAGCTGTGGGTGTTTTTCAAACAACAGAGCAGGCACTCGCGTCATGTAATCTTCGCACTGACTCTGTCTTGATTGGCTCCCCCTTGATTGGTTCTGTGTTATCATTGTTGTTTCCACGAGCAGCTGGGGAAAGAGTTCGTCCGTCCATGTAGAGCCCCTCGTGCAAGGATAAGGCTACATGCTCTGAGCGGTCACCCGGTATTCCAAAGTCACCGTTTATGATACCTCATGCAGGAGCCATAAAGTGGACTTATCAGCTTTATAAAACGGAATTTCAGTTTCCGTCCGCGCGGTTGAATATTTTTGTCTCATATTCTGCATACCTCATCTAAATATTGGTCTGTTCTGTTGTGAAGTCTCTGTTTAAAAGAAATAATTTATATTTAATATTATACTCGAAAAGAAAAGAACAATAGAAGAATATGCAGTGACGCTCAGTACTAGCTGAGTGTGTATTTTCGAAGCCTGGCCTATCGACCCCGTCAATTTTACTTGGCAGACTCCCCGTACCGCGAGCGGAGACTCTGGAGCGCCTCGAATTATTTTGTATTTGTATTTATTCATGAAAAGTTCCTAGGGCTAAATAGCCCTATAAGGTAAAGAACTAAATTATGATACAAAAAATTGGATCCAGGCTATCAACAGAAGTATATTATGAATATAAATACGCAACAATACCTACTTAGAAGTAAATACGCATTCACACACATACATATATATTGTTTAATTATAAATTCAAGTGTTACCAATGTGTGATTTTGAGGGTAGGATTTGATGTGTTGAATAAGTAATCAAAAAGGAGTTTTCTAAAATGAAATTGTGAAGGTGCATTTCTAATGGTTATGGGTAGTTTGTTCCAAAGGCGAGCACCACGAATAACAAAGGACCTTTGCATTTTACACGTGCGGTGTGGCTGAATTTTTAATACTGTTTGCGTCTCACGGAGTTTGGAATGTGTTGGTTGATCTTTGTCAATGAAATGGAAGAGGTTGAGAAGATAGTGCGAAACTTCATTACTGAATAGGCTGTAAAGTAAATTGCCCATAAAAAATTGTCTCCGCTTGGCGACATTAAGGAGTCCTGCTCTTTCTCTATACTGAGTAATATGCTCACTTTTGGGGATGTCATAGATAAACCTAATGCAAGCATTAAGCATACGCTGAAGCTTGTCATTCAGCTCATCAGTAATATCGTCATATACCACACAGCTGTAGTCAAAGAGAGGAGAGATCAGGCTTTTAACTAGGAGGATACACGTTGAAGTAGGAAGTGATTCTTTATTCCTGTTAAGTTGTTGGAGGACTCTGAAGGTTTTCCTTGAGATATCCGCAACGTATTCATTCAGTTAGAGTGCGATTAAGAATATAGCCTAAATCTTTCACAGAATCCACAAAGGGGGTGAGACGCCCATCGATCAAGAGAGGAAGCAAGGTTGCAATCGTTGCAAGTGAAGGAGAGGAAGAAAGTCATATGATTATAGCCTTAGTTTTAGCAGGGTTGAGCGTAAGAACGTTTGTCAAGGCCCACTGCACCACCAAATCAATATCCTCCTGTACCTTTTGAAGTAACCACTTAGGAGCGTCAATAGGCCCGGAGAGGTACAGCTTGAAATCATCAGCATATGTGTGATAGTTGCAGTGTCGAAGTTCACTACCAAGTTCAGATGTATAAATATTGAATAGAGTAGGTGCAAGCGTGGAACCTTGAGGGACACCACTCTTAACCTCCCCACAATCAGAACGCTCTCCATTGCTGATTTGTACTCTTTCAGAACGATTATTGAGATAAGATTCAAACCACTTCACAGCCGTATTTGAGAGGTGAAGTGATTTGAGCCTCGTCAGTAGTAAATTATGGTTAAATGTAACAAACGCCTTAGAAAAGTCAAAAAGGACAACAACCGTTATTTCCCTTCTATCAATTGCCAGTTTAAGGTCAGAACTTACTTTAAGTGTAGCTGTAAGAGTACTATGCCTGGCACGAAACCTAGATTGCATTGGGTCCATTAAATTGATAGTTTGAATATGTGCAGTAAGTTTCTGATGGACAATGCGTTCGAAAGATTTAGACAAGGCACAGAGGATGGATATCGGGCGGAAATTTTTTCGATTGGTAGGGTTTGATACTTTAGGAATAGGGCTAATAACCTCCTCTTTCCAAGTATCAGGAAATATTCCCACCTGTAGAGATGCGTTATTGATATGCAAGAGAATAGGACAAATGACTGGTAAAGCTGGGCGAATCATTTCAATTGAAATACCATCAGAACCTTGAGCATTTGATTTTACCTCTAAGAGTTTTTTCATTAGGGTTTCTTTCGTTATGTCAGAATAGAATAATTTAGTATCATCAAAGGCAGAGGGAACTGCGAAAGAGGAAGGAGCGCTGTTTGCAAGGAGTGTGGGTTTTGTAGTGAATGCTGTTAAAAGATCTTCAGGGGAAAAATTTTTATCAGGAGCCAAGTATTTTGGAGGAATAAGGTCAAGTCGTCTTAAGAGAAACCAGATGTTTTCATTTTTATTCCTGTTTTTGATGGAATTGTAATTGTAGCCAATCTACGTTTTTTCGCTCTTTCTTTCATCAAGTCTTTGATATAAGATGTAATCCAAGGAGAGGACTTATTTTTTGCTGTAAGGGGTTAGCCCCACATGCAACGCAATAAAAAAGTGAATTTTATCGATTTTTTTTTTTTTTTTAATGGAAAAACACTTTTTGGTAAAAGTTTGTATATTTGAAAGAGTATCATGTATACCTAATTTACACTAATTTTCATTAAAGAATACACATTATTCCATAAGTTACTACTCATACACCGTAGTATGATTTTTTGAAGGTGTATTGCGGTGAGCAACACTGCTGAGGACTCGATCATCTAAAATGGGAAAATCGAAAATATTTTTTGTTGTCAAAAAAAAACTCATTCGTTTTTAAAATAAAAGAAAAGTTTTTGATGAAAAAAAAATCCTTCGATTAAGGACTGCTTTTTCATATCACAAAAAAGGTTGCCAAGTTTGCAAATGATCGGTTGAGCGGTTTTCTAGAAATCTTGCTCACTGACTTTGAAAACGTCATTTCGAGAAAAACACGGTTTTAAATAGTTCTGAAACAGTTCCGCCACTGTTCGAGAACGTTCGTCCTCACTGCAGACAAAATTTGCCCAATAGTGCCGAACAAGTCACGAACTTTCGCGAACCAGTGTAGTTATGCTCAAAATGGCATCGTTCTACTATACGTGAAAATCGTGTTCTATACGCTATCCAGTTTGTATATAGATTAGTGGCGTAGATGGACCCGCCTACGCTTCCGACTGAATAACCTGACTTTTAAATTAGGCTTTTAATTTTTTTATAAATAAACAAGTACAACGAAAAAAATGCACCTGTCGACGGAAAAATTCACCAACATTCATGATGAGTTGATAAATTTTATGATTTTTGAAAACAAATTTAACAAAAAAATGCTTTGTTCGGGCATCTGTGGATGAAAAAATTCATTTTTTGCCGATATCAGTCTTTTCAATTGGGAACTTTACGATAATTTCAGCAAAATTCATAATTGGAAAAATAGTTCTTTTTTCGATGTCAGTCTTTTCAATTGAGAACCTCATGATAATTTCGCTAACACTTATACTTATTGATGAATTCTTAGATGTTTAAAAAAATTTAATAAACATCCTAGTGGGCAAAAAAATTAAGGATGTCCTAGAGACGTCTTCGGGACATCCCTAAGACGTCTTTTGGAACATGTCTTTATGACATCCTAGGGATGCCTTTAAGACGTCCAATGTCAGTACGAAATATGTCCTGAGAACGTCCTATGTCTTTAAGACGTCTTCAGGACATCTTTAGGATATTGGACGTCTTAAAGACGTTCATTGGACTGACATTGGACGTCCTGGGGACGTCCCAAGGACATTCTTGGGATGCTCATGGTTTTGTGCCCACTGGGATATGCATTATTTGGTTATTTGTCGACGAAAAGGTTTGGTTAAATATTTCGGTCCACAGATGCCCGAACAATACATTAGTTTATTCAATTTGTTTTGAATAATCATACAATTTTTCAACTGATCATGAATTTTGCTGAAGTTATTATGAAGATCTTAATTAAAAAGTCTGACATCGAAAAAAAAAAAAAAATTTTCCGTCAACAGATGCCCCAATAATACATTTGTTTATTACATTTTTTATTTGAGAAAATCATAAAATGATAAAAAAATTAAGAATTTTGCTGAAATTATCAGGAAGTTGCCAACTAAAAAAGTTGACATCGGAAAAAATTAATTTTTCTACCGACAAATGCCTGATTAATGCAGTTTTTTATTTTTGTTCAAAAAAATCGTGAGGTTATTCCACAAATTACGAATTTCGCTAAAATTATCATAAAGTTCCTAATTTAAAAAATTGACGTCGAAAAGCAAAATTTTCTCGGTCGAAAAATGCCTGATTGATGCATTCCTTCGTCAAATTTTTTTTATGATGTAAACAATTATAATCTTAAGATTTAAAAAACGAAAAATTATGGAAAATCGTGGAAAACATTCTTTCACAAAATACTTCGCTTATGAAAATTTTTTTGTCCATTATATACTATTGGAACCTCTTCAACTAATGTAACTCTATGCAACTCAGGTGATTTTAACAATTTTACTGATATTGACGAGCACCAGGAACGTCAAATAGAAAAAATGGCTATTTTTTTCGTGATATTTATTTATTTGTAACAAAATTGAAAGTCTAAGTTAAAAATCAGGTTCGACAACTCTCTTGGAAATCTTAGCAGTTTTTTTTCACATTTTTTTAGTCTCAATCGGTCAATATTTGTTGGTTGTACGTTATGTCGAATAAAAAGTAATTTTTTGCCCACTGTGTGACGTAAAGTTAACCGAGAAGAAAATGTTTTATTGTATGACATTTCCTTTCTGAATTTACACCTTACAATTACTCAAACTCATCATCTCATAGAATGTCTAAAATAAAGAAAAATGAATATGTTCCTGAGATGAATCTGGCTTTTTCAGTAAAAAAGCATGGCTGCCAGGATATTAAAACAAGAAGGTTCAGTCTTGATAAATATACCGAATCGCTCCTGAAGAAAATTATCTTACCAATTTGTGGCTTTAACATTTGCCAGGGTCAAAATTACAAAAGATTTCGTTTGTAAATTGTATTGTCCATCTCGAGGGGCCGTTCACTGGATGAATCAGTGATTTTCCTTACTTAGAATCGATTCAGAATCAGTCACTCGTCAAAAGATTTTGGTCGAGAAACGAAGGAATCGATGAAGAATCAACGAAGAATCAGCTGGACTCAGGCGGAATCATTATGCTTACGTAGAATCGATTCTAGAGTGGACGGCCCCTCGGTCCATCTCGTTGTCTATTACACTCCAAAATCTATGAACTATGGTCCCACCGGTAGGGCCTGCCATTTCCAGGAATCAGGTAGCTAGTTTAGGACCAAACAGTTGTAGAGGAGTCAACCAAGGTTTATACCTGTCAACCCAAGCACTCTCCACCGATTTTGATGAAACCTTTTGCATTATGTTGCGAAATATGTCTATTACAAAGTTAAACAAAAAATCTTGTACGCTAATTTGAAAATCCATTTTTTTTGTTCAAATTTTCCAAAATCGATTAAAACTTGAATAACTTGAATAAATTAAGTCCTAAAGCAACGAAAACACTATGTATATATATATTGGGCTTGCCGATTATGAATTTGAGGGGAAAAAATTCAAAATGGCGGACCAAAAATTTTTAACATTTATAAACTAAAAAAAAATAATAATAAAGTAATAATATTGAGCATGCATATTCCCTAAGGTATAAGAAGTTAATAAAAAATAATGCTGACCCGGGGTGAAGGGTGAAACACCCTTAAATCGTGGAAAGCACCCCCAAAAAATTGGTTTTTTGGGATTTTTTTGAAAATGGTGCATCGGTGAAAAACGAATTTTTTTAGACAAGTTATGCATAAAATACGAATAAGAAATAATGATATTCACGTTTCCTTTGTCGGCCATATTTTCCGAGATATTCGCCCTGGGAGTAGGGGGTGAGTTGTACCGCGCGGGTCGTACGCTTCTTCCGTAGCTCATATCTCGAAATGGGGTCATTTCTGTACAAAAGTGCACGTTACTTATATTATGTATATGTATATATTATGTATATTTTATGTACAAGTTACCTGCAAAATTCCCTCTCAGCCCGATGCACCCTTTCCGAAATAATCATGGTAAACCATTTCGGGCGGGGTGCTTCGTTCAGAAGAAAGCGCGTAAAAATGTCATAATTAATTAAAATTGTTATATAATTGAGTAGGTAATGATTACAAAGGTAGGTAATGATAACAAATAAAGTAGAATTTCCAGCTTTCCTCTCTGGAAATATGTATATATACGAAATAACTTATAATTATTGGCTTAAATAACTAAATAACAATAACCGAACAAGATTTTTTGTTCAACTTTTTAAAAGACATATTTGGCAACACAATGCAAAAGGTTTTAAAGATTTTAAAGTCTATCGTGACTCCTCTAATAGGCTTTGCGGCACCGCTTGAGCGACTGTCCGTCAAAACTTTCGGGAGCAATTTATTCAACACTTGCCTTGACATAATAATATACATTTTTTTTATAAAAATGTTTTCCTTATTTCCTTCGTTGCCCATATTACATAAAAAAGTAGAATTTACCGCCTTCCTCTCTGGAAATATATGCATATACGAAATAATTTATAATTATTGGCTTGAATAACTAAATAACAATTAGCGTACAAGATTTTTTGTTTAACTTTTCAATAGACATATTTGGTAACACTTGGAACAACTGTTGGAGATAGGAAAAAATGGACAACATTTTTAGATTCGCCAGCAAAAGAACATAATTATTGCAGATAAACAAACTTATCAATAAATAAAAAATAAGTTCCATGAAGATAAATAATATAAAAATTCTATAAAGTTTGAACCGGATTAGTGATGACCCTCAGAGGCCTTGGACTCGAGACATAAATTCTTGTCTTCAAGTCGAAAACATTCGTCTTAGGATATCAAACATAGTCTGGTTCCGTCTCACCAGCTAGACATACAGAATAACTTGAAATTGTCTTGGATTGGTCTTTGCCCAAGAGAAAATCAAGACCAAATATTTTTACCGGGGCGAGATTTTGTCACAAATGTTCAAGTGGTTCCATAGCGAAATTGGCTGAGGGATCGGCTAGGTACATAAGGTAAGATAGTTTAGGTAGGGTTCAAATCCCCAGCGAGTGCGATTTTTCAACGGGTTTAGGCGTGCGAGCATATGTATAGGGGATCGTGCGTGAAATTGGGTTATTTAAAATATAAACTAAGTGCAGCAATAATACAAAAAACACTTTTTCCCCACGTATCCTTGTAACACCGTTATGGAATTGTTACGAATCGTTTACAGAACAAATTTACATCGTAACGCTGTTACATATGTGTTACGACACTAATACAGAACAATGTTACTCTGTAACCCTGTTCATATAACGCTGTTCCAGACTTGTTACAGATTTCTGACAGAACATGATTCTGTAACAGCGTTACAGAACTGCTACGTCCATTTGGGGACGACATTAATCGGACCATGGTCTAAGTACGTTCTTATCCTGTCACATAACCTGTTATTTTCTGTTCTAGAACTGTTACATCACAGTTACATAACAGAGTCCGCTGGGTTATCAGGATAAGCCTCAATGGTGAGCGCAATAAACTGCGCTGAGTCGAATTTTGTCAGTAACTAGAAATACAAACTGACCCTAACGGTAGTTTTTGGGGGTAGGTCTCTAGGTAAAAAAGCGCAATGATATCAAAAACGAAGAGCGGATTAGTAGCCAGAGGCCAAGGTAAATCCTTAGAATGGACCCAGAGTTTTATCCCTTTGACATCTCTCTAAATATGAATTAGTGAAAATTTCACTAGTTGAATTAGTAAATGTATGGTTCACTAACCAAATAGTAATATTTTGATGCTTTACTTTAAAAATAGTAAATATTTTACTAATAAATTAGTAAAAGTTTCACTAATCTCAATTAGTAAACATGGTTTACTATTATTTAGTAGCTTCGCTTCACTAGTTCATTAGTAACCTAGCGCGATCACTAACGAATTAGTGAACTGCAACGATTTCGACCATTCTGAAGTCGTATCCTCATATATGTATGACATTGCGTGCCACTTGATGCCACGCTATTTGAGATTCGCATTGTGTTATCGTGAAGTCAGAAAAAGTGTTTAATTGTATAGTTCATAATTTTGTTAATGAAACAATTCATACTGCTGGTATTGTGTAAGTAGAATGGACAAACATACATCAATCTAATGATTGGATCGTATGATATTATAATATCACATTATAATTATTAAAATAATTTTAATTTATAATTTAACTTTGAGGTTAGTTTTATTAAAACAAAACTATTAATTCCAATGATTCCAATCATACAAGAGAACATTCGGAATACACAGGATGTTTTATATTAATAATGTCATTCATTTTAGTTATCATTAGGTGGATCATTGCCGTTTTCCAGCGAAAACCTTAAAATGCTTTGATGAGGCTGAAAAGCTCACCGCACAAAAGTTGGCGAATGAGTTGTGCCAAGACACAGGTGCCTTCTTTGGATGAAGTTTCGTCAATAATTTGGATAAGTATCTTTAATATCGACTGTTACCAGGAGCGCTTTTATCAGGGTTGATACTGAATGTCGATTCTAAAATTCGCGAAAAAACTGGGAGTTTTTTGAGGCCGGGAAACACTGAGAAATGGACATTTATTTTTCGACCGAAAATCTAAAACATTTTTAGAAGAAACCTTTATCTCAACATTTCCTGAATGTTAAGTTCAGTTGTTAACTTCTTCAGTTGCGATACCATTCAGTTTACAATGCGTAATTCTAAAATCTTTTATTATAAACATTGTCCACTTTAGATTTTTATTTTTGAGCGTATATTTTTAATTTTATGAATGTAAAAATGCAGTTTTGAAGAGTTAACAATTAAAAGCGTTTGAAATTCAATATTTTTGATGAAAATTTTGTTTAGTTCATCAACTGTAAATATAAATTAATTTATGACTTTTTGAATTCAACTGTCCTCAAGGTATTAAAAGTGGAAAATAAAAATGTCAAAATTAAAGAGTTTACATATTTCAACGATAAAAATGTAAATGTTTTAATTCGAAAGCCTTAGTAGTTTAACAAATGTAAACATTCAGTTGAAACTTTATAAAATATTTTTAATTTTGAAATAACTTCACATTTGGTCAAAAATTTATCTTTTTCAATAAAAAATTTGATTTTCTCGATTAAAAAATGAAATGTTTCGTTCAAAATTGATTCTATTTCATTAAAAATTCATTTTTATATTGAAAATTTAAGTATTCTATTCTTTGGTTGAGAATGAGTTTTTTCATTACAAAATTAATTGTTTAAACTATTCGAGATTCTCGATCTCCATGAAGTTTTGAGTTCACCTGAACATGTTTCAAGAAAATCTCGAATTCATTTCTTTGGTTAAAAATTGATTCTATTTCGTTAAAAATTTATTTTCATACTGAAAATTCAAGTATTCTATTTTTGGTTGAAAACTCATTATGTTTGTTAAAAATTGAGCTATTTTGTTGAAAATGAATAAAGCTTTATCATTTTAGTTGAAAATTAATTTCTTTGGTTGAAAATTAATTTTCTTATTACAAAATTAATTGTTTTAACTGTAAATTGAACTCTTCTCAGTCAAACATTTATACTGAAAATTCAGCTATTCTATTTTTGGCCAAATATTCATTTCTTGGGTTAAAAATTGCACTATTGTGTAGGAATTTTTTCCTTTTGTAAAACATTCATCATTTAGGTTGATAAATCCAGTATTTAGTTTAAATTCTTTTTTGTTGTTGATAATACATCATTTAAGTTAAAAAATTCCCTTTTTTGGTTGAAAATGTAATTTATTTGTTGAAAATTCAGTTTTTAAAATGAAAATGTAACATCAACGTTCTCTGCTGTTTTCCGCAATAATATTTTCATATTATCTCGCCTGAGAGCACTCGCTATGTTGCCAGAAATATTGCTCAAATCAAATTTTTCTACGGGAAAAAGCTATACAGAATCGTACTCAAATAAGGGTACTTTGTCTAGCAATATGAAAAACGTTATTGATTTGCAGAAACTAATTTTGTTGTAATAGGCAAGGAATCGACAACGTTAATCGACCAAAGAGTACCATTCCAAGCCCAGATCTTCTTCGCCTACTACTGGAATCGTCGAATGTTGCAAATTTTATTTAGGAAGTGCAAGAGAAATGAAAGATAGAGTTGATGTATTGTCATGGCTATGAGTTTTAAAAAAACTTAAATACTTGAGCATAAAGGCAATATGAGTAGTAGTCGTTTTCAGCAAAGAGAAAATTCCCGGTCATTTCCCCGTTCACAAAAATTTTTCACGGTCAATGAAATTAAAAAATTTGAACTCTAAGGCTAAAAATTTTTCATTTGAAGTAATCAAAACTGAACAATTTGAAATTGAATGCAGTTAAACCGCCAAATTGAAAATTTGAAACTTTTATAAATTGTAGAGTTCAAAGATTCAGATTCTTTTCCAAAAATATAAATCAACGTTAACATTTTTAATGCTCTAAATCAAAGAATCAATCAATGAATTAAACATTTTTGAAAATTGTACTATTTTTAACATTTTCAAACTATTAATTTTATTTTAAATACCTTAAAAAAATTTGTAATGCTTCCACAATAATTTTTAGAAATTTTGTAAATCTTTTCCTAAAATTAATTTTTCAAAATGAAAGATCATTTTTAATTTTCCTAGGAATCTTAAGAAAATCATTTTTATTCCTTTGAAGCCTTTCACGATTCTTAAGAAGCTTCTAAATTTTTGGTTCAAAGTCTGCAAAAATCCATATTTTGTTTTGAATTAGACTGTCAGCTATTTGCACCCAAATGTCGGTACGAATACGTAATGTTCAAAGTTTAATTTTTTTGTTCAGTTTTGAATACCTGATTTATAATTACTGATTTCAAATGAACAATCAGATATTTCTAAATATAAAGTAATTGCTCTTTATCTTAATTAAAAAATTCGAAATTGAATTGTGTAAAAATGGAATCTTTTAGACTGAAACAATATTTAAAATTTAATTAAAGCTTTTGATTATCAATATATTATTTTGAAGTTATTTTGAAATTGAAAATATACAGTATAAAAAGTTTCAATAGGTGTTTACATTTGTTTAACTTATAAGACTTTCCAATTGAAACAGTTCAATTTTTAATGCAAAAATCTGGAAATTCTGAAATTGAGAACTGATTTCCAATCGTCTTAGATAATCAATTATCATTCACTTTTCAATCCATAAATCGCAGTTCAATTTTAAAAATCATTAATTTAAATTATATTCGCAGTTGATCAACTGAAAATGTTTTTTATCCAAAACCATCAATTTCAAACGCTTCTAATTTCTAATTGCTTGAGTCTCTAAGTGTGCATAAGTGTATTAGTGTATAAGTCTATAAGTGAAAGATTTTCCTATTACGCGTTCTAAACTGAATGATATCATAATTGTGAAATATAACAATTCATCTAATTATCCAGGAAGGGTTGAGATACAGGTTGGAAAGACTTTTTTTAAATTTGTAGAATTCCTGTTAAAAAAATAAATTCATTGTCATTTCCCAGTTTTTCCCGGTCTCATAAGATTCCCGGTCCAGCGGCCACCGTGAAATTATCACATTATTGTTCTATTTAACTATGGCCAGTAGACAAAAACGAATCCAAGATCAATTTATTTAATTACTATCACCTGGCCAAAACCACAACATCATTGAATATCTATGTACTTTTTTGTTTCAAATATTCTGTTTTATTGTCAATAAAACTTACATGAATTTATAACAGTGCATATTTTTTATATTCTACCATTTTATATAATCTCCTTTCAATTTTATTTATTTTGAAAAAATCAATTTTTTCACTGAATAATTAGTGCATTTTCACTGTATAATTAGTGACTTTTCACTCTTTAATTAGTACACACTGCAATGGCAGGGATTACTAATTGCTTAGTAGAATTTCAATAATTTCATAAGTGGACAATTTCCACTAATCAAATTAGTAGTTTTCTACTGATCGTTAGTGACCGACTTCTCTCTAATTGAATTAGTGAAATTTCAGTATCAATTAGAGAAATTTTACTAATTCAGATTTAGAGAGATTACTTTGACAAAAATTCTACAAACATTTTAGCGAGCTGAATAATGACTCTACAACAACAACAAAAATTGGCATATTCTGATTTGGCCAAGGCTATACAAATTTCCAGCCGCTGTTTATTGTAATTTGGTAGGAAGCATTGCGAAATAAAACTATGAAAACGATAAAGACTTTCTGATCAACCCAATAAATACTGAAATCTTCTGCATGCATGAATGAAATATTTTTAGTTTCAATTCTACTAAATTTTGTAATTCTGGTAACAGCTACAGATAAATAAAAACATATAAAACAGATAGAACACTTTTTAACATATAGAACAGCAAAAGGTTTTTACAGATATAAACGCACGTTGATACTTTCGTTTAAATATTCATTCTAAAGAAGAAGTCAGGGAAAAATAGGATAATTCTTGTGAAAATAGTGCGAAGAATAGATTATGGAATCACAGGCGATCGACGCTGAAGTCATAGAACATTGCTGGCACTTGTAGTACTTCTTGCGCTGAGGCGCGTACTCGATTCCTTGTTTAATCCAATTTGAAAAACAATCGCAATGAGTCATTGAGTTAGCAGGAAAAGAGTGCTACTTGTTACTTCAAAAATACCAAATATTCAATATTGTCTCGTCAATTATTTATTTCTAGAACAAAGCTTGTTTATTCATCAACAAAAATTGCCTTGAAATGTAGTTCAGTGGCGCTGTGCCAATAGCTATCTTCTATTAAGAGGACTATCATAATAAGAATTGGAATAGTAGACACATATGATGGATAGACTAATGTGAGAAATTCGATAAGATGTGATAGAGAAGAGTTGAATAACTACTGCAAAGTAATTTGCGAGCGTTCATCACTCGCCCAAGTTAAATTCTTCGACTTGGTTTCGACTTGAATTGCCCCCAATCAAGACATGCTGAAGTCGAAAAGTTCGACTCCAGCATGTCGCCTTATTGAGACGGAGCCAGACTTCAATTTGTGTCTTGGAGACAAGTTTCTATGTCTTTAAGACATATATTTATATCTTGAGTCGAAATTTTATGACTTCAATTCGAGCGGTTTATGACTTCGAGTATATACCTGCCCCGAAAAAAGGGTCATTCTGACTGTCATAAAAGCTAATCTTTGTTAATAATTAAATAATTTGGATATTTTCACACAATATATACATTGAATTAATTAATTTATAGATTCTCATTTGTATTATACTTTTTTGACGACGATACCGGAAATGTTGTTTGTTTTTACGTATTTCTAACGGCTTAGGAGATCCTAATAGAAAATTAAAATTTTAATTTTTGTGAAGAGAATTTGTCAGGATTACACTGGTTCAGACCCACAGATTCTGAATTTTTAAATTAAAAATAACTAATTTAATATTTACAACTTTTTCATTTATTAATTTTAATCCTTCTCATCTGGTAAAAGTCTCACGCGAGGTCTCATTTCTGATTCGTAAAGGTTCGTCTTGAGACAAGTTTCGCCGACTTGAAATCACCATACTGAAACCATAAAAGTAAGACATTGTCTTATGTCTCGACTCAGTTTTGAGACGCAGCCAGACATCGACGTCTTGGAAACAAACCAAAGACATCGCCAAGTTGAACTCAAGTCGAAGCATCTTTACTCGGGCGTACATGGAAAAAATGTGCATTGAATCAAGTAGGCGGAATTACTTGGACGATTTTACTCGAAAGAATCCAGTATTTTCTTTTTACAAGGAATCGATTTTCTTGAATCAAGAAAATGATAGAATCAGATTAACTAATTAAATCAAGAATATATTTACTCAGAGCAAATAACTATTGAATTAACTGGTTCCATTATACTTATTTGCATGAAGTTCAATAAAACATTAAATTAAGAATATTATATTCTCATAATAAGTATAATTAACCCTCTAACTAAAGTTTTCTTGGTCAAAGTAAATGCATATATTTATTTTGACTACTATTTTAATTAAAACAATGTTTATGTTCTTAACCCTTAATCACTTAAGACCGTCTACAGACGGTCATCACCAAAAACAAATTATTATTATATTAATATATTTATATTAATATAATTAATATTAATATTAATTTATTATTATATTATCGATTGCGGGTGATTAAGGGTTAAGATAAGAAAATTAATAAATAATTTCTATTATCATGATGCTTGAATATTTTCCTTCAAATAATCATTAATTTAAAACGAATTTCAGATGTACTTCGACGATGCCTATGGTAGCAAGTTAGAATCACATCAGATTACTCAATATAAGAACTGTGGACTTGATGCAATGCACATTTCACACATGCCATGAAAATGAATACATTGGTCCAAATTAATTTACAGCTTACTGTATAAATATCTTAAATTAAATAATAATGTATAGGTATAATGCGGATATTATAAGTAAATATTCATAAAAACTTAATAAAATTAAGTTTCCAAGAGATATAAATCAAAGAATTAAGTTTTTCAGTCAAAGAATTCATTAATCATAGAAAATGTCTGGGATTAAATTTTTTTAACATGTTGGCAATCACCCATATACTTATATAATTTTTTTATTCTAAAAATAATCAAAAATTAATATATAGCTGCTTAAATCAAGGTTACGAGGTCTTTTTAAAGTAAGATATTTGCAAACAAATATTTTTCATTTAACCACCTTGAGACTCAATCACTTTCAAACTCCACTTTTATTTACAGAATTCTTTTTTCTTCTGATTTCGAAGTATTTTATTTTGAAAAAAAAGTATCGAACACTTTTTGAAATAGTTAATATTCAAACTGAGGATAAATTGTTTTATACATATTCAAAATTATTATTTAGGAACTGTTATTTTAAATTAAAAAATGAATTAAGAAGTAGTATAGAAGAATTAGATCAATCGAAAACTGTGCGTTTAGCTTTGTATAGCAGAACATTATTTTATTGTGATTGAGGTTATTGAAGAATTTTTTCACCTGATTTTTCTTCATTATTTATTACTTTTGGAACGTTTTTAAACGTTTCAAATCTTTAAAGACAATAAGTATTGAGTCCTTTGTGAAATAAGTAAAAATGAAGGGACGGATCGAAGAATGGGACGTGCGCTCGGATCGTCCTGAACGTTGTGAAATCTCCCGACAATTCCCACTTGTCCCATTCGCCCGTGTTTACATTAAAAAAAAAGTTACAAATCATTGATTCCCAGAGAGTTTCTAGTGAGAAAGTTGATCCGTAGAGATTAACGAATAAATCTGCGCAAGAAGCATAATATTTCGTTTTGTATATCACAAGATATCACGAGCTTAGTAAAACGAAATGATGCGTGCTGAGGAAACAGTTGCCGTTACTGCATATAGGTTGTGTATGAAAAATGTTGGAAATTTTACACACTTACCTCAAAGGTATCTTGTGATATACAAAACGAAATAATATGCTGCTTGCGCAGATTTATTCGTTAATCCCTACGGAACAACTTTCTCACTGGAAGTTCTCTGAGAATCAATGATTTGTACTTTTTTTTTTTTTAATGTAAACACAGGTGAACGGGACAAGCGCGAATTGTCGGGAGATTGCATACCGTTCAGGGGCGATCGAGCGCACGTCCCGTTCTTCGATCCATCCCTTCAATTAGACTCTTTATTTCACATATTTTGCATTATTTTTTAAGGAGTGTAATTTCGCATTGAAAACTGAGCAAGAGAGTATTATAAAAGAATTGGATAAATGGAAAACTGTGCGTTTCATGGAGGTTTTTGTACAGCAGAAAATGGTTCTTTGTTATCGAGGTTATCACAGCATTTTTGAACTTGACTTTTCTTTATTGTTTATTACCTTCGGATAGTTTATAAGCTTTTCAAATATTTGAAGAAAAAATAATATCGAGCCGTATTTGAAATAAGTAAAATTTAATTTTTAATTCTTCCTTAATAAAATGTTGTCATTAAATTCTCTCGAAAAGTTTCAATTTACCTTAGAACTACTCATCAATAATCAGAAATATGTTCTCCCCTAAAGAAACATTGAGTTCAACAACTTTTAGTTTGAAGATGGTTGAGGCTCATCTTACGACTTGGTACGACGCTGCCTCCAATTACTTGGCCGAGATTTTGTAAACAAACTCCAAGAGCTTGGATAGCGAAATGGTTAGAGCGCGAGGTAGAATAATAATAATATTAATACTATAATATAATATAAGGTAATTTATTGTAATATATATAATATATGTATAATATAATAATATATTATATATAATAATATAATAACATTAGGTACTTTAGGTAGGGTTCGAATCCTCGACGAGTGCGAGTACAAAGAAAATTTGTAAAAGATTTAATTTATTTATTAAAAAATTGTGTAATTTATATTCTCGTTAACAGGTCATTTATTTCACATCTACATAAACACATATAATAATAAGTAATTAATAAGCAAAAGAGAGTTCAAAGTTTTGTTTTTTAACTTTTTTGAGCTGTGGCTTATGAGGATGGTTTTTTCAATGGCTTTCAATTTTGTATATTTAGATGCGAGCAATGGTTAAGACTACGGACTGCTAGGCCATCCCTGCTAAAAATTTCGGTCTAATCCGAAATTTATCCGAACGTAAACTTTCACTCCCGAAAGAGTCAGACTTGATCCGAAATTAGTCTGGCACTCAGTACCTGAAATTAATTTTGTTAAAGTAAAACCGGAAAATCTTCTGATTAAATCCAAAATCTGTCATGTCTAAAAGATCAACTCCGAAAATAGTCCGATTCTATCCGAAATTAATCCGCAGGTTTTGGTTGTCATGCGGTGAAATTGAAGTGAAAACGGAAAATCGTCTGATTAAATCCGAAATCTGTCTGGTCGAAAACATCAACTCCGAAAATAGTCCGCTTCTATCCGAAATCAATCCGCAGGTTTTAGTTTTCATTCGGTGAAATTGAAGTGAAAGCGGAAAATCATCAGCTTAAATCCGAAATTCTTTCAATCAAAAACCTGTACACCGGAAGCAGTTTGATTCTATCCGAAATTAATCCGCAGGTTCAAGTTGTCATTCGGTGAAATTAAAGTGAAAACGGAAAATCGTCTGATCAACTCCGGAAATAGTCCGATTCTATCCGAAATTAATCCGCAGGTTTTAGTTGTCATTCGGTGAAAT
>CAKNXH010002220.1:47585-72901 GCA_932178445.1 Andricus quercusramuli | reverse complement strand
AAAATAGTCCGATTCTATCCGAAATTAATCCGCAGGTTTTAGTTGTCATTCGGTGAAATTAAAGTGAAAACGGAAAATCGTCCGCATAAATTTGAAATTCTTCCGGTCAAAAACATGGACTCCGGAAACAGTCCGATTCTTTTCAAAATTAGTCCGCAGGTTTAAGTTATAATTAGGTGAAATTCAAGTGAAAACGGAAAATCGTTCGCGTAAATCCGAAATTAATCCGGTCAAAAACGTTGACTTCGGAAGCAGTCCGATTCTATCCAAAATGTATCCGCAGGTTTAAGTTGTAATTTGGTGACATTCAAGTGAAAACGGAAAATACTACTGCATAGTAGGGCGTATCGAAAAAAATTAAATATTTTGCTTTCGTTTTTGGGTAGGGCGTCAGAAAAAAAACCCACAAAAGCGATAATGACACTTCGCAAACAAACAAAAATAATGTCCGGTCGAAGCTTCGACTTTATCCAGTCGAACCTTTGACCGGGCAAATTTCGGACACGACCGGATAGAATCCAGAGGACAAAAACCGGACCACGTCACGGACAATTTCTGACAAATTTCCGAATCTGGAATTTGTCCGGAATTTTTAGCAGGGATAGATTCAGGAGTAGTTAAGGGCAACTATGGCTCGTCAGATGGCCTACCCCTGCTCCTCGGTGTTTGCTCAGGCATCTGGTGCCAGTCGTCGGCTGATTGGTCCTTGTCTTGCTCGACGCTTGTGTTTGTTTAAAGTCTAGGAATGGAAGATAAGGAATGGATGGACAAAAAATGGTATTTCAGGGAGTTGTATACTTCTACAGGTTTGATGGAGTTCCGTAGGCTGTATGGCGCCCTATTTAAAGCTGTACTCCTGTACTTATGGCTTCTTAGATTCTGGATTACTGCTAAAAGAATAATTAACTTCTATAATTCTACATTAATGACTTTTAATTAAGAAATAGATTTCAAAGTTAAATAATAATACTTATTTCCTAAAAGAAGAGGAAGATGAATTAATAGATCAGGGTTATGTTGAAACCTATTAAAATAGATTCATTCTGCAAATTTTCAAAAAAAATTACATCTAATTACAAATAGTAAAACCGGTTTATGATAAGTTAAAAATTAAAAATAGTATACATCTAAAAGATACATATACTTAAAATTATTGATTATTAAGACGACTATTATTATTATTATTATTATGACTCATTACACATCGTAGACCAGGGATATCATTTTATTTCATTGAATGAAATCGCACACACGCACACAAACAAAGACGAAAATTTCAAATAAAACTTAACACTAAAGACATATAAGTGACGCAGCATGACAAAATGTGTATTAATAACCCCCCTGTTATAATCCCCACCTTGAAACCTGTCTTCAGATTTGAGCAAAATGTTCGGCTTGATTTTATATTTTTTTTAAATCGTGTTCTGAACATTCGCAGCAATGCGGTCATTTTCTACCAGATTGTTGCTAAAAATCCTGGTGGACTCACGCAAAGAAAAACCACTGCACATATGATACAAGAACATGATAGGAATAAGAGGCGGTAGACCGCACAGTGGCCCAAAGTGAAAAAGTTCGTGACATACTTGTAGAACTTTTAACAGGGATGAAGGATCCAAGAAGAGGAATATTCTCATCCTGTTGCTACGTGCCCATCAGCATATTCTATTGCCACCCACCGGACCACCAATCGCCCAGGGTATCGCCTTCGCCTTCCCGAATTTTTATACAAACAGTGTCTATGTTAACATTTCCTAGAAGCAGCAATCAATAGACCCTGATCCTAATACAAAGGAGCTCGACAGAAGGTCGATATGACTGAGGTCAATCTGCAACCCAGTCAGTCGTTTTTAGTACATGATCGCCTGAAGAGATCATTTGATCGCGAATAAAACCATACATACAATATCTCTCTTAACTATTGTAGCCGATAGGGCATTACTTTATAATGAAAAGTTACGCTACAAATCAGAAGTGGGAAACACTTCTGCTCACTTCGTGGACAGTGAAAAACAAGACAGTGTTGGTGTGGTGAACTGTTAGTGAACTGTTATCAGTGCTACTAGTTTGCTACCTGTGTACTACTATTTTCAAAAATGAAAAGAGGTAGATCTCGTGAACGTGGACGAGGGAGCGCGACAGAAGGCGGGATAGGGAGCGATCAAGGGATCGGGACTCGCATGCAGGGCGAAGCTCCAGGAGATCGTGTCACAGCTCGAGGGAATCATCGAGCAGACAGAGTCCAAAAAGGTCTCGACGAAGCTCCAGGAAATCACGTCACAGCTCGAGGGAATCATCGAAGAGAAAGAGTCCAAAAGGTCTCGACGAAGCCCAGGCGAATCAACAAGGAGAAGAAGTATGGAACGGTCTCGTTCAACCACCACCTACTCTGATTTCACCAAGCTCACCTATGTATTGGCAGGGACGTTCAACATCAACTCGAAACGGTCAGCTAATAATTTCATAAATGAAAAGTTCTTGCCGGAATTTGATTCGTCTATTAAAACTCAATCTGCGGCAGACTGGATAAAAAAAGTAAATTCTTGCGCTATCCTGTATGACTGGGAGGAGAAGACAAAGCTCTATTTGGCGGTTTGTAGACTCCGCGGAAACGCCAAGGTGTGGTACGATGAGTTGTATGAAACTCAACTGTCTTGGCCAGGGTTTTCTCATTCCCTTAAAAAGCAATTTCCAGAAGAGTTCAGTTTCGGTATTCTGTTCAGCGAAGCTGCTTTGTACGAAAGCACTCCGGGTCAGGAACTTCAAACTTATTGTTTTAAAAAGGTTGGAAAGTTGAATAAATTAAAGCTCGATCTTGCGGAAGACAAAATTATTGATTTCGTCGCGCGTGGCCTTCACGATGAGAAGATTCGCACCACCGTCCTGTCAACGCATTGTAGAACGATCAACAAGCTCAACAATTGCTTAGCTATTTTCCGCGAAACTGCTGACAAACCTAGGGAAAACAATAAGAGACAATACTCGTGACTTGAAAAACGGAAAATCTAGGGCAAGGGACGAGAAGAAAGCCGCGAGCTTCCACTGAGGGAAGATAGGTCACCGAAAGTATGCATGCCCAGACCTAAAGGAGGCGTCTGGTTCAGGTTCAGCCTAAACAAAAAAAATGACAAAGGGCGAGAGACCGGCATGTAGACATTGCCAGAAAATCGGTCACAAAGAAGAAAACTGTTTGTCGAAAAAGATATCAAGTAAAGAATCTAAAAGAAGGTGACTAGCCGACATAAAGGGAGATTTGCAAGTGTGCCAAATTGATAAATTAAAAGTACAAAAGCCTATTAAATGTTGCACCGTGAACGATATTGCGAGTGAATGTATGGTCGATTTGAACCAAACTCGAGAAACATTATCAGTTTTTAATTCCGCGTTAACGATAGCGATTATACGTGCTAGAGCACATCTCTGGATCGACGGTATATCATTCGAGGTAGAAATGTTTGTAGTTCCGGATGAACAGCTTTCGAGAAAACTACTCGTAGGCATGGATATACTTGCAACTCCTAGAGTGAAAGCAGCCATGGATGCAAGTGGGTTGAAACTTGAGGTAGATGAGTCAGTGGTACCGATAGCAGTAAATCAGGTTGAAAACAGCGTGAGAAGCATAAATGGCGGTTAGTTTCGCTACTTAACCTATATCGTACTGCTATCGCACTAAACATGCAGGAATTAGGTAAGGTATAGGGAACAAAGCTGAAGATCAGACTCATAGACGATGAACCCGTAAGCTATCGACCTCGTCGGTTATCTTATGAAGAACGAAAAGCCCAATTTTACTGAAAAGAAGGAAAAACGGTGAGCCTCGTTTGTGCGTAGATCATCGTTTACTAAATGTATACCATTAAGCCATTTCCCTTTCGGGGTAGGCGTGACACTACCCGATTCGGGTAGTGTTTCTAGGTGGATAGTTCCTTGTTGTAACTAACTACAAGTGTGGGCTCACCACACCCACGACTAGCCAACAGCATGCAGTATCTCGAACGGTCACCCATCCAAGTACTAACCACGCCCAACACTGCTTAACTTCAGTGATCTAACGAGAACCATTGAGGATCAGATTGATCGTCTATCTGGAAAGATATACTTTACTTCCTTGGACCTAAAATTCGTCACCCCAGACAGTCACTACGAATCTCTGAGAACTTCTTTCGGTCTTTAGAACTCGCCGGCTGTTTCTCAAAGAGCGATAAAGAGAGCGCTCGGTGAGCTGAGAGTCTCTATCGCGTTAGTTTATATCGATGACATATTGATAACTGCTTCGAGCATCGGTGAAGCTTTTGAAAACCTTGAGTTAGTGTTGGTGGCCTTAAGAAACAGTAACTTCACTTTGAACTTAACAAAATGTAAATTCCTGCAAACAACTATCGATTACCTTGGAAGGGAGATCTCAGAAAGCGGAGTGCGTCCGGGCTTACATAAAATAAACGCCGCAATGAAAGCTCCAGAACCATACACATAAAAGAACTGCGCTCTTTTCTTTGACTGGTAAATTATTTCTGAAAGTTTATTATGGGTTTTGCTGAAATTTTTGCTCTCCTTACCGAACTTTTACGAAAAGAGACTCCATGGAAATGGGGCCCTGAGCAATCAAAAACAGTACAAGAACTGAAACGAATACTCACGGACAGACCAATACTAGCTCTCTACGACCCTACACGTGAGACCGAACTACATACGGACGCAAGTTCGGTGGGACTAGGAGCAATGGTTTTGCAGAAAAAAGGACGAGCAGAAACGACTCGTCTCGTATTACAGTCAAAAGTCAACGCCTGTTGAGAAAAATTATCACTCTTACAACTCTTACAACTTAGAAACTTGCTATCGTCAAAGCACTTGAAGCATTTCATGTTTACCTTATTGGGATCAAGTTTACAGTAGTTACCGACTGCTGTGCCGTTCGCGCAACGTCTGTAAAATGAGATATCAATCACAGGGTAGGAAGATGGTGGGAGTACATGCCGGACTTCGTATTCGACATTTTTTATCGACCTGGGACTCAAGGAGCACACGTATATTATCTTAGTCGTAATCCGGTTGAATGTATGGTTGTTGACATTACGGATTCAGAGTGAATCAAAGTTGCACAAATGCAAGATCCAGACCTTGAAGTCATACGTAAAATCCTGAAAACAGGAGACGTTCAACCGGATACGAAACAGTATTTTGAAAAATTCGATCTTAGGGGTGGAGTAGTCTTCCGTAGAACCGAAACGGGAAATAAATGGGTGGTACCTCGTGCATCACGTTTTAACATCGTTAAGGTGT
Organism: Andricus quercusramuli; assembly: GCA_932178445.1. Classification (NCBI taxonomy): domain Eukaryota; kingdom Metazoa; phylum Arthropoda; class Insecta; order Hymenoptera; family Cynipidae; genus Andricus; species Andricus quercusramuli. The sequence goes on along the minus strand of CAKNXH010002220.1, from coordinate 67,618 downwards.
ACCACGATGATCAAGGGCATTTTGCGGCCGAAAAGACGCTTGAGAAAATCAAGCAAAGTTATTGGTTCAAAGGCATGAGAAGGTTCATTCTCAAGTATGTCAAAGCTTGTTTGAATTGCTTATATTACAAATCCACATCTGGGCGTAAGCCGGGATAGTTGCACCCCATATAGAAAGGCGAAATTCCCTTTCAGGCTCTCAATCTGGAACACTTTGGTCCCTTTGCAAGGAGTAAGAGAGAGAATACTCACATATTAGCTTTAATTGACCGATTCACAAAATTCTGCATCATCGAGCCAGTAAAAGACATCAGGACCAAATGGGTCATCGCAAAACTACACCAAGCGTTTGAAATCTTTGGGGTGCCAACCAGAATCATTAGCGATAGGAGTACCTGCTTCACTTTACATCGATTCGCCAAGTTTTGCCAAGCGAATGGCGTGAAGCATATTCTTAACGCCGTCACCACCCCCAGGGAGAATAGGCAAGTCGAACGCCTGAACCTCACCATCCTCAACTCGCTAGAAGCGACTAGTGCTGGTGTCCCGGAAGACAGGTGGGACGACTGTGTGAAGAAAGTACAGAGTGCTATCAACTGCACGACGAATCGACCACCCAGAAGAGTCCAGCTCAGCTTCTGTATGGATGCAAGCCTAGGAGTTTGGCAGACACCGCTTTGCTTGGCGCAATTCAAGAGACGTTGGATCAGATAGATCTAAAACAATTGCGCAAAGACGCGAAGCGACACACCGATGAAGAACAGGCACGCCAAAAATCTACGTTTGACAGCAAGAGGTTCAAACCACCTCAATATTCTACAGGAGACATCGTCTTGGTAGCATCTAGACCAGCTGCAACTGGTCAAAGCAAGAAGCTGGCAGTCAAGTCAAAGGGTCCTCACAAGGTAACGGCCGTCCTACCCAACGATCGCTACGAAGTCGAGGATCTGAGGGAACTTAAGAAGGGCCGAGTTCAAAGGACTATTGTGGCCATAGACAGCATGCGCAAGTGAATCACTTTCGATGCTTGGAATAAATACAGGTAAAATTGTCCCTGATGATTTGTGTGTTTTTTTTTACTTATTTACATGCCATAGCTGAGGGAGCCTGCAGAATGAGTAAAAGTTACGTGTGGACTCTGAGAAGCTCGTTAGCACGGAAGAGAATGTGTCAATCTAGTTCAGATGAATGCATCCTATGAGATCCTGTCAACCTAGGTGAACTGGACACATCCTAAGAGATCGTGTCAACCCATACTAGCTGGATACATGCAGAGAATTTCCAGGGTCACGAGATGACAAGTAGGCCGAGTCTACAACGCTCTGGCACGACCTCTAGTCAAAGTCGTGTAGACAGAGGTTCGTTGGCGAAGGTCAGGACTATGTGTTATGCCGAGTCGATTTGGAATGAGTTTCTGACATAACTACTGGTCATAGTTGTGTTGAGAGGAACCTCGTTGGCGAAGGCTGGACCAGAGTCAAGTCAGCGTGTTACTGACATAACTGCAGGTCATAGTTATGTTGAGAGGAACTTCGCTTGCGAAGGCTGGACCAAGAGCATTCGAAGTCAGGTTCCTTTCAGGCCGAGAACACTCACAGTCGCTAACTAGGTTATTTTGGTTCCTGGCGAAGCCGGCGACACTCCATTTTTTTTCTATGGAGCCAAAAATTCGAACAAAGCTACGTTGTTACAACAAAAGGCCCAAATCTGCCACTACTTAATAAAATTATGTATCTCAATTACAGACTCAACTTATGGATGTCGCAAGCAGAACGAGTCGAGGGCGACTCGATGGTCAGGATGGACGATTGAAGAGGAATATTCTCTTCCTGTTGCTACGTGCCCATCAGCATATTCTGTTGCCACCCACTGGACCACCAATCGCCCAGAGTGTCGCCTTCGCATTCCCCAATGTTTATACAAACAGTGTTCATATTAACATTTCTTAGAAGCGCCAATCAATAGACCATAATCCTAATACAAAGGAGCTCGACAGGAGGTCGATATCAATCAGGTCAACCTGCAACCCAGTCAGTCGTCTTTAGGACACGATCGCCTCAAGTCGAGATCATTTCGCGAATAAAACCATACATACAATATCTCTCTTAACTATTGTAGCCCATATGGCATTACTTTATAATAAAAAGTTACGCATCAGACATTTAACATGAAAATTAAAATTAAAATCATGAAATTGTTTAATTTTTACTTTAGATTTGAGATCGACGACACACAGAAGCCCCAAGTAGCGATTTTTAATTAAATCATTTATATTCTCACAATAACCTTCCGCCATATTGAATCCTTAATTTTGAATTTTGACTTTAGACTCGAAATCAGCGACCCGAAAACCCCTCCTAAAGTGATTTGCAGTCATATAGGGTTGGCCTTACAATTGTTGTCCGCCATATTGGATCCGCCATTTTAGATTTTGACGTTTTTGACCATGTATTTCAATTTGACGACCCCAAAACCCCTTTATTACGAAAAATACGCAAATTTACATTAGTGGAAATCATTTCTGCGATAAAGTTGCAAAATAGATCATTCCATTGCATTGTTCTCACAAACAGGAAGGCCTAGGTCGATTCAAAGCCCGTATTTGGACTTAGCATGACAAAATGTATTAGAATGAATGTGTGAGATATATAATGTAATATCTGAGCACTCATGGTATCCAATAATCAATCTAGGTCATCACTTTCAAAGGGGGTAGGCCGTCTGGCGAGCCATAGTTACCCGGAGTATAAGACTAATAAGAATCTTATTAACCATACCAGCATCATCATGTATTGCTGAAAAATCTTTCTCAGCATTACGTAGATTAAAAAACTAATTACGCTGATCTATTAGAGCAAATCGGTTAAACTACCTTGCTTTGTTGCACGTGCATTCGCTCATAGCAAAAGAATTGTCGCAAAACAACATCGTCAACATTATCAACATTTTTATTAGAAATAATCAGCTGCGGACAAGCACATTTTCTACTTTGAAAGAAAGAGAATACCGATTTACGTATATTTATTTGTTATAATATAATACTATATTATATATCCATCCTGCTTCCGTAACTCCACGCCTGGGGAAAAAATTTTCTGCTAACCCTGATACTGCAAAAGCTATTTTAATTGAAAAGATTGTACATAACGCAGCAACGACAACACCAGTCACACGAACAAATAGCGAGACATAGGGAAAAACGACAAACTCTATATCCCCGGCATTGTTCTTCAAGCCCATACATTTCAAGGCCTCGTCAGCATTGTCGTTTGTATCGATGAACGCATCAGGAATGTAGAGCGGGTTTTATCAAATATCAAGCTCTGCAAGGATATTTTCGTAGAAGAATTCAGGGTGTTGGTTAAATCCGACTTTGAATGAACTTGTCAAATATCCGGGGTTTTGCGGGATCCTCGGATCAATCAAATTTAGAGGAAGGAAGCCTTTCACTGAGGCAGTCATTATTTTCACGGAAATTATAAATCTTTCGACCGGGAGAAATCTGCGGATAGCAGAAGACAGCATTTGAACGGAGAGAACAGTTCTCGTTGATTTGATTGTATTGATTTTGTTCAATTTTTTTTGTTTTGTTTTATGGTGAATATGTGAATTTTTTTTCAAATACCATCAAATGAAGCAATGGATTCAATAAATTGAATAAAATACTAAAATCAAATTATTATTAATAAAATCAAAATTGTACTGATTTTAGTGATTTTATTCAAGTTATTGATTTTATTGATATTGTTGATTTGTTTATTGTTTTGATTATATTAATAATTATTTTATTGTTTTTAGTGATTTCATTGATTTATTTGATTTATTGATTAAAAAATAGAAAAAAATAATAATTAAAAGCAATTTAACATCAACAAAATCAATGAAATAAACAACATCAATAAAATCCAAATTCTACTAATTGAGTTTATTGATTTATTCAATTCTATTTTTCAATAAAAAATTGAATAAATGAATAAAATCACTAAAAACAATAAAATAAAATAATTATCAATATAATAAAAAAATAAACATCATCAATAAAATCAATAAATTGAATAACATCACTAAAATCAGTAAGGTCGGTAAAATTTGTATTTTATTGATAATAATTTGATTTTAGTATTTCATTCAATTTATTGACTTCATTGATTCATTTGATTGTACTTCATGAGAAATTAAAATATTTACAAACAAAAAAAACAATAGATTGAACAAAATCAATAAAATCAAATCAACAAAATCAATTAAACCAATAAAATAAAATAAATAAATCAATCATTTATTGACTTCATTGAATCATTTCATTGTATTCTTTAATAAAAAAGGTCGAATATTTACAATAAAATAATCAACCAATTGAATAGAATCAATCAAATCAATCAAATGAACAAAATCAATAGAATCAATAAAATGAAATAAATCAATCAAAACAATAAAATCAATAAATTGTATAAAATAACTAAAATCAGTAACATTTTGATTTTATTGATGTTGTTTCTTTATTGCTTTTGTTGATAATAAATTGATTTTATAGATCTCAGTAATCTCATTCAATTCATTTATTTTATTTATTCATTCGATTACATGTTTCAATGAAAAATTGATTTTATTGATTTATTTCATTGTATTTTATAATAAAATAAAAGAATCAATATGAATATTCGATTATTTTATTTAAAAATACAATCAAATGAATCAACAAAATCCATAAATTGAATGAACCAAATCAATCAAATCAAATGTATACTGGTTTCACTGATTTCACTGATTTCATTGATTCTATTGATTTTATTTATTTGATTCATTTTATCCGTTTCATTCATTTTATTAATTTTATTGACTTTATTCATGTTTCTCATTTCATTGATAATTTATTGGAGGATAATGGGAATTTTTTAGCACCCCCGCCCTCCAAAATCTTATCACAAAAAAGGTTTTTGTTGCTCCACCCTATTCGAAAAATATTCATATCTATCAGCAAAAAATTTTCATAACATTTCAAATAACTAGTTTTTATAATTTCGAAAATCCCGAATTTATGCATGAATCAAAGTAATGATGGATAAAAAAATCAATAGATTGATAAAAATATTTTCGTGTCAAAAACAATAATTTTTGTATTCCTAAAATATATTTTTAAAACTCTTTATTATTGTTTTCATAATATTTAGGCATATTCACGGTAATCTATTGAAAAAAAAGAATCAGAAACAAAAAAAAAAAGAATTAAAAAAAGTACGAGGACGCGAACGCATGACGGGAGAGTCTGTAGCCTAGAAAATAGACCATTACCCTGACGCTGCTCACTCTATCGGCCCATAATTCAAACTCATAATCATTCTGCGCGCATTTCTTGTTCTTGATCGGACTTCAGAGCATCGGAGCGCGAATTTGACAGTCAGTCTGTATGCCGCATTTTCTTTGCTGCTTACTACTACAGTCTTATGGACTTCACATACACAGGACATCTCAATTTTGTTCTACTTTTTTCTACATTTCGCGGCGTATTTCGCAAAATTGAGGTTCACCATCATCAAGTTTTGGCTCTTCAGATATAGGATGGCCTCTGAAAATGCTTCTGTGATGTCAGAATTGTGAGTAAAAAAATAAATTTGCGAACTGTTCTCGCCGTTCAAATGTTGTCTTCTGCTATCCGCAGATTTCTCCTTGTCAAAAAATTTATAATTTCCGTGAAAATAATGATTGCCTCAACAAGAGGCTTCATTCCTCTAAATTTTATTGATCCGAGGATCTCGCAATGCCCCGGATATTGGACAAGTTTTCTTTCTTTCGTTCTCAAATACTTGGGAGAAAATATATATGAAGTCAGTGGCATAATAATGCAGACAAAATTCAGAATCGGAATTAACCAACAGCCTTAAGTGCTTATTTTTTCGCAGAGAAAATACACAGGCCATTCAGTGAATTGGTGCGTCAAATTGTAAATGTTAAATTTCAGTACTTTAAGGCACAGCTAAAGATCAAATTTTCACCGGAGTTTGTAAATTCACATTTGGAACTTATATTTGGCGAAATAATATGTATTTTAACTACTCAAATTACTAACGAAATGAAAGATAATCTGTGTAAAATATTTAAAAAAGGCTAATGACTGTCAAAAAATGTTCTGGTAGCTTCTGCCCACATATTTAATTCAAAATATAAAAGCCATATGCTTTATAATAATTCTTTTGTAGAAAACCATTTCTTCATTTTTAAACAATAGCCTGGCAAAAATCCAACGATAAATTGTATGATTTTAATGTTTAAAAAAATAAAAGTCTACATTTAATATCATCGATCACAATTATGTGTATGCGTGTATATTTCTATTTATATGACTGTACGTATGTGTGCGTATGTGTAATATGTGAGAGCATGTGTATGCATTTTAAATGGAAATATAACAAGAGTTTATTTAACAAATGTTAAAACTGCCATCTGCAACCATTTTTCTGAAACTAAAATAAAAAATCGTTCCAGCTAATATGATATTTTTGCTATTTTACTAAACCTTCCTTCAGTGCGAAAGTATAAGAGATTAAGATCCCAGCTCAGGTGAGATAATATAGCGTCTTTCCATGGGGTCTCGAGAGCAGATTGTGAAGGCTTTTAGTTGTTCGAATTGAAAAGTGTTTGAGTAAGTAAAAACACCATAAATTATATGCTCTTTTCTCGCCATCTTTCTGTTATTTTCGTGAGATATTAAGTGTTTGAGGAAAATAGAAATTATATTTTCATAGCATCGGCCGGCGCGGGTAGCCCAACGCTTGAAATCGCCTGACGATAAGCTAATCCAGGCGATCCGGGAACGCGGCTGCCGAAAATTCGCTGATTTTCGGTATGCGAACTAGGCTTTGATATAAGCTTGAAAAGCCTGGTCCATGCGCGGACCTAGGAAAAGTTTATGTAAGTTCGCGGGTCTGGAACCGAAAAAGCTTATATTGATGCTACACCGACCGCGGTTACAAGCTGATTAGTTTTTCAGTAAAACACATTTTTTTAACTATGTGATTTTTCTGTAAATGATGAACTAGAGTGAATTATATAGTAGTATAAAAAGTGGAACCTCATTGGCAAAATGCTTTCACAGCTATGGTTGCAGGTCAAGCGGATGCGGGAAAACTTGTCTGGTCAAAAAATTCTTAAGCTACATCGATGTCATGTGTGATACACATTTTGAACGTATTCTTTTTTAATATTCATAATGGCAGCCGGGTTATCCTGAATATGGAAAAATCATTGAACTTCCAGAAGGCTTACCGCAACCGGCTGATTATTCTAGCGATAATGACCGTCCTAAGCTCATATTATCGATGATCTTATGCGTGAATCTTCAAACAAAACAAGTATAAATCTCTTCACTATAGGCAGTCACCACAAAAATCTTAGTGTTATCTTTATCTTGAAAAATGTATTTCAACAGGCACATGGACAAAGAGATATATTACTCAATACGAGTCATATTTTTGTTTTTAAAAATCCTTGAGACCGAGCTCAATTTCAACATCTTGCTAGACAAATATATCCAGAAAATCTTCGTTTTGGACAGGAAGCGTATCAGGACGCGACAACTAAGCCTTATGGTTACCGTCACTCTATTTAAGACAGTCTACACCCGATAATTGTCGTTTAAGAACAGATATTTTTCCAACTGATGGGTTTTCATACGTGTAAATACCTGTCAAAAATATAAAAGGAGGTGGTCGAGTTCATAGGTACCAGATGTACCTCTGTAGTGGCGTCGAGTGCACGTGAACACATTGATGAAAAAAACACGGCAGCATTGCATGCGCTCTGTCGACTCGATCGTAATCAACGAAAAGCGATTCTGAGCACAGCTAATTCAAAGCTCGTAGAATGTAGATGTAAGGGCGTTCTAAATATTTTGGCAGGAAATATACATTTGAAAACACATGAAAAACAGAAGTTGAAAAAGCATAAACACACTTTAAGAAAATTGGCGGCATCGAAGGGTACTTGAAAAAATAAAAAACACGTTATCATTCCGAAGGGTGGATTATTACCGCTATTACTCGCAACCATAATCGGTAGTCTTCTCTCGCATATTTTCAGCTCAGCTAATTCACAAGAGTAAGAATCCTTTTCCACTTAGCAATGATGACACATTCGAGAAACATGGTTTTGGTACCAAGCGAGCAGGTGGAAAAATTCCTGCAGCAAGGTTTCGGATCAGAGAGTAATACTGGAAATACGAAACTGCACACTACTTCTATGAATCCTGTAGATAATATCTGCCCTAGTGCTAAGTACAAAGTTCCCAACCTTAAAAATACGGCCCAAAAATCCAGGTAATGTTATGAGCAGACTAGATGCTGTAATAAGTCAAATATTAATTTAACCATTCTTGAAAGATGAGCGTGAAAAATGGAAAATGTATCATCAAGTTTTACAACATTTTTTACTTTTTACCCAGGAAACATGGAAGCATGAAAAACTGAATAAAAAGTAGAATAACAAGAGAGATAAATATAAAAGAGAGCAATATTTATGATAATGATGATGATGAGGGCGAAGATTATTTTAAAAATATTTATAGAATTATTGCAACTATTTCAAAAACTTTTAAAAATAAAGGCATTGTTTTAATCCAACGACTTTGCAACCAGATGTGCGAAAACGTGTAAAATGGGACAGTCAGCGTAGTCCCAAACTATCGTCTAGAATGTATGACTCACCAATGGCAGAATAAGACGGAGACAGGATTAGTGGCAATGAGGTATACACAAATAACACCGGTACTCTAGGTAGAACTAGGAAGCGACCCCCAGTCGTTACACATTGTACATTATGCATACTATACAATGTACTATATGGGGAGAAAGTTAAGAGGCTTAGTACAACACGTAAAGGCAAAAAAAAGAATGAAAGGGTGAAAAATACCAAATCTAAACAGAGAGTCAATAGTAGTAAAAAAATGAAAAGCAAGAAAACAGAGAAGAAACAAAAGCGTGAATCTAGCGCAGGAAAAATCATTCAATATCGGACATTTTTAGCGTTTAATAAGTAGATTATTATATGATGTCCTTTTTACACCCACATTCTAGCGAGTGTTTAAAAACTGAACTAGACATTTTTTCTCTTCCACCTGCATAAACATCTTTTGAGGGCTCGCAATGTGCCCATTACAAGCCCGTTTCGTCGCTGACCGACGATTCGCTGATAGAGTTTGTCATCCCAGGACATGGCGAAGAATACATAGATCTTGCGCATGCAATGCTCAGTATACGAGTCAAACTGGAAGCACCGGCAGAAATTTCTGAAAATGCAGTCGATCTGAAAAATGTAACTGTGATAAACAATTCACTTCATTCGATAATCAGTCAGGTGGACGTATGTTTTGATGAAAAACTTGTTTCTCGTCCAAACAATGCATACGCATACACAGCTTACCTGAAAAGATTGCTCAATTATGAACCAGCTGCACAGAAGTGCCATCTGACTTCCGCTCTCGGGTGTGTAGATACTGCAGGTGAAATGGAAGATTTGTCAACCAAACATACAGGCATCGATAACCGTCGAGCTCATTTTGGTGCAGGCGAAACAATAGATGTGATCGGTCATCTGCATTTCGAAATTTCCAATACAGGTGTACATTAGGATGTGAGATATGTAAAATTCTGGGAAATGAAGGTGGCGGCGAAAATGATTCATTACCCTCCAAAATCAACAATAACTTGTCTAGACGCGTCGATTTCCAAAACCTTATCATATTCTGCGTACACGATACAGTTAACTATATTGGCGAGTGGTTCCTCAAAACGCACCTCTATTTGTAGACTTCCAGGTTTCACGAGATTCCAGTGAGAAAACAGTTTGCAGAAAAATCAGGGGTAAGATCAGAAGCAAACAGACAGAATCTTTCCGGGTGATCGCTTCTTTCAATATCATTGCCCTCATTAGGAAAATTAATACAAGTGCCAGAGAAAAGAGTCTGATCCGCATCAACGTAAAGTTTATATTCGGAAAAATCTGGCTGCAGAGGTTTTGAGGATATTTGTGAGCCATTGACGTAAAGGGATAAGAAATTATTCTTTTAGGTAACTGGCCGCGAATAACATTATCAGGATTTTTACCGCGAATACCACCATGTAAAGCAAGCGTTTTGACCTCCACTCTTGTTATCGGATATTTTGCTGTTCCTTGTGCTAGAGCTTTTGCGTGTGCCAGTGTAATTCTGGGGCTTATTTTTCAACGACATACGAGGAGCGATGCTTCCAAAATGTGTGAACTGCACATTCTGACCGGATCCGAAAGGCAAAACTCATCTTTTGTACATGCGAGTCGAAGACGCATCTCGACTCCGTTGAGAAAAAATGTGTTTTGATTGAAAATGTCGCAATTCAGATGACCGATTACATCTACTGTTTTGTCTGCACAAAAATAAGCTTTAATTTAAATACCCTGGCAGACCGGCCGAACGCAAGCATTACGCTGTAGCGTAATGTTGAAGTAATGGTGAAGTAATGCTAAGGTAGTATCGAATTACAATTATTAGAAGAAACAAAACAGATTTCTAAACTATTGCAATTATGATTATACGTAAAAATTTACGTTAAATAGTCATTTCATAAGTGCAACAGGTTTCTTTTTCAGCTTTAAAAAATATAACAACAAAGTGACTGTCATTGGAGTCTGCTGAGGGCCATAGTGTTGGCATTCCCATGTATAGTTTTGAAGGCATTATGTTTTAGTGTCTGGGGGAACCGCTAGGTGGCGTCGAGAGTCAGTACAATGCAATACGCATGTGCAACCATAATATTTTCAAATATTTCGAAACCTCGAAATTGGACATTAGTCGAAGTGTCAAATTGAATTTCTTGGGTTAACCTCCCAGTGGGCACAAAACCATGAACATCCCAAGAACGCCCTTGCGACGTTCCTAGGAGTCCAATGTCAGGCCAATTAACGTCTCTAAAACGTTCAATGTCCTGGAAATCTCCTAAATACGTCTAAAAGCCATAGAAAATTCCCGGGACATCTTGCATACTGACATTAGATGCCTTAAGAGCATCCCTAGGATGTCCAAAAGACATTTTCCAAAAGACGTCTCGCAGGGAAGTCCCAAAGACGTCTCTAGGACATCCTTAATTTTTTGCCTACTGGGCTTGTTGTCTAAAATTTGATTGGTAAATATTGAATTAAAAAAAATAACCATTTGCTTCATTTAAGGTTACTTTGTTGTTTTCATATTTCGAAGCAGTAACGAATCAATTAAAATAGATATATATATAAAAGCCTTTTTGAGAGATTAGCAAGTTCTTTCTTCAAGCGAAGTTTATCGTTTATAAAAATTTCTTTATTAGAGAAATAAATAATATTATTCTATAATATAATCTCAAATGTAGAGCCAATTAATTTTTTACATCACAGCAAATCATACTTCTACACGGTGATCAGGAAGGACGAATCGGTATCACAAAAATGGCAATAAAATCGGTTTGCGGGATGACATTCGGGCACGAATATTGAAATTCTATCTGATCCTGTTTTCGAGATATCGACAAATTACGTATTTTAGCTATTTCATCAATGGAACGTAATGAGCTGTACCTTAAGTATGCATTTAAATACTTATATAATTATTATTTTTATACTAGGTATGTGTTGAATAGATAAACCCATGTATGTTTAACACCTTTGTATATATATATATATATATATATATATATATATATATATATATATATTCATTTTTTGTATCATAGTTACGTATTTCTCTCTACCAGACAAGTTTTTATACAAAAGTGCAATCAAACTAAACTAAACTATACGTGTAATATACGTTCATATATATGATTTGCGCTCTCTTTTTCGAATAAGTACATCACACAGCCAGGAAGAGTTCAACTCCAAGGCGCAATCTCAATAAAACAAATCAAATTAAATATCTACATCCATAAGTAAATATAACACGATATTTTTGTTAATTAACCAAATGTAGAAATCTCTCTCTCTCTATCTCTCTCTATATATATATATATATATATATATATATATATATATATATATATATTTTTTTTTTTTCTATGGTAGCCGCGGAAAATGAGCATGTTCTACTGCTTCCGAATTAAGCGTAACATCTCTCTTTTCAAGCGGCGTGCGTGGACCGAGTATATAATGTTGGACCTTGCAGTAGAACAGTGGTGTTAGGGTGCGAGGTCAACACTTCATACTAGGAACAAAATTGTGGCGCATGCGCGGTCGCACGTGGTTAGGAAGAGAAGGAGATATTCCGATGTTTTCAGGCAGGAGCAGCGAGGAATACAAAACGGTGGAAACTGACTAAAAATGTAAACAGTTTCAGACCTTGTTTTTTCTGTGTTTTTTAGTGACAATTAAGGTGTATTTACACGCTCTGTCTGCTGGCTATCAGCCAGCCAACATATCGAAATATCCATTCACACCTCCGGAAAATTCAGAGAAATATAGTAATATTTTAGTTATCTTCCAGTGAGTTTCAGAATATAACTAAAATATTACTATATTTCACTGAATTTCCCGGAGGTGTGAATGGATATTTGGATATGTTGGCTGGCTGACAGCCAGCAGATACAGCGTGTAAATACACCTTTACATGCGCTTGGTTCGCCGACTTAAAAAGAGAGATCACGCTCAATACGTTCGCAGCAAAACATGCTATTCATGCTATTCCGGCTCGGGTCTTCGGCCCTTGCCTCCCACTCGTTCCGGAAACATTACCCTTGCCGTGAAAAGATATCTCCTTACACTCGTGTCCGGCTCGGGTCTTCGGCCCTTGCCTCCCACTCGTTCCGAAAACATTACCCTTGCCGTGAAAAGACATTGCTGAAATAAATATAAAGGTGTTAAACATACATGGATTTATCTATTCTACACATACCTAGTATAAACATAATAATTATATATTTATTCAAATGCATACTTAAAGGTACAGCTCATTACGTTCCATTGATGAGATAGCTAAAATACGAAATTTGACGATATCTCGAAAACAGGATCAAATAGGATTTCAATTTGAACGGATTTTTGATGTATATTCGTGCCCGAATATCATCCCGCAAACCGATTTTATTGCCATTTTTGTGATACCTATTCGTTCTTCCTGACCACCGTGTCTAGTATTTAAATATATATTTTATGTATGAACAATCTTTTTATGTTTATAAATTTTGATTATTTTGAAAGTTTATTTACACGGAATTGAGTGAAATTTAATATTTACGAGAATTTGGGGAAAGCAGAGTTTATAAGCAATTGCTGTCCTAGTGGGCAAAAAAATTAAGGATGTCCTAGAGACGTCTTCGGTACATCCCTAAGACGTCTTTTGGAACATGTTTTTATGACATCCTAGGGATGCCTTCAAGATGTCCAATGACAGTACGAAAGATGTCCTGAGAACGTCCTATGTCTTTAAGACGTCTTTAAGACATCTTTGGGATATTGGACGTCTTAAAGACGTTCATTGGACTGACATTGGACGTCCCAAGGACGTTCTTGGGATGCTCATGGTTTTGTGCCCACTGGGGCCAGGGATTTGTAGGTTTATTAACTCATAGTGTCTGGGGGAACCGCTAGATGGCGCTGATTTCAAACCAAAGTCTTCAAAACGATACATGGGAGTGCTACCACCATGCTGAGGGCGGCGACAACTGCATCGCCAGGAGCATTTTACGCGCGACATTCGAAAATAAAATTAAAAATTGGAAAACGCAAATGTGTCAAATAAATGTAAATAAATATAGTAAATAATTAAATTAATGTAAAAAAAAGATGGCAATGTTTGAAATTAACAGGCAGATTGTAAAAATTTTGTCGCAGCTGGAACACTATTCAGCAAAATATGTAAAGACGTGTATATTTGAAGAGTTTAGAATACATTTATTTTTCAAACATATGCGAACATAATTTGATATTAAGGTTAGGTTTGAAATTAGCATACTTTTAATAAAATGGACAATTTTGCGCTGGAAATTACCAGTTGGAGAATTGTAAGGTCATGATTGGATATAAGTATGGAAAGATTAGTACTTTTCTGAAGAAAATGGTATTTTTCGCAAAAACCAACAGGACTTACCTACAAACTAGTAATTTTTGTATTTAGAGGTTATGATTGGCTAAATTAATAAAAAAATAGTATTTTTTGGTAAGAACCAACAGGCGACCTATATCCACAAATAAGTAATTTCAGTATTTTGAGGTTATTATTAGGTAATTGACCAGAAAATTGTATTTTTTCGCTGAAATCAATAGGGCCTATCTGCACATAATTAGTTTGAGTATTTTGAGGTTACGATTGGCTGAATTAATGGAAAATTTGTATTTTTTGGTAAAAACTGACAGGACCTGTTCACAAATAAGTAGTCAGTTGGTTGTAATGTAGGCGGGGGGCCCGTGAGGTCCCAAACCCTGGCGCTCAAGCTATAAAGCCTATTGTGCCACACCCGTGTTTATTCTGAAGGCAGTACTCCGAATCTGGCCATCCTTCGTCGAGTATTTTCGGATCTCGGTGTGTTTTCGTTGTTATCAACGTTCTGAGATTATACTTATCAGGTGCCAGGCATACCTATCGCACAGGAAACGACGTCCTCCTTTGTTGATCAAGCAAAGTGATCCTCACCCACTCTGCCACTCGACAGCCTCCCTAGCAGGCTGGGGTGTACGGAGCGATCCATCTGAGGTCATCAGGTTGATGCACATATTCGAAGCGCTGGCCTCGTGTGTTATTTAAGTGTATATGTGTGTGTTCATTACTCGAAATCGGCCAGCGACCATACAGCGTGATGCCCCCTGTAGGAGCCCCCAAGCGCAAGAAGAACGCTGACTCATTTTCGAGTCTTCACAGAATCAGCTTTGACCTCCATCCCCTCGACATGGAGCCCCACCTTGGTACGATACCAACACGGAGTAATAATAAGGAGACCGATCTCCGTACATTCGTCCTGACTGCGGTAACTGCACATTTATTGTCGAGCTTCGACGTTTCTAATCAGCACATTATGGCCATTCGGTCATGCGCACTGTGATCTGCTATCTCCTGTTCTCCCGCGAGAAGTGTGCGAGCGAGCGCCAGTCCATATGACAACCACTCCGTGATGACATCAACGACAACAAATTGAGTTTATATCAATGTTTTGCAACTTATGGCGGAAGTTTTTGCAAAGTTAATAAGTGTAAGTCAAAAAATAAATAAAATGTAAATATAAAAAAATGTAAAAAAATGTAAATAAATGTAAATAATAAAAAATTAAAATATAAAATGTGAATGTAAAAAAAAAATTATTATCATCTTAGGGATCTGAAATATCGCTATGAGGCACCACTGGCGAGTACCCTCATTCATTTTTAAAGCATTGAGTGACCAGAGGCTGGTGTGACCTTATGCTCGCGGTGATTTGTGTCGCCGCAGATGTATCCTGGAGAATTTCGTAGTGGGAGAGATAGAGGCAGAAGCCTGATGCAAAAAAGCAAAGGGCTCCTGGTATCACCCTGGAAGGCGCCCCTTTGAAAAGTGACTTCGTTCGTTGTCACACGATAAATTCTAGATGAGATAGTAAATCTAGTTTTTCCAAGATATATATTCCTTTAATTCAACAGTAGTAATGCATTCGATCGACACGATTCGAGGGATCGGACATACAATGGTGACAGCAGATGGTAGGGATTTATTACGCATTCTCTCCTTCTTAATGTCAGGAATAGCGTGAAGGTGGTATGAGGGTTATAAAAAAGATTAGCTAGCTTCCGACGAGTTTGCAGCTCACTGTCGAGATATGTCTAGCGATCGATTTGAATTGACCTAAAAGATACATAGGCGCACTTAGAGTGATCGCGGTAGCAGCGAAGAAAGCTTATAGGGTTGCTCAAATCTTTAAAGAACCCCCAGCACCAGAATGTTCTTTATTCCCCGACTTGTCGTATCTTCAGCTAAATTATCGACCAGAATTTCAGCATAAAGAAATTATCGCGTTTTTCGACGAGGAATTAGAGCAGGAATGGGAGGACACCATCGATAGTCCTTATCTGGCAAAAGATACCGAATGATCACGAAATCCCCTTCCTGAATTTAGTCGTATCCCCCCTAATAACTCACGAAACCTCAATAGTAACCATAATCAAAATCCTAGCTCCATTTGAAATCCTAACCCTAGTCGAAACCATAACCCTAGTCGAAATACCAATCCAGGTTATGACACTTAAACCGATTCCCATACTAACGATAATAATAAGAGATAAGAAGATCAGAGTTCCAATCAAGCTTTCAAAGATTTCTATTTCATTAGAAACGCATGTTTACCCCTAACAAGTGAAGTAGAAAGCCCGGAGAATTTCTCCAAGAATAATCCATCCTGCTGGAATTGTGGTCGGGAAGACAATCATGACAATAGTTGTGATGAAGCTGGAAGCAAATATTGCTCTGATTGTGGTAGGAAAGATGTGACGATGTGCCTCTCTCTCTCAATTGCAAGGAAAAAGAGCAAAGAAAGCGTTAGGCGGGTCTGCAGTGATTCCTAACTATCCTAAAGAGTACTTAAATATTAATAATGTTCCTTTCGTAGTCTCTTCGGAAGCTGTTCAGGGTGATAGGGAATTTGCTGGAGCTACTACCGAAATAAATAAACTTGAATCTTCCAAACTTTCCATACCTTTCGAACCCGGAGGTATTATTAGTTCCCAAGATCCTTAACTTCCTTCAGATAAGGAGCTACTACCCTTACTTGAGCCCACTTCCAAAGCCAATGTAATTGGCCCCTCTTTCAATCCAATTTCCCAAACATCTGAAATTTATTATGCTCCTACACCTCGAAGTGGACCTGCACCCTTGATTTTCGTTAACCATCATATTCTGGGTCACTCTTTCAAGGACTTAATCGATGGCGATTCTTCCAGAACGTTTATAGGACCACAGTGTATGATTCTCGCTGAAAAATTAGAATCGAAAATAAATCAGAGTAGGGGAAAGCGCCCCGCCTGCGGCCATTTTTTAGCAACATCCATAATTAGTTGATAAATTTAATGATATATTTTAATTAATTTAATAAACAAATGCATTACGTAGGCATCTGTCGACAGAAAAATTCGTTTTTTCTGTTCGATGTCAGCCCTTTCAATTGCGAACTTCATGATAATTTCAGCAATATTCATAATTAGTGGATAAATTGTACGATGTATCTGGATAAATTTAACGAATAAACGCATTAATCGGGCATTATTCGACATGAAGATTCCTTTTTTTTCCATATCTGTCTTTTTCTTCGGGAATACTGCGTGCTGTTGGACCGTCGTGGGTGTGGTGGGCCCACACTGGTAGTAAATATCCACCTAGAAATACTACCCGAATCGGGTAGTGAGGCAATGAACTTTCGAGTTCGAAATGCTATCAATTTTTTGTTTTGTTTATCTGTCTTTTTAATTGGAACCTTCAAATTATAAGCACAAATAATGCGTTTTTTGTTGAATTATTTTGAAAATATTATAAAATTTACCAACTAATTATGAATATTGCGGAAATTATCACGAAGTTCTCAATTAAAACGACAGAACTAAGAAAAAACTACTTTTCCGTCGACAGATGCCCGCATAATTCATTTGCGTATTAAATTTCTTTAAAAAACCTAAAATTCATCAAATGATTGTGAATGTTGTTAAAATCATCATGAAGTTTCCAATTAAAAGGACTGAAATTAGGAAAAACTAATTTTCCCGTCGACAAATACCCAAATAATGCATTTGTTTTAAGAAATTATAAAATTCATCAAATAATTGTGAATTTTAATGAAATTACCATGAAGTTCTTACTTTTTGAAAAATATGATGAAAAAAAAATATTCTGTCGACAAATGCCTGAATAATGCATTTGTTTATCAAATGCGTTTATAATATTAAGGAGAATGATCTTAAGAAAAATTTCTTCATTTTAATATTGTTTCCATCCAAATTTCTTGCAATATAACTCAAAAAAACGTAAAATTATTGGAAATAATAGAAAGAAAAATTTTCAACAAATAATTTGTTTATACAATTTTTGTTTGTTTATTGTATCATAACCGAATATCTTCATCTAATGTGAATATATAAAACGTAGGTGATTACAACAATTTTCCTATTATTGATGAGCACCGGGAACGTAAAATATAAAATATTGCAATTATTTGTAATATTTATTTATAAAAAGATGAAAGAACTAAATAAAAATGTAGGCTCGACAGCTTTCCTTGAAATTTTGTCAGCTTTTTTTGAACATTTTTTTTCTGAAACGGTCAATATCTGTGGGCTGTATGTTATTTTGTACAAAAAAAGTGCAGAAAAAAAATGTGCCGGTTGGTAGGTGGAACAAGGCAGAGCACCTTTTTTATATAATCAAATTACAGGGTAAAATATTCACTTTGCTCACCGAAAAAGTAACATTGTGAGAAACAATAGGCCAGTGGAATTAAACATAAAAATCTAGTCAGTTAACAAAAATTCCGAAGTTCTTCAAGAAAATTATATAGTTGTTTTTTTATATGTTGAACATAAAATAAAATTTGCAAAATGTGATCGGGTCGGCAATTTGTTTGAAAAAATTAATTTGCAAAATTTGCCTCCCATTGCTCCACGAAAATTGAAAACATTTTGCAAACTTCAGTTAGTAATTATAAACTGTGTCACTATGCTACATTAAATTTGCAAAACGTTCGTGATACGGTAACATTCATAATTATTAACAAATTATTATTCTGTCAATCACTCCCCAGCGAAAATACCAAAGGTTTTGCAAAACGTTGTTTCTGCTTTTTTCCACTGAGAAGAAACTATTATATGATTTGCAAAACTAAATACATATATCAAGATCTGAAAATGATTGAATTTCCAAAACGTTGCTCGGCCGGCAATAATATTGAAATTGCAATTGAAAAAATTAGTCACTTTTGTAAACCAGCCAAAAATTACAAACATTTTGCAAATCGTACTGAGTGATAAAGAACTTATTACCAACGTTATATTACATTTGCAAAATGTTTACAACTTGGCACAATTATTAATTGTACACACATTATTATTTTGTTTATCACTCCCTAGCGAAAATACCGAAAGTTTTACAAAATGTTGTTTCTCCTTCTTTTCATTGAGAAGAGACTATTATTTGCAACACTATATGCATAACGCGAATCATCTTTTTTAAAACCATTTTGCAATTTTCGCAATTCGAGTCATAAAATTCCTGCGAGAATGGCAAATGTTGCGTTTTTAGGCAGAAAATGTTGGCAATGTCGAAATCTAAAATAATATTCAAATTGCAAAACTCTAAACGACTGGCAACAATATTAAAATTGCAATTAAACAAATTAGATACTTTGTTAAACTAGCCAAAAATCAAGATAATTTCGCAAATCGTACAGAGTGATAATAAACTTTGTACTAACATCATATTAAACTGCAAATTGTTTACTACTTGGCAACATTGATCATGATAAAAAAACTCATATTTTTTGAAATTATTCCCCAGATTAAACTCTCAAGGTGTTGCAAAAGAAACCTTTCAACTTCTTTTGTTCTTTACTGGAATTCAAAGAAAAGAATGAATGAAAATAATGTTTTTTTCAATATCCGAACAAAACAGTTACAAAACAGTGAAAATTCTGAAAAAACCAAGAACTCACGAATGACTTTTGAAAAAATAAAAAAGGTAAACTATCTCAATCAATAACGGCGAAACTATACATTTAAAAAAAATTTTAGTTTCCGAATAATATAATAGAAATTTTGTTTTCATCACCCATCCACGGTGGTCAGGAAGGACGAATAGGTATCACAAAAATGGCAATAAAATCGGTTTGCGGGATGATATTCGGGCATGAATATACATCAAAAATCCGTTCGAATTGAAATCCTAGCTGATCCTGTTTTCGAGTTATCGGCAAATCACGTATTTTAGCTATTTCATCAATGGAACGTAATGAGCTGTACCTTAAGTATACATTTAAATGCCTAACTATGATAAAAGAAATGAATATATATATATATATATATATATATATATATATATATATA
>CAKNXH010002220.1:17109-47185 GCA_932178445.1 Andricus quercusramuli | reverse complement strand
TCGTGTGAGCGCTATTAAAAATCACTGCTGACTTCGAACCACGATATTTCTGCAAAAAAAAGAGATAGGGCATTTGAAAAAAAAACAGTTGGAAAGCTCATGAAATTCCACGTCTATTGGTACCCAACAAATATTTTTCTGACCTTCTAAAAATAGTACAGCACTTGAGAAGTTAAAAAAAAAGCTAGATTTGCTCAAATTTTCTACCTCAAATTCAACTTTTAGCACGACATAGGAAAATTTTTTCAAAAACCTCAAAATTATACGACATCGAGCCTGAAATCTTATCTTTATTCAATCGTATCTGATATCAATTTTAATCGACGATCACGGTTTTCGGCTGGTCTTCTACTCGCCTAAGGTGGCGCCTAAGTGGACATTGTCGTATTCCTCAATGTGGAGATAATATTGGATTCAAATCATTGTGAACAATCACAAATAACAATAAATTGTTTTTCTCATTCACCATAATTTGAAATGGAAATTACTAATGAAGAGAACCAAAAGTATAAGATATATATATATTTATCTATTCTACACATACCTAGTATAAAAATAATAATTATGTATGCATTTAAATGCATACATAAGGTACAGCTCATTACGTTCCATTAATGAAATAGCTGAAATACGTATAATTTGATGATATCTTGAAAACAGGATCAACAAGGATTTCAATTCGAACGGATTTTTTATGCATATTCGTGCCCGAATATCATCCCGCAAACCGATTTTATTGCCATTTTTGTGATACCTATTCGTCCTTCCTGACGACCGTGCATTCATCGGAAGTTAGACTATTGATGCTTCATGGAGCGCGTTGAAAGTAGGTCTCTCGTCCCTCGATATGCAATACACTAGATAGTTACATGGGAGGAAAGGCATCATCGTTATTTATGCACACTTGTTTTATAATATACAATTGTTTCTCAAACTGTCTTCATTTTTAAAATGAATTAAAAATTTTAATCGCATTTCCTGAATTGGAAATTGTCACTCGTTTTTTTCCAAATTTTTCCTCTTTTTTCTACACCGGCAGTTACTTTTTTACTTTCAAAATCTTTATTAAAGAAACGAAAAACCTTCAAAAATCCTCGGAAATCATACATATTGCAATGAATCGTAGTATTCGTCCCACATTGCATTATCCAATGAAAAAAAGCAGTTGATCCGTTACAAACTATATGGAACCCTTTAATAGTAAGAAAAAATCCTTTTGCAACACCTTGAGAATTTAATCTGGAGAATAATTTAAAAAAATATAAGTTTGTTTATCATTATCAATGTTGCCACGTGGTAAACAGTTTGCAAATCTTATATGATGTTAGTACTAAGTTAATTATAACTAAGTACGTTTTGCGAAATGATTATATTTTTTGGCTAGTTTAACAAAGTACCCAATTTTTTAAATTTCAATTTTAATATTGTTGCCAGCCGTGCAACGTTTTATAAATTTCGACATTTCCAACATTTGCTACCCAAAAACGCAACATTTGCAATTCTCGCAGAAATTTTATGAGTCGAATTGCATATAATGCAACATTAATTTAAAAAACGATAATTTGCATTATGCATTCAGTTTTGCAAATCATATATTAGTCTTTTTTCAATTCAAAGAAGCAGAAATATCATTTTGCAAAACCTTCGATATTTTCACTTGGGAGTGATAAACAAAATATTAATTTGTTTATAATTAATAATGTTGCCAAGTTGTAAGCAGTTTGCAAATGTTATATAACGTTGGTAATAAGTTGCTTATCATTCAGTACGATTTGCAAAATTTTTGTAATTTTGGGCTAGTTTATTGCAATTTTAATATTATTGCCGGTCGAGCAACGTTTGGCAAATTTAATAATTTTCAGATCTCGATATTCCTAACATTTGCTACCCAAAAATGTAAATTTCGCAATTTCTGCTGGAATTTTAGGAGTCGAATCGCAAAAAATTTAACAATAATTTAAAAAACGATCATTACCGGTATGTATTTAGTTTTGCAATTCATACAATATTTTCTCCTTAATGAAAAATATCAGAAAAAACATTTGTGTTTATTTATTTATTGAAACAGTGAACGGGCTAAGCCCTTGTATACATTAGAGCAGGGCTCACCACTTTCAGCAGGTGCAGACTGACACGACAAATGCGAGACTAACAGAAAGTTTTTCTGTCATTTTTTTCTTCGGTTTCCAGGAATCCTGCAAAGGGTTACGGTCTTTACGGTCATGGTTCGTTGCGGCTCATTGTTCACACCGAAGGGTCTGATTTTTTTCTGCTTGAGTCCGCAATACATTTTTTCAAACTGTAATTTACCGTGAAGAATTAGGGACCAGTCGAAGGACAAGTTCAACGAAAATTTATTGGGGTCTATTTGACCTAGTCTTCGTTACTGACACTGTCAGTCTTGTCAGTCAAAGACTGCATTCTGGCGAGCCCTGCATTAGAGTGTTAACGACATTATGAATTAGATGTGAGTCTAAATATTGGCGCAATAGTTTAACGATGGCCATTATGGCAACGCAAGTAATAATTGCAATATATTATGATTGAAAAATTAGAAGTTTAGCAAATAATTTTCGGCTATTAATTAATAAGTATCAGTGAGTCTGCGCAATATGTTTTTGAATTGGAACGCTGACATAATAAAAAAATCGAGTTCATTGCCTAAGTCGTTCCCTTCTCTACAAATGCGTTTGACGCTGAATTCTCCCCGTAATTAGTGCGATGCGAAGGTAGCTTAAAGAATTCATAATTACGAAGAGTTTTTTCAGGGGCATGTAGACATATTTCAGCGAGTATTGGAGGACAGTCAATTCGACAGTGGAATTTTCAAAAACATATTTCCAGTTGACTTCACGCAGATAGCTGTTAATCGCCGCTATGTTTGCCAATCTAAAGTTATAACGAAACACTTGGATTTTTCGCAGATCGGGTGTCTTATTAATATTAGTCATAATTAAATCAAAAATTAAATCAAAAATTGAATGAAAAATTAGTGTAGGATGATAACTGTCAATCGGTAAAATCGGATCAATTGCCACATTCATTTTTTCAATCTTTCCATTGGTAAAAATTAAATCAAGTAATGAACCATGTGTGTTAGTAATGTGATTGCTCTGTCGGAGATCCAAAAATACAAGTGTGTCCGATATACAATTTAAAATATCAATTTGCATTTGCAGTGATCCGATTTGAGGAGTACAGTTGGGAACATTATCATAGTTAGTATTCCAAGTGGCATAAGGCATATTAAAATCCCCGAGAACGAAGACGACAGCATCAGGGAAAGAGTTAATAACGTCCTCAAGGACGGCATATACTTCAAAAACCTAATTCACCAGTGCTAATTTTGTTGTGAAGCCACGTTTCAGTGAGAATAATGATGGTATACAAGCAAGTCGGTATCGCGAGACGTAGTTCTGACAGTTTGGTGCATATTCCTCTGACATTTTGGTAATATACCCGTACTGTCGACTGATAATTACTCGCACATACATCGTCGCTTACCTTGTTTACTGCTTGGTCACATCTTGTCGATTTGGCTGGTTTGGCGCCGGCGCATTCAAATTCATATTCGCACGTGCCTTCGTTATGATTGGTCTTCCGCCTCGATGCGATATAATGAGTACAGAGGAGGCTTGAATATTTTGCAGAGCGCGGCGATTGGATCCCGGAATTTCAGTTTGGCTTCAGGAGGGGAAGGTCATCCATGGACTGTGTTGCCTGGGTAGTCTCGGACATCACGATGGGGTTTGGCAGAAGGAAAATCACGCTCGCGTTAGCGTTGGACCTGAAGGGCGCGTTCAACGCTGTTCTGCCGGGGCCACTGATTGATGAGATGAGAGGTTTGAGAGTTCCCATTAGACTACTTCATCTTGTCTACTTTCTGGTCGGCAAACGGAAGCTTTTCTTCTCATCGCATGGAGCCAATCCGAGAGTTTGCGGGGTGGGAGTCCCCCAAGGTGGAGTCCTCTCCCCGCTCCTTTCCAACTTGGCCCTTAGAAGGCTGGGAAAACATCTACCGGCTGGCGTGGGGGCAGCGATGTATGCGGACGATTTGCTCCTCTACGTCACGGGAGGTTCGGTTCATGATGCAATAGCCCTTTTGAGATTGGCGACTGAAGAACTTACACAGTGGCTGGCGACTTTGGGGCTTTCCATCTCAGTCCCGAAGTCGCAGCTGTGTATCTTCTCTAGAGGAAGGCTGAGGGCCCAGGACATCTCTATTGAGATTGATCAAACGATTATTCAATGTCAGCCCACTCTTAATTATCTGGATATTTTGCTTGATAGGGGTATGTCTTGGATACCTCATATTAAGGCTGTCGCTGCTAAAGCCTCAAGAGTAGTCAATATCCTGCGGGTTATTGCAAGAATCTCTTGGGGCGCCTCCCCTCCCTCTTGCTCACAGTCCATAAAGGTCTGGTTAAGGCGTGACTGGCGTGGGGAGCTTCCCTGTTTTTCAGGGCTGGCGCGACGGCTTTGAAGATGCTGGACACAATATATCACGCATTCCACAGGGTGGCCTTGGGTTGTATGAGCTCAACGCCCATCACAGTGCTCCTCTCCGAGGCTGCTGAAACCCCTCTATCATTTCGTAGATCCATGCTGGCAAACAGGTTTATCCTTCGCAACTTTTGCTGGAATGCTCTGGAATGATTTGCTAGCGGAGATACCCGTAGACTTGGAGTCTGGCTTGGCTCTTAAGGGCTGTGCGTCTCCCCAACCGCTTTTTGCAGAGTTTGTACGTTCCCGCTTCCCTGGGGCAACATGCATTTATACAAATGGCTCGGTGGATCCGTCCTTGGGGTTGGTTGGTTGTGGATTCTACATCCACCTTAGAGATTTTAGGTTTGGAGTTCGCTTGCAGGATCACATGTCGATCCTCTCGGTGGAGCTATGTGCACTATTTTATGCGGTGAGGTCTGTCTTAGAGTTGGGGGAGAGAAATATGGTAATCTTCGCTGAATCACGCTCGGCTCTGGAGCGGCTTCTCCGCAGATTTTCGGATCCCAAGGGCCCAATACTGGCGCGAGTGGTGGAAAGTAGTGTTGCGGCCGCCAGGAGAGGGGGTTTCGACATTCGCTTTTGTTGGATTCCGGGTCATAGCGGGATCAAGGGTAATGAGATTGTTGATGGAGTGGCCAAGCAGGCCTCTAGATTCCCGGTCATGGCTGCAAAAGGACTCCCGGTCCACGACCTGCGCGAGATATGTCAGCGGGACTTTGAATTTTGGTCCTCTCTGTGCTGGCCGTATGGCAGAATAGACGGTTCGAGGGGGAATTACTTTTCAAGGGTTAATTTTAAGACGCCCAGGCCCTGGTTTCGGGGTCTTAGTTTACCCAGGCGCCACCTTAACCTCATCACTAGGCTTAGAGCGGGTCACATCTGCACGGGACAACATTTCGCGAGGATGGGATGGAATCTCCCTATTGAATGCGAATGCGGGATGCCGCTCAAGGATCTTTCCCACCTCCTTAATCAGTGCCCTATCCTGGCTGGGGGGAGGCCGACGTTGCACGCGTTTTTTGAACGCGTTGACGCGGGGATTCCTCCCGGGCAGATAGATTTGAATGTGATTGTTTTCAGTCCCTCTGAGGAGTCCGTGATTGAGCTAGGTCGTTACTTCCAGCTGGGTAACATGATTATTTAACTTGACCTGAGCTCTTCTCTTTTACTTAAGCACTCGTAGAATTAGTGAATAATTTAAAGCACCTCATTTGTTATCTGTTATATGTATGGCTTCGAATTTGGCGCCTTCCTGCGCGGACGTCTCCCCTCCCTTCCCTCAAAATGTCGGCGCAGGCAGTGGGAGAGAGAGTGAGGTGATCGTCTCCATAGGAATGGTAGTACTTACTTGACAATTACGGAAGTTGATTGGATTGGATTTTCAGTAGGAATTAAATCAGGATTGGAAACTTACGAGGAACCTATCCAAAGGAAAAACGTCTACAATTCGAAGGAATTTAATACGGATCTAGTGTAATACAACCAGATTTTATTGGTTATGTCATGGCTCGTTGATTGATTCAAAAAGCCAGAAACAAAGAAGAAGAAGAAGCTCCGCAAATTCTTCGATCTGAGCCTTGGTGCGGTCGAGGGAAATCCATAGTGGGCCCAGCTGATCCTTGAATAGCGGGTTCTTCTTTGCATTTAGAAATGAGTGCAGGAGCGCATGCGCTCACTCCTTTGATTCGCTTACTATTTTCGTAGGTCGTTGATATTTGAATAATTGCATTCAGGAAGGCCGAAAATAATTAAATTGCTCATTCCTAATGATCTTTGCTCCATTTCAGCTAAACATTGACGAGCAAGAGTTTTGCTGTGTGCTAAAGAATTAGAGGGGCCGAGAGATGAGATCTTATCCAACGTACCTTCTTCTGTGGTCATCCTAGAATCCAAGTCATGTAGTCGCTTTTTGGCATTGTCAATCCTTAAAATTGCATGGTCAATTTTTGATGTTAGGGTATCAATTTTTGTTGATAGCGATCCGATACAAGTAGAGACTTCATTTAATTTAGGCTTGACGTCCGCAAGCGCACCATTAATGATGCGTTCGATATCCATTGCAGTCAAGGGCGCCGGCCCTGTCTGCAGCGTTGTAGGAGTACGCGTTCTATTAGGCTTGCAGCATTTAGTGTACGCACCATTATCAAGACTTGCTGTACAACTACTGGGACAACACCTGGGACACAACACAGCATCGATCACCGTTGTTTTACACCCAAGACAAATTTTTTCCTTAGGAGCCATGATGCAAATGGAAGACGCGACCAATTCACTTTGAGATGTTTAACAATCACAGTTTCGAGCTATTGCTTGTCACAATAATGCAAAATAACGTTTTTATAAACTCATGGTAAGCCACACTACACGACTGCACACGACAAACATAAGTAGTGAAACGAAAACAGTTTTGTAAAACCTTCGGTATTTTTGCTGGGGTGTGATTAACAAAATAATAATTTGATTATAATTAATGATGTTGCCACATCATGAACGTTATTTAAATTTAATACAGGATAGTGACTGAGTTTATAATTAGTCACTCAAGTTTGCAAAATGTTTTGAATTTTTGTGGAGCAATGGAGGGCAAATTTTGCAGTTTAATTTTTTAAAACAAATTGCCGACCAGATCACGTTTTGAAAAATTTGATTTTATGTTCAACATATGCAAAAACAAATTTACAATTTTTTTGAAGACCTTCGAAATTGTTGTTAATTGATTAGCTATTTCCACTATTTCTTATGGAACTGCATCAAGAAAAGAGGCTAATGTCCGTTCAAGTGATGAAAAGCTTACCAGTGGCCTTAAGTCTGTGTTGAGAGTTCACGAAATTTTTTAAAATGCAAATAAATTTTGTAGATAGGACCTGAAATTTTGCTGCGGGTTAAATGATTTACCACGAATCAGGCCATAATAGTTCAACTCTTTTTAAAAATAAAATGAACAGAAATTATCGAGAAGCCGGGGTTGACAGATTTAATCGAACATACAATTGATGTTAACCAACATCTAGCTATCAAAAAAAGGCATTATTAAGTATCTCCTAAAGTATTGAAAGCTTATATCGCAGAAGTGGATCATATGTTAGCAGATGTTATCGATTTTTCTTAGACTTTCAAAAGCTGAATGACGTCACTTAGAAGGATGCTTACCCCCTCCAACAGATGAACGGAATACTAGACAAGTTGCGTGAAGCCAGATATATTTTCAAAATACATTGATTAAAGGGTTTCCTTTAAATTCCGCTCCAGTTAGAAAGTCGCGAAAAGACCGCATTTGTGGTACCAGGCCGTGGACTTTTTCGCCCGTTGCTTCACCTATCTTGACAAAATAATAATCAAGACAAAAACTCTTGAATAGCATTTGGAGTGGCTGGCTAAAGTGCTAAGAAAAATGAGAGATTCTGAAATGAAAATAAATCCTAACAAATGTGAGTTTTGCGTTTCACGGATCCGATTTTTAGGTTACTCAGTAAATGAAAGAGGTTTACAAGTCGACTAAGAAAAAGAAGCACCCATTTTAGAGTACCCCATCTCCCGAAATTTAAAAGAGATCAGACGTTTCATGGGAATGGCATCCTGTTACCTTAGATTCTTTACAGATTATGCTACCTTACTATGATTATGCTAAAGATTATGCGAACTTTTTTTTGAAGAAATCAGAACTTGCTTAACTAATGCTTCTGTGTTGGCCTCTCCTAAAATTGAGGTTCATTTTGAAGTGCACACTGACGCTAGCAATACTAGATTGGGCGCAGTATTAACGCAAACTATTAAGGGCATAGAATATGTTATATCACATGCTTGTGGGTTTCTAATATTAGCGGAACGACAATCTAACACTACGGAAAAAGAATGCCTTGTCATTCAATGAGTCAAGTCACTACCGAAGCGACAACGTTATTTCAACCCGGATCAAGATATGAATGAATGGAATCTCATCCCAAGTCACGATAAACGTGGAAAAATTTCAGAAGAAACCCATAATGAACTCCAAGAAGGTAATCTAGGCACTAAAAAAATGTATATGAGAACCATCGCTCCTGGGATGAACATTTGCCTTAGTGCCGCTTCGCGTATGACAACGCATACCGCCCTACCTCAAAAACTAGCTCCGCCTTTTTAAACATGGTCGCGATCCTAAGGCCATTGATTCTCCACGAAGACGAGAAGACGGTGAACCTGTAATAGACCTTCAGGTCTTCGAATTTGGAAAAGAACACATGACGAAGTTGAAAATTATAAGGGACTGGGTTATCAGGAATCTCCATAGCGCCTTCCAAAACCAGTCTAATCACTATAACCTTCACCGTAACTATTTTCCATCATGCCAGAAGGAAAAAAATTGCTAATAAGCCCGATCCCTACAGTTTATGAAATAAGTAGTCAAACGAATCATAAACTCAGTAAAATCCATATAAAATACCTTAAGCCCTATATAACCTCTGATTTTGATCGCGATTCTGATTCACAGGTGCCGTAGTCGCCCTTCATAATCGCACTTCGTAGCGGTTCTCCTTAGTCGTCCCTATAGTCGCTTTCCAAGCACACCTATAATATTTGTCATAGAGGGTTACTATTCAATAGCTCTGCAAAAAAAATACGAAAAAAAAAGAGAAAGCTGGAACAAAAATTCAAGTAAAATACACGCTTATAGAAGAACAGAAAGAAGCCCTACATGTGTCCAGAAGATAAATTAAGGAGATACAAGCAGAAATGTCCCAGTGAAGAAGAAACCTACAGGAAAAAGAACTATTTGAAGAACCTGGCGAACCTGAATATTCGGTAAAAGACTTAGAAAAGTTCCGTGGGTATCCTGGTTAGAAGTGTATCGAACCCTACGAGACCATACTTGATATGCTCTGGTTAAATCATTAACGACAAAGAACTCCGATTTTTTAATTCGCCGTATTGGATCCGCCATCTTAAATTTCGAAAAACTGACACTAGATACGGCTTCAGTGACCCTAAAATCGTATGTACGGACAATTTTATCCAGTTGCAAACATTTTAAAATTTCAGCCGCCATATTGGATCCGCCTTCTTGAATTTCGAAAATCTGATACTACATTCAGATTCAGCAGCCCCGAAAACCTGTGTTCGGACAATTCCATCCAGTTCAGAACATTTTTTAATTTTGACCGCCATATTGGATCCGGGATCTTAAGTTTCGAAAACCTGATACTAGATTCGGATTCAGCGACCCCAAAAATGTACGTACGGACAATTTCAAGAAGTTCCAAACATTTTCAAATTTTCGGCCGGCGTATTGGATCCGCCGTCTGCAATTTCGATAACCTAACACGAGATTCGGATTCTGCGACCCCAAAAACTTATGTACAGCCACTTTCACCAATAGTCGTTGGAATCTGAGTGAAGCGTCCACACCTTTATATTTTTTCAAAATTTTCCAGTAAAAAAATCACCATTTTTAAAATGATAACGACTTTTATGATGAAAACAAAAAGTATACAGTCAAACAACACGATTGGTGTGCACCGATGGTTGAAGAAAATGTGAAGTTTTATTGCGATTTCAATGTGAAAAAAAATCATAAAAAAAAATTTCTCTCCAAATTTTCATATTTTTTTACATGAAAGCCGCCATATTTAATTTTCTGGATGAGATATTTCAATTTCGAGCTCAGATTCTGGAAGAGCATTCCCGAAGATATTAGGGAACAGGGTTTTAGTTCAAAAATTCCCACTCCTGAATTTTAATAATGAGGCTTGAAAATGAATAAAAAAATCGCAGTTCTTAGTCGTTAATGGCTTAAGGTATCCTGAAGTCATTGTGGCCGCTCAAAAAGCTATCATGGCTGAGTTGGAGCGAACCAGGACTCCCATAGTTGAGGTGGAACTGGAGACTTGCAGTGCACAGTTCAACGAGGTCAATCTTGACAACGGAAATTCCACAAAATTTGTCGAAACTTGCTCGATAACTAGGGTATTTTATAACAAGGCGAAGAATTACCCTAAGAATTCCAGTCACCTGAATACTCGACCACAACCTCCCAAATTCCAAGTTTAAGATGGGAGATTCAAATCTTGGAAAGGGAAATCTCCAAATTAGAAGAAGTTGACGTCGAGATCTTGGAAACTGAAGCTTCGGAGGTTAAAATCGTAGAAAAGCGAAGTTCCAAAAGTTGAAACTCAAGACGAAGATATTACGAATGTTCCAGCGTCTCCTTCCATAGATGATCCGCCAATCCTGCAGTCTAAACTCGTTCGTCCTCGGTCCACAGCCACTATCTCCCAAAGGTCATCAATTCTCTCGACATCTTCAGGTCACTCTGGAAAAATGAAATCGCCAGCATCCTGGAAACCCCGACCAAGAAGTCCAATCAAGAAGAAGCTTCTATCGCTTCCAAATATTCTGGTCGAACGACCTGAAAGCCTTGACTAAATGGACACCAGATGTCTCAAAAGCACAAAAATTAGACCTGAGTGTTGGAAATGTCATGGGTTATCCCCCTGCTATCCAGCATGTCGAAAGCTCTTCATTAACAATTTCTGCTAGAATTGTGAAGAACCAGGAATCACAATTTGCTAATGTGAGTGCTGCAACGAACGCGAAGACTAACGAGACACTTTGGACACTCATAAAAATTCTCCTTACGAGTAACCACCTTAACTTTCTACCATCATCAAAACTCAGAGGCCCCTTTTTGTTAATGTAGATCTCTAGTGACCTAATTTATGAGAATGGCCGCAAATTAGTGGCATCCCGTTCCTATAGCCATATCCTCTATTGTTCAACATTTAATTTCCAATCGATCTTGAAGCTTTGTCCCCCGTAAATCTCCGTTGGATGTTTCGCTTGCCCAGAGTGGAAGAAAATTTCAGAGTGTCCAGAATATCGCTAACTACCTTAGGATGAAGACATGGCTCCATCCTCGCTGGGAAGGAAGAGTTATGTTAGTTAAAGTTGATTCACCAATATCATGAATTACATCATCTGAGACACCTCTGAGGCTACTCGATGCTCCATGGTTTATTTCGCTCTAATTCATGATTTAATTTCTTATCACTAATTCGTTTCAAATTCCTAATTTTCCCAACATGTCAACTATTTTCTCGTAGCCAACATCATCTTGGTGGGACATGTTAGGAGGCTGAGACTCCACGAGACGCAGAAAGGACTTAGTTAACTCGCAGTTCCTACTGAAAGCTTTGCTCTATCATTATAAGTTCCCGCCATTTCCACCATCAGACGTTGCTGCCAAACTAACATCTGAAAATCTCAACAGGAAATCGCTTTGAGATATTGACAGAAAATCTTGTAGATTTTGCACAGGACCTGGATTGTTCCAGAAAAGCTCCAAGGTTCCTTGATTAACTCAACACCTGTCTCTTACTGGAAGCGGTATCGTCCCGTATCGTCAATACTTCGAATTTATAATCACGGTGAAAGATTTTGAATCATTAAGAATGTCTGTGTTTATAAAATTGAGGCAAGCAGCAACGGGAATTCCAATATTTAAATAAAACATATCAGTGTCGGTTTGCATTGTATGACCTTGCTTCATTTCTACTTTTATCCACGCGACACTGCGGAATTGGCTGAATTCCGACCATTTAAGGAGGAGCAAGATGGACATGACGTAGGTTGCAAGAGGTTCTGGAGCGAGGCAGTGCTCGCTCTCTTTACCACCGTAGTCAGCGAGGTGTACGAAGTTTTATTTCTAAAACAAAAATTTTTTGTTAGTCCGCCGAGACCGATTTCTTTCTAATTCCACTGCTTCTTCGAGAGTCCAGGCAAAGCAATCCATTTAGAACTGGAGAGAAACTCGCAGAGAAAGCGATTTTCTTTATGCGAACGAATCAGCCGGTATGAATTCTTCATTTTAGTCTTGGAAAATCAGTCAGCCTCATTTTCCAAAAAAGCAGTTTAGTATTATTTGTGAAGTAACCCTCCAACCTCTTTTGATCTTTGCCCAGAAAGCAGATTTTGTAACTATGCCCAAAAATCAATTTAGTGTCTATATGTGGTCATCTGCCCCAGAAGAATAATTGGTCGATCCCCCACTCCGTTCTAACGAAAAACATACCTTATGAAATTAAGACATCAGGACATATGGACGTCAATCTGGGATGTTGTAATAGAAAAAGTTGCTTTTCCAATTTTTATCACATCAAATCATTCACGTTTAAGAAACCCTTATCAATACGAAACCACGCCCTCTACTTAATTATCCTATCGTTGATCCAAATTAATTTATGTTAATTGAGTTCTAATATATTTCGCTTATTTGTCTTCAAATATTTATTCGTTTCTGAGCCTAGAAAGGTCTGAATAATTTCACAAAGAGTCCAATATGGTCAGACGAAATAAGGTCATTATTTTTTTGCAATCAGTGAACAAGTAACTCGTATACTTACGTTATGCAGAATGTTGATAATTACTCAAGATAGAGAGATTGAATATTAATTCGGTCATCCGTTCATTTGTAAATTTGAACTTTTATTAGTCAAAATTGAACAAAGGTGTCTATATGAAAAAAGCCGACGTTTCGACTCCGCTTTATTACTTTCACAAGGCTTTTACTCTCTCAAGGCTGTCAAATTTAGCAGTGGTTTTTCATTACATATTTTCAAAACTAAAAACCAAAATTTGTTCAAGAAACAAGTATAAAATAATTGAAAATATAAATATTATAAATACGTGTTTATGTAGAGTTTAAACGAAAATAAAATCAATGAGGTATAAAATGTCATTATGCTTAAAAGAGTCAAAATGATGTCAGAGCTCAAGAATAATTTTTTTCAAACCTCATGTGTGAAAGAATGGAGGTCAAAATAGATTCAGAAACTAAATTTTTATTTAAAATAGATATAAAAAAGCGTAGTACCTCTTAGTGAGCGCACCAAAAAGTTTGAAAATTTAAAATGGAAAATTATTAATTTAAAATGCATTGGTAATAATTGTTAATATGCCATCTTTCAAATTGTGAGTTAACACAAATGTCATAAAATTTTTTCCCAAAAATTGATTCGAGAAAGGACCCTGCACCAAATATATGGGAAAATGGATTTCGGTGGATTTGGCTGGAACTTGGAAAATATGCAGATGATAAGGGCCTAATGAAAGATCCAGAAAAAAATTTTTAAAAATGGACAGTTTTTGCGCTAAACGGCGCTAAGCGCTCAATTCCGTAAAACAAAATCAACCTTCATATATGCTGGAAGGGAAAACAGGACGGCAGAGCGAGGACAGTACCAAATGCGAGTTTCATAATGATGTATGTTGCGGTCATCCCAAAACTGCCGAAAGCTAAGCGCTCAAGATTCGAATTAAATAAAACGTAACTGCTATAACATTGAAAATGGTGCCCCGGCGAGATCAATATTGAATTAGGTTAATATCACTATGAGATACATCGCTCACTGGTGTAACCGACCGAGCGCTAAGCGCTCGAGATGTAATCTAAAATTTAAAACATGCTTTCGTGAGCGCAGATAAGATGCCAAAGGTAGGTCGAAACAATACATGGTTATTTTAAGAGTATATATCACGTGCTTCTTGAAACAGCGGAACGCTAAGCGCTCAAAATATAATTTCACTTTAAAAAAAAACTGCTGCGAGGGCTGAAAACTTTTTTTGCAAGTTATTGCCGGTTTCGGGCTTGGCCTGGATGATCTCAGTGTAACTCGCGAGTCTCTCGAACGTAAACAAGTCAGGGTCGTATGAACCATTTCTGTTAAGAATATCTACTATTAAGCGAAACGTGCTAGTGTGTATCCACGCACTACATGCTTTATGGCTACCGTACTGCGTAACTCTGCTGATCTCGCAGGTCATCTCTGTCGTCCCCTTGGACCACGCACCAACAGCAAAAATTTCTAGAAGGCACTACGTCATGGGTATGTATATTGCGAGAGCAGTGTAGTATAGATAGCTATAGCTCACTGCCTCACAGTGGGAGTCTGTAACCCATACGAGGCGCGTCCCCGGGTGGCGGATAAGGGAATGCTCGCTGGAAATAGAGGGTAGGGCTATAATAAAATAGGCCCCGCGGACCGAACAGACTGGGTGAAGGACACACTGAGAAAAAACCATGACCGCTACCTGTTGCGGCCCTGTACCGAGGGTTTCTGCTGAATACGGTTACACCACTCAATAAGCAGTCGCAAGTAATGTCCAGGGATGGTCCCGAAGGAAAAACCTCCAAGCCAAGGCGTTAATCCACCGTGCCGAAGGCTGCATGGCACCAGGGGTGTGGTGTTCCACACGGTATCTCTAGGATACCAGGTCGCCTTCTAGAGTACACAGACCTCACCCTCACATGCGGGGCTCTGTGGGGGTGGACTTTTATTTCCCTAGCTACCGATGGCAGCGCAAAGCTCGGCGTAACGCGCAAAACGTCAAAGCACTAGCTAGTGACTTCTAGCGACAAAAATATTGTGACGAATGTAGCCGCCTTTATATTTTGACAGAATTTTGTTGTGTCGATTTTGCGTTGTGCGCAACGCAAAGCATCAAATATTTCCTCTATGTCCCATGATGGCGCAAAACTTAGCACCGCATTTTCATAGCGAATGAAAAATACACTCCCAGCAGCTCTCAGGGAAAGTACGTGCCGCCATTGGTTATTCCATTGTATTGCTAATATAGATTGCTGTTTGGCGCTCTCATGGGACAGTAGAGAAAATATTTGATGCTTTGCGTCGCGCACAACGCAAAACCAACAAAAGAAAATTCTGTCAAAACGCCGATTATTTGCAAATGTTGTGAAAAGAGTGAGCGCGCAGACATTTTCTGTAACTTTGTTTATTATTTTAATAATAGGGCTCGACAGTGACGACAATATTGAAATATTGTTGGTTATGTTACAAGTTGGTTGACAATAATGAACAATAAGGACGATGGGAATGCAAAATAACGCAATCATAAAGGTGGCTACATTCGTCACAAGATTTTTGTCGCTAGAAGTCACTAGCTAGTGATTTGACGTTTTGCGCGTTACGCCGAGTTTTGTGCTGCCATGGGACGGCACCCTGACGTGCGTAGCCTAGGAACCATAAAACGCTCGCGATATGTGCACGTGTGCCCAGGTTTTATGCCCCTGATTTACATGTTCAGTAATGTACAGCAATCTAGTTGAAACGCTTCATTATCATCCTTCGCAGCTTGTCTTGAATGTGAGATGGTTGCAAGTTGAAGTTGATAAACGCCAATCGTAATGTCAACTAGTTCACAGTAGAGCATATTTCCAACTTCTACGCGTGCTTGCATGACATTAGCCTCACGAGCTCCCGCTAGGTATTCCCTTGCAGCTTCTACAGTAGCACCTTGCATCCCGATAACAGAATGACGTCTGTTAATCAGGGCATCACCAATTCGGAAGAAATCCCCGAGATTACGCAAGTGATAAATCGAAATCGTTTTGTCAAAGAATTTAAAAATGGATTTTAAGTGGCCACCCAGCAAACAAAAAGAATTAATACGTATTTCGTCGAATTAACATTTTTTTAATGCGCGTGAATTCCGCGAATTGAATGCGTGTGCATTCATATGAATGCGTGGTCAAGGTCAATTAGAAGAAGAAAAAATTAATAAAAAGTGCATGCGTCGAAACTTGGAACAGCGATCCCTTGTGTATCAGTTCAG
Source organism: Andricus quercusramuli (assembly GCA_932178445.1). Taxonomy (NCBI): domain Eukaryota; kingdom Metazoa; phylum Arthropoda; class Insecta; order Hymenoptera; family Cynipidae; genus Andricus; species Andricus quercusramuli. The sequence goes on along the minus strand of CAKNXH010002220.1, from coordinate 31,072 downwards.
AGTACCCGCCACTGAGCTACGAGACAATTTACTAAACATTTACAATAAATTCTATATGCCCCGCACGTTGGTTCTCCTGTTACGGATTAATTTGTATACATCAACTTCCGCTGAAATTCGCCATGACGCATTGGGGCGAATTCAAATGTGTATTTTATTCCCATGAATTCAGACGCATATACCAATGTTAAGGCGTTTGCGTGCTGACGCATTGAAGTGTATCCGATGACTTTAGACTTTTGCACCGTATTTATATGTGTTGAAAGATTCAAAATTGAAATACCGTCTTCACGAATTTATACGCATTGACACATAGGTCCAAGGCGTCATTGTCGCAATGCGGGATTTGCAGGGTGTCTTAGTTTTTTAAATTCAATTCGTATCAATACTTTCTTTTTTGCTGGGAATTTCCAAATTCGACAATCCATCTCGATTTTCTTATGAGCCGTGCTTGGTTTGCTTCTTCCGTTGACAAATGACTCTGGCCTGCTTGGGGAAATTATACTCGGTCCTCTATAAAAATAACGCCAATGTCGAAAAATTCTTTTATGCCTCTCTCTCATGCCTCTCAGGTAGGCAAACGTGTATGTTCTGTAATGCTGACGGTAATGCTAATGTACATGAGGTTCATTCACAAAATACGTGATACATTATTGAGGGTCTTCTGACCCCCCCCCCCCCGTGATACTTTTTCTATTGTTCTTAACATGAATTATGATACTTCGGCATACTCCCCCCACCCCCAAACCTATCACGTATTTTGTGAAAGAACCCTTAGGCTTTCAGTGTTGTGTAGATTCAATGTCTATATTAATATGGGTATCTTCATTCCGGAGGAGAGTAGAGCCTGTGTAAATCATTTGCACGGAAAAAATAAGTTGTCGAAACTTCACTTGACTAGTCAACCATTCTAGGATAGGCCACTTTTTTTAGAATCTCGTATAATTTTGAATAAAGAACCGCAGACTTCATCGAAAAAGTGAAAAAAGTCATCGAATTATTGGAAGACAATCTAGGAACATCAGTTTTCGAATTTTTATTCAGCAGATTTTGACAAAGTTTAAGGCAAACATTCAATTGTTCATAAAAAGTCCTCCAGATTCCAAACGATTTGGAATACAATAACTCTAGCACAGAAACGAATAGCTGATTTATAAGTTGTCGAAGAATTCGTTGATTGTTTTCTACATACCTATATATTCACAATGTACAGTCACATTGGATGCTCAGGTGAAGTGGTATATGTATCAGTCTGAATGGAGTCGCGGTCACCGGCAATGAACAAATGAGCGCGGATTTAAATTTGACTTTTCACTGACATTTTTGCAAAATATTCAATGTGTTAAGTTAGCCGTGGGGTCTAGTGGTTAGGGATAAGTTGCGTTCGATAGGTGTTAGGTAGTTCGAATCCCGCCGCAAAATTTCTTTCGATTTTTCATAGGCTCGTGTGTATCTGTAAAAATAAATATAACTAAAGCGTGAGTCTATGTTAGGAGTCATCGAAAGTTTCATTGACTGACTTCGAGGCATTAGTGTATCAGTGTTTCAAGAACTCTATTCCTCTGGTCTTCACATTCTCAATGAAATTATTTTGTACTTTCAACAACTCTTTTTACTTTTTAAACATTTATCAATCAAGGTTTGTAAGACAATTCTTCCAATTTATGACATACGTTTAACCCTATCCTAGAGTGGTTGACTCAGTCATTCAAAATTTCAACAACTAATTTTTTCCGTGTGGATGAACTTCTCAAAGGAACTTGTAAGTACAAAACATAGTTTTTGCCTTCTGGATCCCGTTAGGACATGCAGTTTATGCATTTTGGAAGCACTGCTTCTCGTTCGGCCTTCAAAGATAAGCCCTGGAATTTCACAAGTACACGCGAAAGCTCTAACACGAGAACAGAGCCTTCAATAAAAATAGAAAACTCAATTCATTTAACTTAAAAATTACAAGAATAATCAACTAATTCTTCACCTCAATGGCACATAAATACCCTCGAAACCTCTGCAGCTAGATTTTCTTTGAAAATAAACTTTACCTTGATGCTTATCACACTCTTTTCTCTGGCAATTGTATTCACTAAATTCAAACTTATTCAGAAAAAAAGAATCTCTCTCCTTTCACTCCACTGGAATTCGAACATCAGATCAACTGATTTCCAGTCAGGTTCTGTAACCAATTGAGCTTCAAAAAGAGCACCTGACCGGAAATCAGTTAATCTGGTGTTCCAATCCTAGTGGAGTGAAAGGAGAGAGATTCCTTTTTTCTGAATAAATTTGAATTTCATAAATTTTAATTTATATCTCCATCTAGTCTGTATGACGAAATAATTTTTCTGTATTACAGGATTTAATTTTGATCGATATTGTAGATTTCCATTATTCACAGTATGTGTGATTGGATTTCTCTACGGATCGATGTTTACTATCTCCGATGATAATATAGATTCCTATTTAAAAAATTGTATTCACTTTCTTAATGGGGGTATTGCTAGTGTTATAAGTGTTTAATCAGAAGGATTCTGCCTTCATGCTTTTGATCTGTTATAATATACTGCCAAATATTTTTAGATCAGAATTTAGGGATAAAAGAATTCACGAATCCACTTCACGTAATTATAGAAGGAGTTTATTGTTAGAATAGTAATCAAACAAATAATATAATTTAAGTCGGCCCTTCTGCCAAAAGTTAACACGATAACGTTCTCTTTGTTTCGATTCTTGAACTCCGCTTTATCGGCCTTTTGCCAAGCGCTAATTTCGGCCTTATACCCCGCTTCGATTTCGACACCAACCGATATCTACGGACGGACACGAATCGACTGACTCGCCGGCCACTCACAATTACGCACGGATGCATCGACACTTCTGCCAGCTCAACTCTAGAGAAAATGAGTATTGATAAAAAAAATCCCTAACAGATCTTACCCCCGATCATTCCGAAAATTGTTATTCTCACTGTGATCTCGTGAAGCATGGAAATCTACGAATAGAAGTGCGTTTTGAAGAACAACTCGCCAACACAGTAAATTGTATCGTATACGCAGAATACGATAATTTTTGGGAAATTGACAAATGTAAACAAGTCATTGTTGATTTGAGAGGATAATAAATTATTTCGGCCACCGTCTTTATTTCTCGTGATTTTACATATCTGACATCCTAATGTACACATGTGCTTATTTGAGACAGATTTGAACAGAAAATGAGTACCTTTTTACACTCTTGCCATTATCACTCGAGAATACAGCTGTGTAAATATGAGAAAAACAGTAGGAAAAAATCTTGACCGTACGTCACCATATATGCGCTTCTTTTAAATCCACCGACCATCTTTCATTTCATCCAAAAGTAACCTTACAGGTCGGTCATTTCGTTATTTATGGGATCTCTGTAACGCTGCGAAACAACAAAATAAATGGTTCACCTTTCATTTTCACGGCAACGAGTGATTTGAGGGAGGCACTCCTATGAAGTATCTTTGTTCGAATTTTCGTGATGTCGCAAAATCAGCTGAGCAATTCTATACCATGGCCGAGGAAAAGCTGCACTTTTGCTGAACATCATAGATAGACAGATTATCAACCTGGAATAATTAACCTGTCCTACTTTTAATAGCTGGAAACCAGTAAAGACTACTGTTTTTATCACAGCGTGAAAAAAGGAACATTTTAAAAATGGTCTGTCAATTACGCAACTAAATTGAAAATTCGGCTTCAAAATTAAAGACGAGAATAAATATCACTTCGGGGTATGACGCGTGAGAATAAACTTAAAACAATAGACTGTGCTGAAATTGACAGTCTTACGACGGCGGTGACATCAAAAATGATCGCTGGCAACATACAAATTTCTGTTTAAAAAATAAATCAGATTAAAAGTGAGGTAAATAATCCTTTAACAGATTTGCCTTGACTTGGCAGTCCTGGAAATAGAGATGGACAGCCTTTAACGTTCAGATAATTAGAGCACTTTAATAATACCACGACATACGACTGGTGTATTTCCTGCGGATCATATGAGCAGTGGTATTCCTTTGTGCCATTTTACCAAGCTTCTTAAAAAAATCTGGTAGAAAATGACCACATTATTGTGAATGTTTATAAAATGATTATAAACAAACATAAAATTAAACCGAACGTTTTTCACAAATTTGAAGACAGGTTTTAAGGCAGGGATTAGGTATTAAGGTATTTATTATATTATATATTATATATTATTATTTTTTCACACATATATATATATATATATATATATATATATATTATATTAAGGTTATTAAGGTAGGGATGTTTCATAAGAGGTCTATTGATACACATATTAATTTCCGTGTTCAATTTTGCTCTTCACAACTTGCCACTTTATATCTAACATAGTACACTTGCATTTTATAGTGCGCGCTACGTGTTACTTTTAAGCGTTTATCAAATATATTTTTGCGATAATGTTTTTATTAATATTTGCAAGTCTTCAAGTGTCTCTCCCTTTTTTCAAACTATGTTGCTCATTTTTCTTTATTTTTAAATTTGATTGAAATTTCTCGTTTGGAAGAATGCAAAGTTTGTTTGTGATGTATGAAATGAAATAAAATTATATTTAAGAGCATGCTCTCCGGTGATCACGTGACCAAACCAGTCCTTGGTTATGAAATTTTTTTTGGTGTTCGCAATGTCCAAATGCAGTGATATATTGCTCTCAAAATCTGGAATATAGAAAATGAGACAATAAATTGCGTTTGTATATTTAGTTTCAGTAATCATTTTGAAAAAAATGTTCCATGTAAAAAATAAATGTGGAAAATTTCATAGCCGAGCTTGGTTATGTGATCTCTACTTTACCGACGTTGAAATGCTCCAAAAATAATGACAGGTTACGTGTGTGCAGATACTTATTTTTTAATTTGCAATGAATGTGCAAGTGTTATTGTATATATTGATTTTTTGAATGTTCAGACGACTTAGTCCAAAATTTGTGTCAGTTATCAACATACGTGAATCAGAAAATCTGAAATGCATCAAACCAAACATTACCTGCACTTGCTGCAACTCGAATATGGTAATATCCTATTTTATCAATTTATGAATGAAATTCCCTTGCAATTATAAACATATTGATGTATACAAAAAGTTCTCTAGTGCTTTTTATTCAATCGTACAAATTCTAAACACGATATCTCAATCCGTGTGGACGTAGCGAGCACCGAAAAAAATGAAAATAATTTTATACATATATTTTTTACATGGAAAATTTGTTTCAAAATTAATACAATTCACATTCGTTGCAACGTTACCATGCAGGTTCGTTGCAAATCAAAAAATAAGTATCTGTACAGATCACATAACCAAGCTCGGTTATGAAATTTTCCACATTTATTTTTTAAATGGAAATTTTTTTTCAAAATTATTACTTAAACTAAATATACAAACGCAATTTATTGTCTCATTTTCTATAACCAAATTTTGAGAGCAATATATCATTGCGTTTGGACATGGTGAACATCAAAAAAAATTTCATAACCAGCAAGGACTGTTTTGGTCACGTGATCACCGGAGAGCATGCCCTTAAGTATATGTTTTTTAGACTTAAGCTATTTTTACATCCTTATCAAAGAAGTTATTATCGTGTAAAATGTGAACCCCCCCCCCCCTCGCTTTTGGCAAATGTCCACGTTTTGAGATCCTCTGAACCCGAAAAACAGGTTTTCACGAAAGTGTCTGCTTGTATGGACGTCTGTATTTATGCATGTATGTATGCCTGTATATATGTTTGTATGGCTGTATGTATGTCTGTATGTCTGTCTGTGAGCACAATTACTTTTAATAAAATTAATCTGTTAGATTGGCCTTTGGTACACTCTCTTAGTGTCGGCAACTGAAGAAAGAAGCTCAACTAGCTGAGAAAGAAGCTCAACTAGTTGAGAAAAGGCTCTATACGCTTTCTATACGCATTCGTCTTCATTTTTCTTTCCATTAGGTATCAACTACCTCCTATCTTCTACAAATCTAGTAATTGCGGTCCCTCGCTATTCATTACCTGATCTTTCGAGTCTCTTACGCCCTCCAATCCATCCAAATACATATTACCCATCTTCCCCATTCTTGCATCAAAATCCCCCCCCCCCTATTATTAGCATTTCTCTTTCCTTCTTTCAATAGCCTTCTCCATGTCTTCTTTTACCTTTTTAATTCCGATTCCGTTATATATTGTCACTATTCTACATCAGTTTCCTTTTATTTTTACATTTCTTTCATGTGCTCCTCCACTCTGTCTTTCTATTTCCTTTTCTTTTATAGCGTATCTTCCGCTCCTGTCATTATTTTTTCACTAGCTCTACCCTTTCCTTCTTGTTTTTTGGTCCGTTGTATTTCCCATCTGAAACACTAAAGCAATATACTTTCCGTCCGACCCCCCTCGAAAACGCGCTATTGCATGAACGGTAAGCAGACGTAATGTGGCCGCTTCCATCTCAGTAACGTTCGCACAAGCGCACTCCGCCGCCAGGCCGACATGAAACTTTACGCCCGGTACATGAAACTTTACGCTCGCTACGGGAAACTTTACGATAGCTACATAAAACTTTACGCCCACTATACATACTCTACAACACGCTAGTGAGAATATAAAGGAAATTATCTCAAAAAAAGATTCTATCGCAATTTTCCTTCCATCGAATCAAAAGTTAATGATATTGTTAAGAGATGGGAATACAAATCTTAGATCAACGATCAAATGTCATATCGTTTAAAAACACGTGGTTCAATAATAGCTAAAGCTTATGCGCTAGCTAAGATTCATAAGCCAACTTTAAAATGGAGACTTATTGTTTCCTCTACTGGATCACCAACTTATAAATTGGCATCGTATTTATCTAAAGTTTTCAAGCCTACCTTATCAGCAATGAATTCTTTTATCAAAGATAGTTGGCAATTTAAAGACAAAATCAAAGATATGAAAATACCTGAAGATCACTCAATGGTTTCACTAGATGTAGTATCCATGTTTGACAGCATACCTTTAGATTTAGCCTTAACTTGTGTAGAACGGAAATCAACAAGAGATAAAAATTTAACAAAAATACCAATAGATGAAGTGTTATTTGCAGTAAGAACTGTCTTTAATAACACTGTTTTTTCCTTTGACAATACTTTTTATAAGCAAATATCTGGTTGTCCAATGGGGTCTCCCTTGTCACCAATAATATCAAACATAGTTCTTGAATTTGTGGAAAAAGCAGCTTTATCCAAATTAAATTTTAAACCGGTGTTTTTCAAAAGATTTGTTGATGATGTTTTCACTATAATTCCGACTGATAAAATTAATGAGTTTGTTAAAATATTCAATAGTATTAAAAAATCTATTCAATTCACCTTTGAAATTGAGGAAAACAACATTTCAAATTTTTTAGATTTATCTATCATAAAAACGGAGAATGAATGCTTAATTACTAATTGGTTTAAAAAACCGACATTATCAGGCCAATATCTTAATTACAATTCTCATCACCCCTTTTCGCAAAAAATTGGTTTAATTAAAAACTTAGTTGACATGTGTATTAAGCTAAGTCATGTAAAGTTTCGTAGTGAAAATTTAAATTTCATTAATGAAACTCTACACTTAAATGATTATCCTCTACCACTCATCAACAGTGTTATAAAAGAAAGAGTGTATGAAATTCATAACTGTTCAAACAACACTAGGAAACAAAAGTGGTTAGACAATCACAATGCAAACGATAAAGTCTTAACTATTCCATATATTCAAGGATTATCTGAAAGAATTAAAAGTTCTCTCAAAAAATCTAACATTAATGTTTATTTTAAAAATATCCATAAATTAGAAAATTGTTTTATCAATAAAAAAGACAAGGATGCATAAGAAAATTTAGCCAGCGTAGTTTACATGATCAAATGCACAGCTTGTGAGAAAGTCTATATCGGAGAAACCTCCAGAAGCTTAAAGATACGTATAGCTGAGCACAAAAGAGATTGTGTAATCGGTAATAATAATCATGCTTGGAATTGCAACCATTTTTTCGATTTTAATTACAACAGTATACAAATTTTAGTGAGAGATAACATCTCTTATAAACGTAAATTTATCGAATCAATTTTTATTAAAAAATATTTTGACATTTGTGTTAACTTACAATCTGAAAGATGGCATATCAATAATTATTACCAATGCATTTTAAATTAATACTTCACCCCCTTTTTTTAATTTGAAACTTCTTGCCGCTCTCAATAGATGTACTACGATCTTTGTGTTAATTCTTACCTGAGAGTTGCTGTTTCTGTTCAATTTCTACATTTTCTATGCCCTAACCTTAGCTTCTGTTTTTACGAATCATCTGTTTGGTTATGCCCGTTGAAAACAAATCTACAATTTGAATAGGTTTTTTTTCTCGTTCGTTTGTCTGTCTTCGTTTTTTATAAAAAATGTAGAACTTTAAGAATTTTAACCTCCGCTTCTTTTGCGCATGAGGTTATAAACAAATTAACTGTTTAATCTTCTGACTTTTTAATATTCTGACGTTATTCGGACTCTTAATAAGTAATGACAGTTTATACCTCTGCAGCTTGACTTCACCAAACTAGCTGTGAATTCGATCTCGAGTGTTTCCACTTTATTTGTGTTTATATTTATATTGTGCTCATTTCACGAGCACTCTGCTTCCCTTAAGCAAATGTATTTGCTTCCTCATAGAGGAAGCATTTATGATTTTGTAAATAATACACAAACTAAATTTTACATTATACAAATATATACCAAAAAATATATATACAATATACAAAATTACAAAAATAATAAAAATTTAAAAAAATATATAATAACAAATTTGAGGTTCATTCCTTTTATTCATAAAAACAAATCAACCATCGAATGATCGATTCTCATTGGGCCAGGGTGACAAAACAACTCAGTACTTATTTTCGAAAAAACAATATAATGAAAAATCTAATCAAAATATCAAGCTTGTTTGTCAAGCTCGTAAGATCCGCTTTTTATTTTTCACTCTAGTTGATCAAATTTTCAAAATTCTGATTACTTTTGCTTCCTCATAGAGGAAGCTTTGTAATGGTGACATTTTTCAAAATTTTTAAATTCATTTAATTAAACCCTCCCTAATTTAAAAATGTCTAACACAATGTTCTAAGCAATTGTCCGGATGTGTGTGTGTGGATGTGTGAATGTGTGGATGTGTGGATGTGTGAATGTCACGCTTTTTTGTGAACACGAAAACTAGAAAACGGTTGTAGATAAATTGATGAAATTTGGAGAGCTTTCTAAAATATTTCTAAAAATATTTATTGCATTTTTTTCTAGCACTCAATAATATTTTAAAAATCGGTTTTTTATAGTAAAACTTTTTTCATTCGCATAATTCAAAGTTGATGCAAGAATATAAAAGATGCCTTGGTTCGAAGCGAATCGATTGACCTATAATAATAATGCATTTTATCAAAGAGTAGGGAAGTTCTGGTAATTTATATATTTTGAAAAGCGGTTTTTTATAGTAAAATTTTTTTCATTAACATAATATAAAGTTGATGCAAAAACAGAAAAGGTGTGTTGATTCGAGTCGAATCGATTGACCTATAATATAAGTAAATGTTATTGAAGAGTAAGGAAGCTATGGTAATGCATAATATTTTAAAATACGGTTTTTTATAGTAAAACATTTTTCATTAGCATAATTCAAAGTTGATGCAAGAATGTAAAAGATTCCTTGGTTTGGGACGAATCGATTGACCTATAACATCAATACAGTTCATTGAAGAGTAGGGAAGTTATGGTAATTTATATATTCTAAAAATCGGTTTTTTATAGTAAAACTTTTTTCACTAGCACAATTCAGAGTTGATGCAAGAATATAAAAGATTCCTTGGTTCGAAACAATTTGATTGACCAATAATATCAATGCATTTTATCAAATTGTAGGGAAGTTATGGTAATTTATATATTTTGAAAATCGGTTTTTTATAGTAAAACTTTTTTTCACTAGCATAATTCAGAGTTGATGCAAGAATATAAAAGATTCCTTGGTTCGAAGCAATTCGATTGACCAATAATATCAATGCATTTTATCAAATTGTAGGGAAGTTATGGTAATTTATATATTTTGAAAATCGGTTTTTTATAGTAAAACTTTTTTCACTAGCATAATTCAGAGTTGATGCAAGAATATAAAAGATTCCTTGGTTCGAAACGAATCGATTGACCTATAAGAATAACGAATTTCATCCAAAAGTAGGGAAGTTATGGTTATTTATATATTTAGAAAATCGTTTTTTTATAGTAAAACTTTTTTCATTAATGTAATTCAAAGTTGATGCAAGAACAGAAAAGATGTGTTGATTCGAGACGACTCGATTGACCTATAATATTAATACATTTAATTGAAGAGTATGGAAATTGTAAAATTGCATAATATTTGAAAACACGGTTTTTCATAGTAAAACTTTTTTCAGTAACATAATTCAAAATTGATGCAAGAACGGGAAAAATCTCTTGATTCGAGGCAAATCGATTGATCTATAATAATAATAATACACTTTATTGAAGATGAGGGAAGTTCTGCTCATTTATAATATCTGAATCATCAGTTTCAAACAGAAAAACTTTTTTCATCGACATAATTTAAAGTTGATGCATGAATAGAAAAGACTTTAATCATAAATTTTCAAATAGAGTAATATTATGACAATTTTTGTGAAGAAATCATAAAGCTGGGAAAGGGATAGGGTGCGTCAGAACTTTTCCTTTCCCTTTTCCATCTCAAAAAATTATTATTTCGAACGCAAGATTTAATTTGTCTGATTTGTCTTTGTATTTAAAACATTTTTTGTATTATTTTGTAACTTTTCATTTTTGGTAAATTTCTATTTTTAAATTGAGCAAAATGAAGACTTTGGTTTGTCTATTATTAAAAAAAATAACTAATGCTTCCTCTATAAGGAAGCAAATATATTTGCTAACGGGAAGCAAAGTGCTCGTGAAATGAGCACCATATAATTATAAATACAAACAAAGTGGAAACACTCGAGATCGAATTCACAGCTAGTTTTACATTTTTCGGCTCACTTGTCCTTATTCGTAAATCACATTTTCGTTCATTATATTTTTTTATAGATTATGTTTCTTATAACTCTTATTTATTTTATAAATGAATACATAATAATTTATAAGTGAATACATAATAAATAATGAACAAATTGTAAAATTCAAATTTTTGAATTCTAATCTTTCGAACTTGGTTTTATAATTAATTGAAACAAAAGAAAATCATGAGTTGCTATGGCATTCCAACATTCACATATTTCAAACATTTTATAATAACAAAATCTAGTATCTGACGTGTGAGGATAGATTCAATTATTCAATATATTTATTGTGAGGTCTAAGGAAAAAATACATACATTTCTACAAGGTTTGATTTGATCCATAATAATTCAGGAAGTCAGCACTAGTGCGAATTTGGATTTCTCATTTTTTAAATATTTGGAATGGAATTTAATATTTCAATATTTGGAATGGAAACAATGGAATTAGATCGGAATGCCTCACTACATCTCTAGGAACAAATTTCAAAGGGAAGAAAACCTTTTTTTATTAAATAAAATATAAAATTTCTCATTTTTTTATTAATAATTTTATTAATTCAAGCCAATTCCAAACATATTTTTATATTTAATAATATTTAATAATGATAATAATTATTTAATAATATATATCATCTAATAATATATATTATTCAATAAAATTATAATATTAATAATATTTAATAAAAGTGGATGGGTCCAACTAGGTGATATATTGTACTTCAGAGGGAAAAAATCTTTTTTTTTAATTCAAATTAAAAATTTTTGATTTCTCATTTTTTATCATTGACAGTTCTATTAAAATTCAAGCAAATTCTCAATATATTTTTATATTCAATAATATATATTATTAATAATATTTAATAAAAGTGGATGGGTCCAACAAAATGATATATTGTACTTCATAGAGAAAAAATTTTTTTTTAAATTCAAATTAAACATTTCTGATTTCTCATTTTTTATCATTGACAGTTGTATTAAAATTCAAGCAAATTCTAAACATATTTTTATATTTAATAATATTTAATAATGATAATAATGATTATTTAATAATATATGTATGTATGTATATTTAATCTCTCCCTTTTACGGGTTTGAGGGCCTCCGCTCCCTGTACATATCTTTACATTTCATCCTTAGTCTAACTTATTCGCTGCTTATATTCTAAATCTTCGCCTTACATGATAACAGTCATATTAATACTATTATTCTTAACTTTCTACAAATCTAAGTATGAGCGACCTTCCAGGGCTTCCGTTTTCTCTTACCATCAATTGCATTTTCAACGATTTAAAATTTACCATTTTTCTAGTGACTTTCCTTCACAGAGGATTACCCGTTTGGCTCTGCCCTGTTCCCTTACTTTCTCTTATTTCTTCCAGCTTTTTCATCCACATCACTCCCTGTCCATTACCATCCAAGATCCATCTCACACACTCATCCACACTCAACTGTCCATCTTCCTCTCCTGTACACCTCTCTAACACATGTGCCCATGACTCCACCTCGTATCCACATACTCTGCACAAATTATCCTCTTCATCCATCCAATATCTACAAGATCTCACTCCTTCCCCCATTCTAAACCGTACCACCCTATTCCATTTGTCTTCCTTTTTCATCTTTTGCAAATATTCTGGTTCCGTCAACCCTTTGACCATCATATACCATCTATTGTAATTCGAGTCCATAATCTTTCTCCATCTCTCTTCTCCTTGTCTTACTAATAGCTCTAATTCTATGTTCTGCCAATCCAGAACCCCTTCCTGCATATCACAAACATTCCTCATTTTTGTCCTTTCTTCCTCCCATTTCGAGTTTCCCAAATTTCCTCTCGTCTCCTTGTTCCGAACTTCGTCCAAGCATACTTGTGCTATCCTGCTCCCCTCCCCCCTTTTCAGTTTCTCTTCAAACCTCCAGGCTCTCTTAATTTGTCTAGTTACCATTTTTTCCCTTCCTAGTTCTTCCCTTATCATGTATCCTGGACAACTCCAACTGACCCCCATTACCCATCTCAGAAATCTCTCATGTATGCTTTCCACTTTCCTATGTTCCTTCCATCCCCAAACCTCCACTCCATAACACAACACCGCCCAAACCAACGCATCAAACAACCAAACCCTCATTCTCCAATCGTCCTTGAACCTTCTCTTTCCTATACCCCATACTTGGCCCATTACTTTACTCGCACTTTCGATTCTTTTCCTCACCTGCAAATCGTTTCCCCCTCCTGACTCAAACCAAAAACCTAGGTAACAGAACTCCTCCACAATTTCCACTGTTTGTCCGTTCATCTTCCAAACGTAACCTATTTTGGTCTTTTTATTTCTGAAGCACATCACCTTGGTCTTCCCTACGTTCACCGTCAGTTCTTTTGTTCCCACGTATTCTTCGAAAATTCTTATCATTAGGTTCATCCCCTTCTCATCGTCTGCTATTAGAACTACGTCGTCCGCGTATGCTAGGGAGTATAGTTTGCTATTACCCAGGATCGTCCCCCCTTTCCCTTTCTCCTTTAGCTTCTCCTCTAGGTCTGCCAGCAGCAAATTAAAAAGTAGTGGACTCAACGGGCACCCTTGCCTTAGACCTCTTCCTGTCCAGAAAACCTCCCCTTTTTCCCCGCGTATCTTCACCCTAATCCTGGTTTCAGTAAAAATTTCCTTTATCCTCTCCACCAGCCCTTCTTCTATTCCCCTCTCTTTCATTGCCTGCCATAGCACTTTTCTATTCACTGAGTCAAAAGCTGCTTTGAAATCTACAAACAAAGCGACTAATTTCCCTCTTTTTCTCCCTAAGTTTCTGTTAACCAACAAAGTCCAACAAAGTGATATATTGTACTTCAGAGGGAAAACAACTTTTTT
>CAKNXH010002220.1:0-17099 GCA_932178445.1 Andricus quercusramuli | reverse complement strand
TACTTCAGAGGGAAAAAAACTTTTTTTTTTTTAATACAGATTAAAAACTTCTGATTTCTCATTTTTTATCATTGACAGTTCTATTAAAATTCAAGCAAATTCTAAATATATTCTTATATTTAATAATATTTAATAATGATAATTATTATTTAATAATATATATTATTTATTATTATATATTATTTAATAAAATTATAATATTAATAATATTTAATAAAAGTGGATGGGTCCAACAAAGTGATATATTGTACTTCAGAGAGAAAAAAACTTTATTTTTAATTCAAATTAAAAATGTCTGATTTCTCATTTTTTATCATTGACAGTTGTATTAAAATTCAAGCAAATTCTAAACATATTTTTATATTTAATAATATTTAATAATGATAATAATGATTATTTAATAATATATATTATTTAATAAAATTATAATATTAATAATATTTAATGAAAGTGGATGGGTCCAACAAAGTGATATATTGTACTTCAGAGGGAAAACAACTTTTTTTTTTAATTCAAATTAAAAATTTCTGATTTCCCATTTTTTATCATTGACAGTTCTCTTAAAAATCAAGCAAATTCTAAATATATTTTTATATTTAATAATATTCAATAATGATGATAATTATTATTTAATGAAATTACAATATTAATAATATTTAATAAAAGTGGATGGGTCCAACAAAGTGATATATTGTACTTCAGAGGGAAAAAAACTTTTTTTTTTTTAATACAGATTAAAAATTTCTGATTTCTCATTTTTTATCATTGACAGTTCTATTAAAATTCAAGCAAATTCTAAATATATTTTTATATTTAATAATATTTAATAATGATCATAATTATTACATAATCATATATATTATTCAATAATATATATTATTTAATGAAATTACAATATTAATAATATTTAATAAAAGTAGATGGGTCCAACAAAGTGATATATTGTACTTCAGAGGGAAAAAAACTTTTTTTTTAATACAGATTAAAAATTTCTGATTTCTCATTTTTTATCTTTGACAGTTCTATTAAAATTCAAGCAAATTCTAAATATATTTTTATATTTAATAATATTTAATAATGATAATAATTATTACATAATCATATATATTATTCAATAATATATATTATTTAATGAAATTACAATATTAATAATATTTAATGAAAGTGGATGGGTCCAACAAAGTGATATATTGTACTTCAGAGGGAAAAAAACTTTTTTTTTAATACAGATTAAAAATTTCTGATTTCTCATTTTTTATCATTGACAGTTCTATTAAAATTCAAGCAAATTCTAAATATATTTTTATATTCAATAATATTTAATAATGAAAATAAATATTATTTAATAATATATATTATTTAATAAAATTATAATATTAAGAATATTTAATAAAAGTGGATGGGTCCAACAAAGTGATATATTGTACTTCAGAGGGAAAAAAACTTTTTCTTTTTATTGAAATTAAAAATTTCTGATTCCTCATTTTTTATCATTGACAGTTCTTGTTGTCGAAAATAAGCACACGCGTCTTTATGAAAATAGTAATCAATCCTTTATTGACACTTCGGTATTTGAATTCAAATATTATGACAGAAAAACAAAATCAATAGAATGAACTTATCGACATTTATATATGTTCTTTTTTCTATTTTAAATTCATATTTAAAATATTAGTTGGCGGGCACATTCTCCCCCTCGCGATGACTCCTGTAGTCATCACAAAACTTGCAGCGGATGTAGTTTAGTCACTGGACGACGATATGCTCCATTGACAGTTTTGACGTCTACAACTCTTACTACGTTATCCTTTCCAGGAAACGTCTTTATCACAAATCCTAGCGGCCATGATGCTCGAATTATATCCTTGTTTTGTATGCGAATTAAATCTCCTTCTTTGATATTTGGCTGTTCTTCTCTCCACTTTCTTCCATTTAAAAGCGTCGGTAAGTATTCTCGTAACCATCTCTTCCAAAATTGATCCGCTAAATATTGCGATATTCGCCATTGCTTTCGAGTAATCTCGTCATCTTTGGTGAATAATCCAGGAGTTCCAATTTCAAAAGAATTACCTATCAAAATATCATTCGGAGAAATACTTGGAGGATCATTACTATCCATTGACGAGTACGTTAGTGGACGACTATTTACGATGTATTCAGCTTCGGCAAATAAAGTTTGCAGAACTTCATCTGTAGGATGTTTTTCTTTTAAAATCGCGTTTACAGTCCGTTTAAAGGATCCAATCAGTCTCTCCCAACATCCTCCCATATAAGGAGATGCTGGGGGGTGAAGTTCCATTCGATTTTAAACCTTGTCATTTCTTCTTTTATTCTTTCGCGGTCGATGTCTTCTAAAGCGTTCTGAAGTTCTTGATTGGCTGATTTCAAATTCGTTCCATTGTCAGACCACAACTTTTTAATCCTGCCTCTTCGGGCTATAAATCTACGTATTGCCATGATACATGAATCCGTTGTCAATGATCGGGCTATTTCTACATGAATTGCACGAATGGTGAGACAAGTAAAGAGCACGCCATATCGTTTTTCGATTCTTTTACCCACTTTAACGTACATGGGACCAAAGTAATCCACTCCGGTTGCCGTGAAGGGTTTTTCATGAATGTGAAATCTTTCTTTTGGTAGAAGTCCCATTTGAGGTTGTGCAGGTTTTGAATTTCTTCTCTCGCAAATCATGCAATTAAAGCAGATATTTTTTACGCAACTACGTATTTTCGTAATCCAGAACGATTTTCTCAGCTGGTTGATTACTGTCTCAGTACCTTGATGTCCGTTCTCCTCGTGATAATATTTTATCATCGCTTTTACATATGGATGATTTCCATCTAAACAAATCGGTCTCTTTGTTTGGATTTCCAGACAATCTGCGTGTTCAAGTCTTCCAGATATCCTTAGTACTCCAAGTTCTTCATCGAGATATAGGTTGAGTCTATTTAGTTTCCCATTCTTCTTTACTCTTTTCGTTAATTCTCTTGTTTTGATGTTCTGAAAGTCCTCTGGAAAACATTGTTTCTGAACAGATTTCCACCATTTCTGCTCAGCCCATTCCAATTCATTAACTTCTAATGAAGAAAATTTTCGATTTTTCTCAGGTAGTCTTGCGTTATCAATAAATCTCTTCACCCACGCTGTAATACGTAAAATCCTTTTCCACGTATAATAAGATTTAATTTCCGGAAGAGAATTATCGATGCATTCAGTTGTTACAACATTAATTATTTCTTCGTCGCTATCCTTTCTTGACGATGAAATTTTAGGCCATTGTTCTTCTGGTAATCTCAAGAATTCTGGACCTTTGAACCACCTATTATTGTGGTCAAAATTATTCGTTGGGACATCTCTTGTGCAGTCGTCAGCCACATTTTTATCTGTTGGAACCCAGTACCACTCTTCGAGGTTGGACGACTCTAAAATCTCACCAGTTCGAGACGCTACGAAACAAGGAAGTTTATTTTCAGTTTGCATCCATTGAAGAACTGTCCTATTATCAGACCAGAAATGTCTTGAGTTAATTGTTGACTCAAAAGCTTCTCCTGTTACCTTTGCGAGTCTAACACTTAAAACTGCTGCTAACAGTTCCAGTTTTGGTATCGTCAGTTCACGTAAAGGAGACACTCTTGCCTTTGAAGCTACTAAAACAACGTCAACTCCATTTTCGTCTTCGATTCGCAAATACACAGCCGATGAATACGATTCTTCACTGGCGTCACAAAAAGTGTGAAACTGAACGATCTTTGCGTCCTGCAGTTTTGATGAATACAATCTGGGAATTTTCAAATCCTTGATTCCCATTAATTCTTTTAACCATCTTTTCCACGTATTGAACATTTTGCAAGTTATTGCATCGTCCCAACCAATATTAGCTTTCCAAATCCCTCGGAGTAAAATTCGAACTTTAATTATAATTGGCGATAGTAGCCCTATCGGATCGAAAACGAACATTGCTACTTTCAGCACCTTCCTTTTCGTAGGTATTCTTGAACATGTGATAATTGCTTTGTCTATTTTTGAGAAGTTCAGGGAGAACATAAGTTCGTCTGTCGTTGCCTTCCAAATAATTCCGAGTACTCGCTGTCCGTTGTTGGCATCCATGGTAGTTAGCATATCTTCAGCCACGAGGTGTTCGGGAATTTTCTTCAAAACTTCCATAGAATTACTAACAAAATTTCTCAATTCGAATCCTCCTTCTGCGTGGATAAATATCACTTCTCGTATCAGCTTTATTGCATTTTCTTCAGTTTCTGCTCCGTGAATGTAATCGTCGACGTAATGGTTTTTAATGATGACGTTTGCTGCTTCTGGGTATGCTCCCTCGAATTGCTTGGCGTTGTAATTTTTAACAAATTGTGCTAAGAATGGAGACGATGATGCTCCAAATAGCATAGCTGTCATTCGATATATCTTGGGTCTTTCATCTGCAATCTTAATTCGATGAAACATCTCACGGATATCAGCTGTAAAGGCTATCCTGTTTGCTCTAAATTTGATCAACATGTTAAATAGTGATATTAACCAGTCTGGTCCAGTAGGAATAAGATCATTGAAGCATTTTCCATTTATCATTGCAGCTGCATCATGAACAAGTCTTATTTTTCCAGGCTTATTCACGTTAATTGCTGGAAAATGAGGAAGAAACCATTTCTTTTTCCGGTTCTTTATTTCTTCTGGACTGACAAGTATTGAGTAACCTTTTTCTTCTAATTTTTGAACCTCGGCACAGCAGGCACTTCCAAGTTGAGTATCCTTTTTTAACTTGGTTTCTAAACATTTCAGTCTGTGTAAAGCCATCTTCTCACTGTCCGGAAAATCAGGTTGATCCGATTTCCAAATTTGATTAATTTCGTATCTTTTCTCGATATTTTTTATAGATGACGTGGCAATCTGGATGGATCTCTCATCTTCGACGGTTTGGCCTTTGTTGAATTTTGAGGCAGTTATTCCGAAATTTTCCAGAGTAAAATATCGTTTAACCTCTTCATGAAGGTTCTCTTCATTCATCGAGCAACACAGAAGCATGACTGCAGGATTCTGAAACCCGTGAACTCCTTTTGATGAGGATTCAACTGGACCATGAACTATCTACCCAAGCTTTGTTTTTAAAATAATTGGTGTGTTTTCTGAAGGTTGAATTATTTCTCGAGACACAAGGAGATCAGCATTATCCTGACCAATTAGAATGATCGGTTTCCCTCCTTCCGACATTGAGATATTTACGTTATTCAGATGTGGATATTTATCTTTCAATTTACTAATGTACCATTTTTGTTCGGGCAATCCTAAGTCTTTCACTGTTCTAACTTTTTTGAGTTTGAAAAAATTGTCACAATGAATGCCTGAAATTTCGGCGTTTACAATTTTTGATTTATTATCATATCGATAAAATTCGCCTGCCCATTTGCAGCACAGTGGAGAATTTGGACCGTCTAAACCCATCTGCTGTGCGAAATCTTCGTCGATGAGAGTCGTGGTGCTTCCATCGTCTAGGTAGGCAAAACTGGAAAAAACACCTTTAGGACCTTGAAGTTGAACTGGAATAATCTTCAAAATCACTCCATCTTGTACTTCATATGTGGCATTGATATTTGCTATTTTTGTATCTTTATCACTGGTCATTTTATGCAGCATCCGATGATGAAATCGTTCGCAATTGTTGATTCTACAAGCCTTTCTTTCCTGACATTTTTCGACATGTTTGTGAAGACAGCAAAAGCACACTTGCACTTTTTCCGCCATCTTCCATTTTTGTTTAATGTCTGCTTTCTTAAAAGTTGGGCATGATTCGAGAGTATGAGATCCATCATTGCAAGCTGGACAAGATTTCGGATCATTGACCTTTCGTCCTTTAACTTCTCTCATACGTGTTTCTGTTGTTAAATCTCGACCAGAAGAAATAAATGAATTTTCAGTCGATGAAGAAATTCTCGAAAAAATTTCAGCCATTTTTCGTGTTCAATTGGAAAATTCGTTTAAAGTTGCGGAACTTGTGGAACTGCAGGTGGAAATCCACATGAATCAGATGACAACTTATACCGTGATATGAATGCTGGCCAATCTAGCATCGAAGATCCATCAAATTGTCCTGATTCGCTTCCGATTGTTTGACGGGCGAGCATCCGATTTACATTTCTGGTCAAATCTTCCACTCCGTTATTCGTTTCAGAAGTTTTCATTTTTGTAGATTCTGAAAATAGTTCTTTTCTTACGTTTTACAAATCTTCTTTCATTCCTTGCTCATCAACGTCTTCTAACCAAGATTGAATTTCTGATCTCCTATTAGATTTTAAACTGCATTCACTTCGTCTATCCAGATGCATCTCCACAGAATCTTTTTCCATAGCTGCTGCTTGCTTCGCTAATGCCTCTTCTCTATCCATCAGCGTTTCTTGACCTGACAGACGTTTCTGCTTAATTTCGAGTTCTTTTTGTTTGAAACCCAGTTGTTTTTCTTTAGCTCTAATAACATCTTGAGGTACAGAACCATCACATATTAAATCGTTGATTTCCATCTCCAGAGCTAAAATGTTTTCCTGGCATGTTAAAACTTCCTCCTGTTCGATAACAAAATTTTTTTAAATTTCTAATTGTTTACGTGCGAGATTAAATTCAATTTCTACAGCAGATTTGTGTGAAAAATTGGAGTGTATACTGATATTTGAAGCTCTTGTCCTTGTACATAATGAATTTGATTCGTAATGTCGCATCGGGGTTAATGGTCTCGGTGATTTTTCAACCATGAAAAAATCCACTATATTTTCTACTAACGAATCTGAGTTCCTACTCACTTGAAATAAATTTGCAATTTCTGGTAATCGACTTGGTGATACCAAGGATTCTACAGCTTTTATATGACCTAGATACTTTTGATCGTTCTTTTCAAAATTGAAAGTGTCAAAAGTTAAGAACAAAAATCCCTAATGGTTCACGATGTTGATTCTAGCCTGGCTGACGGCCCTGTCCACATCAATTGTAACCATCCTCGAGACCCTTATAAGCTACTGAAGGAGGTCAAGGCTAAATTCGGACCTGGTAAACTTCACGGTAAAGCTTGGATCTTCAATAAAGCAGTATGGATCCGCCACGCGTCAAATGCTTTGTCAAAGCCAGTAAAGATCCCTGATCTCACTGACTCCTTCGATCTTGATGCCTTCCTTTCCAGCCAGCTAAGTGAGTTAGCCAATTCCAATTCAAGTCAATCTTGACTTGATACCTTATCCATCTCCGATAAAGCCTTGCAAGTGGCAACACCATTGCCTTCAACTTCTCTACTTCCTTTGGACTCCTCTGCAATACCTTATTTGGACTGTAGTTCAAGCTCGGCTTATGTCTCGCCCATGAATTATTCTTCAGTCATCCGTCTTCAAGACTCAACGGGTATGTCAGCAAATCTATCTCAATTAAATCCCGTCCCTGCTTCGCCCGATATCTCACGTATTTCTACATGTAACGACATGGTTTCTCCGTTGGAATCAACTTTCTTCTCTATTAGTAATTACTCTTCTCCGGATAATAATTTAAATGTTTCCATCGGTGATCCCAGTCTTTCTTATTGTAACAGCGAGCGAGGCAAGCGTTTGCACTTGGCACACATAAATGCGAGATCACTTCTTCCTAAAATAAGTGAAATCACAGACATCATCCATCTGTATAGCATCGACGTTCTTGTAATCTCAGAAACTTGGCTTCGTCCTGATGTCCCTGACTCTGCGATATTAATTAAGGGTTTTAGTTTAGTACGAGCTGATCGTAGAAGCCGCAAGGTGACGAGAGGAGGTGGGGTCGCTATTTATATTAAAGACGATCTTAGCTATGAATCCGTGTATAATAATTATACCCTATTTTTAATAGGTGCTCCCGATGACATCCCTGTGGACCTATGCCTAGTTATAGTTAAATTTAAGAAAACTCGTTTCGCAATTCTAGGAGTTTACAGGAGTCCAAACGTGGCGCCATCCTGGGACAGTGATTTGGAAGAGGCCTTCGCTCATGCCACCTGTCAATCAAATCACATTGTTTGCTTAGGAGATTTTAATATCAATGCGGCGGACACATCCCACACATGCTGGACTAGGTTACTTCACATATCTCGCTCTCTGTCGCTCAGGAAGGTTATCAAAGAACCGGCCTCGGGCTCGATTTTGGACCTTATTTTTGTAAGCGATGATCTTCCACTATTAGATTCGGGAGTGGCCAAGCTATCAGGAAAATTTGATCATGACTTGATATTCTGCGACATAAACCTAGATCTATCAACAAGACCGAAAACTATATCGC
Source organism: Andricus quercusramuli (assembly GCA_932178445.1). Lineage (NCBI taxonomy): Eukaryota > Metazoa > Arthropoda > Insecta > Hymenoptera > Cynipidae > Andricus > Andricus quercusramuli. The sequence goes on along the minus strand of CAKNXH010002220.1, from coordinate 8,810 downwards.
GTAGGTAGGGACTTCAAACGTGTGGATCAAACAGCATTCAATGAGGCAGCAAGTCGAGCAGACTGGGCCAGTATATTAGACCTCTCCTCGTTAGATGAGAAAGTTGGTCGATTTTCACAAATAACATTAAACCTTATCAACAGGTTCTGCCCGCTACGTCGCTTCAGAATAGCTAGGCCCAGGCCGCCTTGGTTCTCCGACTCTGTAAAGAAAATTTCCCGGGCTAGGGACAGAGCTCGTTCCAAATGGCGCACTTCAAATACAGTCACAGATAGAGATAAATATGTGCTCCTCCGTAACCTCGCAACTGGCTCCCTCCGGCGCGAAAAAACGGATATTTGGCTAGCCTTTCAGATAGGCCCTCTTCCAAACACATGTGGGAAAAGGTAAACCTGGCAGGTGTCTGGTCAGGACAAAGACAGTTCTCTTGGGGAGATCCGCCCATGGATCCCACTAGCATTAATGACTATTATCTAGATACCATACCGCCAGCGGTAGCGTCAGAGGCACTAATCCGTCACCTTCACTCATCTGCTAGCACCTTTACACCTCACTCACAGAATACTTTCGCATTCAAGGAAATTGATATCAGTCATTTGTATCACGCTATGAGATCGATCACTTCGACAGCTACGGGATCGGATGGCATAAATAGTTCCTCAGTTTATCTTTGTGTGCCTTCGTGCCTTCCTGCGTTATTAAATATTATGAATACCTCCTTAAGGCAGGGAAAATTTCCCTCGGCATGGGGATCAGGTATTGTTCGTCCTCTTCCTAAATGCGATAGTCCGAAATCATTTGGTGATCTGCGCCCAATAACCATTCTGCCTTACCTTTCGAAGGTATTAGAGAAAATCTGTCTTCAGCAGTTGACACCCTTCATTGAGAAAAACAAAGTATTACCTCCCAATCAATCAGGGTTTAGGAAGGGTTTTTCGGCTGCAACAACTCTTCTTCACGTCTCGGAGGAGATAGGTAGGTCCTTGGACTGTTCAGAGGTAACCCTACTGGCCTTACTGGACTTATCTCGGGCTTTCGAGACCCTTGATCATGGGTTACTTTTGAAAAAATTAGAATCGATAGGAGTAAGGGGGGCATCACTTGCTTGGTTCACAGGGTTTCTCTCTAACAGGAGTCAGCGAGTTGCAGTATCAAGCTCTAGGTCTACTGTCATGTCCCCATGCAGAGCAGTGAATAGAGGAGTACCTCAGGGGGCGGTGAGTAGCCCTACCTTGTTCTCTGTGTACACAAACGACCTTCCTGACTCCGTGAAGGAATTTTTACGTAGAGTAGACGCGATCTCGAAGGGTAGAATTAAAATCACCATACACATGTATGAAGATGATACACAGGTTTACATACGTTGTAAGCGGGAAGATATTAATGAGGGAGCAGCCATTTTGAACGCGGTCTTAGATCATATCGCTGGCTGGGCGGAAGATCGTGCTCTGGTCATTAATCCGACGAAATCTGTCATTCTACCGATAGGCAGTTTAGACTGCGATCTTCTTCCTAATTTCTCAATAAATGCTACTCAACTTTCCATCGTTTCGCAGTCGAAAAATCTTGGGCTCATAATGCAGTCGAATTGGGGCTTTGAAGAGCATGTATCTAAAAAGGTCAACGCCGCATATATACGCCTACGAAAACTGTTTCCATTCCGTCGCGCTCTCCCTACTAGCACTAAACTCCTATTATGCGAATCGTTAATTTTGTCACTCTTTGATTATGCATATTCGAGCTTTGGGCCTTTCTTGAGCACGCCGCTGAGGGCGAGGATTCAGAGAGTGCAGAATTCCTGCTTAAGATTCATGTTCGGTATAAGGAAATTTGACCATATCTCCCCCGCTTTTAGAGAATCTGGCTGGTTGAAAATGGACCAACGGTGGAGATTGCATCTCTGCGTTCTCGCGTTCAAAGTTTAGTCAACGGAGACGCCGGCTTACCTACGAAATCTCATTTCCAACGTGGAAGGAAATCGCGCGAGAAAATCTCTTGTCACAAGATCCAACGGAAAGTTTTCTGTCCCTTCAGCCCGCACTGCGAAGGCGGAGGCTACTTTTTCATGCTTAGCTCCTCTTTTGTTAAACATTCTTAAAGATCCTATCGATTCTTATAGTGCTCAATCTGTGAGAAATGAAATGTACCAAAAATTGCGGGTGGAGCCTTAAAACCGTTGAATACTTGTCACGTGCGAATAAGCTAATAATTGGACATTTTTATACGATGGCCCTGTATTCCTAGTCCCTAATTTAATTTAATTTAATTTACGATTGTAAAATCATATTTTTTGGTTGGTTTATTTTTCTCTCTTCTTTTAAGCTAGTTAGCGTTGATAAGCAGTTATTTTTATTATTTTCCAGTTATCTTATAGTAAGCATTTAAGTTAGATTGTAGAAGGTTAGGTTGTAAAGCAGCTCAGCTGAACCTCGGCCTTTTATGTCCACTCGTCTACTCGTATACCTTTCTGTAAGCTCATGTACATACTTCGTGGAATATAATAAAGATCTATTATTATTATTAGAGAAGTTGTAGGCTCCGGAAGCTTCGATCATGATTTCTTAAAGAAACCAATCCCAAAGCTACTGGAACGTGTACGTCATCCGCAGTTGGAGATGAAGGTTTCACCTCTGGATACTTTTTTAGAGCTACCAATCTTTGTAGAATTTAAGAGGAACAGTGTTGACGGACCAGATGGAGTGATCCCAGGAGAACAGCCTCTTGCATCCGGTTCGCGATGAAGTGCTTGATATTTCGCCTGTTTTTCTCCCTCCTTTGCCGTGATATTACCATCGGCTGGTGCCGAGAATTCAATCACGTAAATGATCTTGTTCTTCAGATCTTGGAGGACAATGTCAGGCTTCGTAGCACTGATACGTTGAGTGGTTGAGAATGAGAAATTCCAGTAGATCTTACACTGATCATTCTCCACAACTGACTCGAGTTCCCCCTGGGCGTATGGCAAGACGGGCACTGGATCAACACCATAGAAATGCCTAAGATGGTAATATATCACTTTTAGAGCTGCATTGTGTCTCTCTATGTACGCGCAGGGTGCATATTTAGAGCATCCACTGAGAACATGTCCAAGTGTTTCGGGCTCTTGCTTGCACGCTCGGCAGTTGGTATCACGTACAGGTACATTCATTATGCGCTCGCGGTAAACTAAGGTATCTATGACGCCGTCTTGACAGGCAAAAAGAAATCCCTCGGTCTCCGATCTCAATCCAGCAGACTTGAGAAACATGTTGGACAGACCCAGAAAAACAAAATCAATAGAATGAACTTATCAACATTTATACAGGGTGTCCCAGTACTCAAAAAACATATTTGTATTTTTGAATTCTAACAAAAAATAGCGTCGAAAATAATTATAAAAAAATTGTTCTAAAGTTAATAATAACCGAGTTATTAACAATTAAAGATTAACCAATCAGAAGCACGCGTTAGAAGGTCGACAGTCCATGTGCCATCGACAAGAGTGTGTGCATAAGCAAGTTCATTTCGTGTAATTTCTCCTCAGATCGCTTTTGCAGTAGGTTGTGGCTGGTGCAACTTCACACGTCAACGAGATACAAAAATGGAAAAAGGTATTTTCCACAGTCAACAAAATTCGACAACATTCTCATGATTTTAGAAGTTTTTTAAAATTTTTACTGAGTGCAAAAGTGTTCAAGGGAATTTTACAGAATTTAAGAGAGTTCTTCAGAATTCAAGATAATTCTACAGAATACAAGAGTCTTTCACAGAATTTAAGATAATTTAATGGAAATCAAGAGAGTTCTACTCAATTCAAGATAATTCTAGATTGCACGAGAATTCTGTTGAACTCACGAGAATTCTACTAAATTCAAGAGAATTCTACCAAACGTAAGAGAATTCTACTGAATTGAAGAGAATTCTACGGACTTCAAGAGAATTATACAGGTTTTAAGAGAATGCACAAATAAAGAGGATTCTACGGTACTCACGAGATATTTAAACAGAATTCCAAAGAATTATGATAATTCCAAGGGAATTCTGCCTAACTCTAGAGAATTCTTTTAAATTCGAAAGAATTTTGCTGATTTCAAGAATATTCTGCTAAATTTGAAAGAAAACAAGATGATTTGACTAAATTCAAGAGAATTTCTACCAAACGTAGGAGAACTCTACTGAATTAAAAAGAATTATACACAATTCAAGAGAATTCAACATAATTGAAAAGAATTCTACTAAATTAGCGAGATATTTTTACAGGTTTCCAGAGGATTATGATAAATGAAAGGAGATTCAAGATAATTTCACTGAATTCAAAACAATTCTGCTGAAATCAAAAGAATTTTGCAAAGTTAGAGAGAATTTAGCTGCTCTAAAGACAATTCTGCTAAATTCAACAGAATTCACGAAAATTCCACTGAGTACTCGAAAATTCTACAAATTTCAAGGGAATTTACAGAATTCATGAGAATGTTGTCGAATTTTGTTGACTGTGGAAAATATCTTTTTCCATTTTTGTATCTCGTTCACGTGTGAAGTTGCACCAGCCACAACCTACTGCAAAAGCGATCCAAGGAGAAATTAAACGAAATGAACTTGCTTATGCACACACTCTTGTCAATGGCACATGGACTGTCGACCTTCTAACGCGTGCTTCTGATTGGTTAATCTTTAATTGTTAATAACTCGGTAATTATTAACTTTAGAACAATTTTTTTATAATTATTTTCGACGCTATTTTTTTGTTAGAATTCAAAAATACAAATATGTTTTTTGAGTACTGGGACACCCTGTATATGTTCTTTTTTTAATTTTTACTTCATATTTAAAATATTAGTTGGCGGGCACAGTTCTATTAAAATTCAAGCAAATTCTAAATATATTCTTATATTTAATAATATTTAATAATTATAATAATGATTATTTAATAATATATATCATTTGATAAAATTATAATATTAATAATATTTAATAAAAGTGGACGGGTTCAACAAAGTGATATATTGTACTTCAGAGGGAAAAAAATTTTTTTTTTTAATTCAAATTAAAAAATGTCTGAATCCTCATTTTTATGATTGACAGTTCTCTTAAAAATTAAGCAACTTCTAAATATATTTTCATATTTAATAATATTTATAATGATAATAATTATTATTTAATAATATATATTATTTGATAAAATTATAATATTAATAATATTTAATAAAAGTGGAAGGGTCCAATGAAGTGATATATTGTACTTCAGAGGGAAAAAAACTTTTTTATTTAATTCAGGTTAAAAATTTCTGATTTCTCATTTTTTATCATTGCCAGTTCTCTTGAAATTCAAGCGAATTCTAAATATATTTTTATATTCAATAATATTTAATAATGATAATAGTTATTATTTAATAATATATATTATTTATTAAAATTATAATATTAATAATATTTAATAAAAGTGGAAGGGTCAACAAAGTGATATATTGTACTTCAGAGGGAAAAAAACTTTTTTTTTTAATTCAAATTCAAAAATGTCTGATTTCTCATTTCTTATCATTGACAGTTCTACTCAAATTCAAGCAAATTCTAAATATATTTTTATATTTAATAATATTTAATAATGATAATAATTATTATTTAATAAAATTATAATATTGATAATATTTAATAAAAGTGGATGAGTCCAACAAAGTGATATATTGTACTTCAGAGGGAAAAAAACTTTTTTTTCAATTCAAATTAAAAAATGTCTGATTTCTCATTTCTTATCATTGACAGTTCTATTAAAATTCAAGCAAATTCTAAATATATTTTTATATTTAATACTATTTAATAATCGTAATAATGATTATTCCATAAAATGTATTATTTAATGAAATTATAATATTGATAATATTTAATAAAAGTGGATGGGTCCAACAAAGTGGTATATTGTACTTCAGAGGGAAAAAAACTTTTTTTTTTTAATTCAAATTAAAAAATGTCTGATTTCTCATTTTTTATCATTGACAGTTCTACTAAAATTCAAGCAAATTCTAAATATATTTTTATATTTCATAATATTCAATAATGATAATAAGTATTATTTAATAATATATATTATTTCATAAAATTATAACATTAATAATATTTAATAAAAGTGGATCCCTCCAACAAAGCGATATATTGTACTTCAGAGGGAAAAAAACTTTTTTTTTTTATTGAAATTAAAAATTTCTGATTTCTCATTTTTCATCATTGACAGTTCTCTTGAAATTCAAGCAAATTCTAAATATATTTTTATATTTAATAATATTCAATGATGATAATAATTATTATTCAATAATATATATTATTTCATGAAATTATAATATTGATAATATTTAATAAAGTGGATGGGTCCAATGAAGTGATATATTGTACTTCAGAGGGAAAAAAACTTTTTTATTCAATTCAGGTTAAAAATTTCTGATTTCTCATTTTTTATCATTGACAGTTCTCTTGAAATTCAAGCAAATTCTAAATATATTTTTATATTTAATAATATTTAATAATGATAATAGTTATTATTTAATAATATATATTATTTAATGAAATTACAATATTAATAATATTTAATAAAAGTGGATGGGACCAACAAAGTGATATATTGTACTTCAGAAGGAAAAAACTTTTTTTTTAATTCAAATTAAAAATTTCTTTTTTCTCATTTTTTATTATTGACAGTTCTCTTAAAATTCAAGCAAATTCTAAATATATTTTTATATTTGATAATATTTAATAATGATGATAATTATTATTTAATAATAAATATTATTTAATAAAATTACAATAGTAGTAATATTTAATAGAACTGGATGGGTCCATCAAAGTGAAATATTGTACTTCAGAGGGGAAAAAACATTTTTTTTTAAATTCAAATTAAAAAATGTCTGATTTCTTATTTTTTATCATTGACAGTTTTCTTAAAATTCAAGCAAATTCTAAATATATTTTTATATTTAATAATATTTAATAATGATAATAATTATTATTCAATAATATATGTTATTTAATGAAATTACAATATTAATAATATTTAATGAAAGTGGACCGGTCCAACAAAGTGATATATTGTACTTCAGAGGGAAAAAAACTTTTTTTTTTAATTCAGGTCAAAAATTTCTGATTTCTCATTTTTTATCATTGACAGTTCTCTTGGACTGTCTCCCTGGACTGTCTTTCTATTTTCCCCTTTGATCCTATTTTATTCTCCCCCTAGCAGACCCTTAAAATAATCCGTCCATTCATCCATTTCTATTTCTTCATTCACGCCCTTCCTTCCTCCTCTTTCCCTGTTTATCACATCCCAGACCCTACCTTCTTTGATTGTTTTTCTACTTCTTCCTTGTATTTCTCCTTTCCCCTTTGCTTTTTCCCTTCCAGCATCTTCTCATGTTCTCTTTTTCTCCTATTGTACTCCGCCTTCTCTATTTCTCCTTTCCTCCATTTTCTTACAGATTCTTTCATTCTCTCCTTACTCTCCCTGCATTCCTCGTCCCACCAGCCTCTCTTTCCCTCTTCTCTTCCTTCTTTTGTACCTATCTCATCCTTCACCTTCTCAATTGACCCTTTCAGCCTTTTAATTAACGAGTCGACTCCCTCCTCCTTTTCATATCTAACATTCTCCTTTTCCATCTTCTGTTCAAACACTTTTAATTTATCTACCCCCCAGACTCCCATTTCCGTATTCCTTTCCCCCCCCCCTCTTTCCTTTCTCCCTCTGCCACGCTTATGGACGCCACCTTTCAGTGTAGCTATTACTGGGAAGTGTTCTGACCCTATCTCATTCCCTACATTCATACTGCATATCATATTACTCATTCTTTCTTCCGCCAAGATGTAGTCTATTATTGTTTCTCCCTTACCTATAAATGTAATCTCTCCTTTCTCATCTCCTTTCATGTTGCCATTACATATAAACCATCCGGTTTCTCCTATTATGTCTAGTAACCTTTTCCCCTCCCGGTCTATCTCCCTATGTTTGGAGCTCCTTACATATGCCTCCTTTTCTTCATCCCAAGTCCCTCCCCCTTGCTCGCCAGTCCAGGCATTTAAGTCACCTCCTATCAAAACCAATTCTTCCTTCTTTTCCTCCATCCACCTCCTTATTACTCTCCAACCTTCCTCTTCCCCTCTTCTTCTATATACACAAACCACCACTATTTTGACTTTCCCTATTATAATCCTTCTTACCATTGTTCCCTCCTTTTCTTCCCTACCCTGCTCTGTTTTACCTTTTACTGCCAATTCTTTTCTCACCCCTGCTACCATGCCGCCCATTCCTCTACCTTTAACGTGTTCCTTTCTTGCTTCTTGCATTGTCCACACATACCCTTTGGGTAACAACCTTTTCATCCCCTTCCAATCTTTCTCATCCGCCCAGGTTTCACTCATCATAATCACATCCCACTTTTCTAACTACCGCCAGAAACCTTCATTCTTGTTCTTCAAGCCTGACACATTCCAGAAAGCTATTTTCACTTTTTTCTCCTCCCTTCCCTCCCCTGTACTCCTTACTTCTCTTCCGCCTTGCTTTTTGGAAACCCCTCTGTTTGCTCTCTAGCCTCTTTTGTATCTTCCTTTCTTCTACCTTTCTCAACTCTTTTTCCCTTTTTCCTTATTTCTTCTACCTCCTCGTCCCAGACCCACTCCTCCCCATTTATCCATAGTCTGTCTCGCCCTATCCATACCATGCATCCCTTTTTCCTCTCTATCCATGCTCTCTGTTCTATTTGCCATCTCCTTTTCCTCTCCCTCCAAGCCAAATCCTCTTCAATTCTCTCCCTTCTTCCTTTCAATAATTTTTTGTTCTCCATAATTTTCTTTTT
>CAKNXH010002219.1:108770-162221 GCA_932178445.1 Andricus quercusramuli | reverse complement strand
CGTCGGTTATACCCGGAATATTCTGTTAAGCTAATCGTCCTGATCATTGGCGCTCTTGGAGGTGCCAAGGTTTCACTTGCTAATAGCCTGAAAAGCATCCCTGCGTGTCAACAAAATGCTCCGACACTTGCAGGGAGAATGCAGAAGGCGGTCGTCCTTGGTTCGCTCCGTGTCCTCAGGGTGCACGAGACTTTCGCCGGATCATCGTATTGAATTCGCGCAGACTGTAGCCATCCATCCCACGGTCGTGAGACGTGGTTACAGCTGAAATTTTACCGCGATTTCGCTGGGAGCGGGTGCAATTTTTTAGATTAGCACCCGCTCCCGGCCAAATCCTGCGGTTGTCCTTATGACAAACTTTTAACTATATATATATATATATGCAGTGTTGTTGCTGCTCTAGGACTTAATTTATTAAAGTTCTTTCAGTTTTTAATCGTTTTTTATCGATTTCAAAAGAAAAATGAATTTTCAAATTCCCGAACAAAGTTTTTTGTTTAACTTTCTAATATACATATTCTGCAACACAATGCAAAAGGTTTCATCAAAATCGGGCGAAAGTTCACGCGTTGACATGTATAAACCTGACTTGACTCTTCTAGAAAACGATTTCACGAAGCGTTTCTCGCCTTCTTCGCCTTGCTCCTTTGGCTTGTTCCTGCCGCGTTTCTGGCCGCGGAGCACAGCCAGATACATTGAAAATTTGACTAAAAGTGCTTTATTATTTATTATATTATATTGAAATTAATATTATATTATTAACATTAATAATATATTGTTTAAACAATCACTCTTGTCAACATTGATGAACTATCACGGCCCTCTAATTGAACATTGGACAAGAAATGGAAAATTTGTGGAAATACCGCGTCTTTCTAAATCTATTCTGTGAGAAAATTGCTAAAAACAATAATAAATTGTTTAAACAAGTTATGTGAGCATCTAATCATCAGTATGAGATGGTCTTTCATGTGTCAGAAATAAATTTCACTGAAAAAACCGTAAAGACAGTCGTAATTACCGCGACAAACTTCGCAAAATCCATTTTTTCACTTGTGGGGTTTCATTGGGACCCTATAAAACAGACTTATAGTGTTGGTATTTGAAAAGTCATATTTTATTCGTATTCTATGGCTAATTGTGAAGAGAAATGTTGAGTTTCAACTCGATTAAGATAATATTGAGGATTTTGAATAAGATTTACAAAAACGTATTTTTTTCTTCCTGGAAATACATGTTAAAGTTCATTTTTTCAAACCAAAAAGTGGATTTATTTTTCTGTGGTTTGGAACAAATTTGTGGTGTGTCCCCATAAAAATTCTACATAAAATTGTTTGATCCACCCTAATCTGTAACCAAAAGAAGTTAATCTTTAACAGTATAGTAAAATTTTCAACAAAATAGTTAAATTTGCAACAAACATATATGACTTCTCAAGAAGAAGTGTATTAATGGAAATATTTAAACCAAAAATGTTCTAATTGTATATAAAAGCAGTAAAATTCATCCAAGAACGACCAATTATCAACGAAATAGTTGGATCTTCAACAGAAACAGATTAATGTTTAGCCAAACAGTTCCATTTTCAATTACAAAGATACATACAGATGAATTTTTAAGATAGTTTTTAACATTTTAACCAAGTGATTGAATTTTCAACCCTAAAAGATGATTTTTCAACCCTAAAAGATGATTTCTCAACAAAAATGGTCGTAGTTGATATTTCAACTGGTAAAGATTTAATATTACATCAAGCCAAGTTCAATTCAACCAAGGAAGATAAATTTTAAGCAATAGATATAAATTTTATATTCCCAAAATCCATGTTCATTTTCTCGGTGAGGAGCTGGTGAGGAGCTGAAAAAGCTGCTCCACTCACGGCGGGATTCGTATAGCGTTCACTTTAGCGGAGAGTTCTCCGGCATCCCGTGTCAACTCCTTTCCTTCGATATCATACAACACGCCTTGCGGCGTTTGACTTGAGAGAGTTGGGCATAACGCACTGCAAAGCGTTAACGTCCCAGATAACAATCGTGCGTCTCACATCACCCGCATTGTGTGATTATCATGCTGTGCGTGCGTGAGAGGGTTCATTTCGCCATCACGGGATGATGGTCACGTAGCTGTGAGCGTTATGACACGCATTTCGCTATCATATATGCCTTCACGAAATGCGTGCAAAATACAACGCACGTGTGAAGGCATCATTCAGAAAACAATATTAATAGTATATTATTATTGACTGTTTAGGGTTTCGTGCCCCCCCCCACCCCCCGCGGCAAAAGAGCATAAACGCCAACATTTTTTTTAATAATTTTTTTCCAAAAAATTTGTTTCAACACATTTTTTTTTCTAACATTTTTTTTCACAACATTTTTTTGTTCACAATTTTTTTTTCACAACATTTTTGTTCCAAAAAATTTTTTTCAGATTTTTTTTCAAAAATTTATTTTCACAAAATTTGTTTTCAAACATTTTTTGCACAACATTTTTTTCAGAACATTTTTTTTCAAACATTTTATTTCTTCAATTTTTTTTCAAAAATTTTTGTTTGGATTTTTTTTTCAAAAACATTTCTTTACTCCACTCTATGCAATATAAAATTAGTATTTTTCATTACCACCTCCTAAAAACTTTTTCGGACGGGCGTTGCAAAAAATAGCGTGTGATCCACGTGCACATAGGTGATTGGTAACTCGTGTGATTGCATCATTCGCCTGCAGCTCGAAGCACTCGTCACCTATTTTACGCAATTTTATCAAAAATAACTATTTCTTTAAGAAATTTTGTTTCAATTTAGAAAATTGTTTTTTCTATATTTTAATAATACTTAATGAACCTATTAATAGGCTACAAGACCCTTTTTGAGAACTTTCATATCGACAGATGAAAGCTCAAAAGTATTAATTAAATGGAATCTGAACTTCTATTATTATATAATAATGAGTAATTATTATATCATAATATTATATTATGTAATACATACATAAGTATAAAGAAGATTTGTATATTATTAGAATTATTATATTTTTGGATAAGGATATATTACTAAGTGCGCTTAAGGATTTGAATGTAGCGCGCGCCAACCAACGAAGTTGAACGTTTCCCCCACCCGTTCACAACACTAGCTGAGATGTTGACAACTTTCCCAAGTGTTTTTACCAGTTTTCACGCTGGCTCATTATATTGTTTTATACGCCATTTGTTTGGATTTTAGTGTGGTTTGCTATCAGTATGTGTGGAACTTGCGCATGGTAAGTACCTACATTTTAAACTGATTAATTCTATCGAATTAATATCCTCGCTTCTTTTGTACGCTTTTGCATATTCCTGTAACCTCAGTTCCTAACCTCTAACCTCAGACATTGCACTGAATCAATCTTTTCCAATTAAGTCTTTGTATATTATTGGTAATGAAGAAATTGTTGAATCGATTGTAGATCTCGCAAAGCTTTCTCGTCATTTTCATAAAGCATGCTTTTACTGGATCCATTTCTTCGTGTTGAATTTAACCAAAATATATACATTAAGGATCCTCGCACTTAAATGGACCAATAACAAAATTTCCCAAGGGTCTGCAGAAATTACACTTAGCGCACTGTGGACTAACGGGCAAGGGCGTTGGTCAAATCGCACACGCTCTGAGTTTAAACAGGAGCATGCCGACTAGTCTTCAGCACCTAAACTTTTCTGGAAACAATTTAAAAGATGATATTAATGTAAGTATCCAGTTGTTTATTACAGTGGTAATAAAAGAAAAAATGGCCTGGCGGTACTTTCCGTAAACTACGTTACCAGTATGGGGGGGGGGGGGAAGGGCTGAAACTTAAGGTTTATAATGGAGGGGGGAGGGTATAAGTAGAAATAACGTCAGGAACTTAGATACCATTTCGAACATAACTATTTTCAGGGAAACTCTTCACTTACTGAAAAGTTCATCTATTTGGTTCTAATGCAGCTGCTTTGTTGAAAATGTTTTTTTTTTCTGAAAATTCGTCTTTTTCTGTTCAAACGTCATATCTTTGAGTGGAAAATCTTCTTTGGTTGAAAATTTAACTATTTTGTTTAAAATACAATATATTTCGGCTGGAAATCTTACAAACTTAAAGTGTTTCGTATTGAATTCAATATGTTACCTACATTAATTTTATGTAAAAGAATTTATAGATGTAAAAACCGTCTTTAGCAAACTGCCTCGTTACTTTCAGGCGAGGAGGGGAGGGGGGCGCCCGGTAAAAAGGCCCAAAATTGGTAAAGTAGTTTATGGATGGCCCATAACCGACTACACCAATGGCTTATTAACCCTAAGATTAACGCAGCAATGAACAAAATTCAGTTTTCGTAACATTATACGACATTACTTTTCTATTACAGAATTTATGCAACTTTTTGGCGCAGCCTAACAGTATAACGCACTTAGTTCTTAGTGTCACTGATACTACTCTTGAATGCGTGAGTATTTTAATTATTGGATAATAGTTCATATTTGTGAAAATCAGAGAAAAATGAAAGCATATTTTTTGCAGTTGTTTGGCGCGAGCTCTGTTGAGGGGGTGTGCAACCAATCTAGACCACTTGAATGTCGCTCGCAACTTGTTTTCGAGCAAGAAACCCAAAGAAATTCCTCCTAGCTTTAAGCAGTTTTTTAAACCAATACAGTATTTATTAAGAATTAGCGTTATAAATAATTTAATTTGCACTAAAACTTACATATTTGCAGATAGATATCTCAGCACTTGTTTAAGTAAAAAAAAAAATTGAAAAAAGGCAAATTGATTTTCAAAACACGTACCCAGAAAGAAAAAAAAATTCGATCGAAATAAAACTTGTTAATGTACAAATTTAAGAAAAAGGTTTTCAACAACTATTCGTGCAATATTTATATATTGTTGTTAAAAATACCGTTTTTTAAACTTGTTCATGAACAAAAGTTTTATTTCGATCGGATTTTTTTTTTCATTTTTCAGTACGTGTCTTGAAACCAATTTGCCTTTTTTCGAATATTTTAAGTCAGATAAGTGCTGAGACATCTCTCTGCAAGTATGTAAATTTTAATGCAAATATAATTTTTCATAGCACTATAATAATTTGAGAACGATAAATTCTACAAAAAATAGTGTAAGCGGAAAAAAGTCGACTTGTCTTGGTTCAAACTTTCCAAAACATATTTTACAAAAAAATTTGTTTATGAAAAATGTATTTATTGAAAAATCTTGTTTAAAGAATTATCGACCAACTTTTCGAAAATGTAATCACTTTTTGTTATTAGTTCTCTAAATAAAATTAAAAAAAGTTAATTTATTCTTCTTTTATTACTTAATAATAAAATATTTATATAAATATAAATAATTTTATATTTATATGAATATTTTATTATTCTCTTATTATTATTTATTATTATTCATGATTATATTATTTCTAATGAAAAATCACAATGTGCATGCGATATCGCACGCACGTTATGATAATCATAACATGCGTGCGATATGAACCTCAATTGATTACACATATGCGTGCGTATTCGCACGCATATGTGCGGATCGATCCACATATACGTGTGCGAATACGCCATCACTTTGCAAGCATTTTGTTATCTGGGGTTCAACGCATGTCCATGTCATTGCTCAAGGAGAGGCGAAAGCCACAGCTGGTCACAGACCCCTTACGGGTCCGGAACGGGACCCACCAAGAAAATGTTTTCAGTCCCCTCAACAAGATTTAGTGCGTCACGTTAACTCATTCAACTCATTGGCGGAGGAGACAAGATACAGACCTGCTATATTCTTCCCTCTGCCTAGAGAAGAGAAAAGTGGCGAGCGTCACCTTGCTCCCTATCCCTGACTAATATTGGCATACGCAGAGAAATAGATGTGTTGCAACAAGATCCAGATGCTTTGAGACTTAATATTATTTCTCTATACATCTATGATCACTGTCTTGTATGTCATGGAGGTAATAATGAACATCGATTAACTCTAGAAAGCAGGGTTGATATTTCTGTCAAAAACAATATTTATGTTCCACCACGTATTGTATGTTGTAATATTCATTTAAATACGAAAGGATTACTTCCAGAGAATATAATTCAAGAACTGAGGTATGTAAACAGACCATACAATATTAGAGGACCTGAATTGTATGCATTTTTTCAAGCAATGAGAAAATCTTGGATAGTATGACCCGTAAGTTGGCTGCTGTAGCCAATTTTGTTGGATCCTGGGGCGCCATCCACTTAATTGGCTGAGGCAGCCGCTTTTAATGGACACGGTGGTATTGGTTGTGCCAGCCAACTGAGTTGGTGCGGTGAAGCAGCGGGATGGCTGCTTCATCCAACTACCTGGGCTATAGCAACTGCTTAAAATGTTACCGTGCCGTTGTGTTGTCTAATTCACCTATTTCAGATGGATCGTACAACCAAGCCTATTTGCAGCCTGTCCCATGTAACTGAGCAGTAAAAATGATTTAAATCAGTATTTTTAGAAGGTCATTTCTGATTGCAACAGATTGATTGCATAAACTGATAGGAAACGAGCTGTGTATCGGACGCAAAATATGAATTTTACCTGTAAAACATGAAAATTTGTATATACAATTCTTTTGCATTTTATACCATAGTCCGCTGTTTTATTCTTTTCGATCCTCGAGCATCCTTCCCTGTTGACAATTGTGCACTTTCATGAAGAACGATGAACACGACGCTTCTTGCTCCAGCTCGTTAAGACCATGCCATACTTTTCCACTATTTAGTTTTCCAAATTTTCACCTCGATATCTCAATACGTGTGGATGTGAATTGTTGCAAAAAATATGTCGAACAATTATTTTGTAGTTAGTATGACATGGCCGCTTAAGAAACGCTGGGCCGAGCGTCGAGTTCTTATTTTCTCAAAAACCCAAGATTTCACGTCGAAGGACACTTAATTCATTCTCCAAAACACAAAAATCATCTCTTGACTCTTTTCAGGCTGTCAGGTTGGTGTCGCCATTCTGAATTCTGACACCAACGACGCCAACTGGACAACGACTCAAACGTGTCTCCTTGACGCAAGCGCAATAGGTCAGGAAGCCACGCTTGGAACCACTGGCCAAGTAGTTGGATGTGCTAACTATTCGATAGTTTGAGAGTCCCATTGCATAGCTGCTGTGACCAAGGAACACGCAACTGTTTAAAATGGTCATTGTGTCCAACGGACTTGGCTTTTCTGTCAATCTGAAAAGATGTTCTAGCCAACTATTCCTTAACCAACAAAAAATGGATGTACCAGCCAACCATTTTGAAAGTTTTGCTGAAATAAGTCTCATATTTTACGGATATGCAAGTATATGATATAGGATAGGCATATTCGAAAACGTGGAAAAGTTGTTGAATGTTTTTACCTGGAAAAAGCTGGAAAAGCCCTTGAATTTTGCACACACCTTTTCAGTACTTGATTGTTCACTTTATCACGGTGAAAATAGCGAAGCTGCTATCGAAAATGTTTCAAAGCTTCTTATTTATTCCCGATTTTTTTCTACTTTAACGACGATTTCATTAAAATTTTGTCAAATCTAATAATTTGTTCCTGTTACTATATTGAAAAAAAGTTTAATTCCGCTAACAATAAACTTTTATTATTAGACTTTGTTGAAATTTGACTCAGTTATTCCACACTATTTGTACGGTATGGCTGTAGGTCAGGAAAAACCTGGAAATCAGGGTAAAATCATATTTTTATAAGAGGCATTTCAAATAACTGTTTAGGATAATAGGTAAGACAATTTTACATTTTAATTTTAAATTGTGTTATTCCATATATAAAAAATTGTATGGTGAAAATGTTCTTCAGTTGTTTCCTCCTTTCGATTATACTTTTTGTAAAGAATGTTATTATTTAGTTGCACTTTCAACAATTTTCTTAAAAAGTTAACCTTTTTTGTTTGAAATAGCCACTTTCACACTATTCGTTGAAAATTAATTTTTTTTTGTGGTAAATTATTTTTTTAATTAAAAAAATCAACTATTTCATTTTTGGCTGAGAAGTGATTTTTTTTGCAATTAAAGTTCAAGTACTTGGGTAAAAGTTGAACCACTTTGTTGAAAATTAATTTTTTTGTTTCAAGGTTCAAATGTTTGCTTAAAATTTTTAATATTTTATTGAAAATTCGTTTTTTTTTAATTTAAGTTTATTTTCTACCTGAAATTGTTAGTTATCCATTTTTTGTTAAAACTTGATCTAGTTTAGTTAGAATTTTGTCTTTATTGGTAGAAAAATAATTTTTTTGATCGTAAGTTCTATTTTTTGGTTAAAAGTTCGGATTGAAAATGCAACTGTTTTATAAAGACATTCGTATTTTGAGTTAAAAGTTCATAAATTTTGATGGAACCTTTTTTTTCCTCACTTACAAATCTTTCTTTGTTGAAAATTTGCCTTTTTGGTTGGAAATTACATTCTTTTGTTGAAATTTGTTTGGTTAGAAAATCAATATTTCAGGTTTGAAAATTCAACTGCGTTGTAAAAAATTAGTCTTCCGGGTTGAAAATTTGTGTTTTTTAATTTACAGTTGACCTCTTTTGTTAACAATTTATTTTCTTGCTTGCAGATTTTTTGGATAAAAATTCAACTTTTTATTTGAAGTATTTATTTACAGGAAATTCCTCTTCTTTCGTTGGAAATACAACTATTCATTGAAAAATGTATGCAGAAAATTAATCTTTTCCGTTGAAAAATCATTTTGGTTAAAAATTCCTCTTTGTGGGTTGAAAATTCAGAAATTTTGTTAGAAGTTCAACTATTTTGTTGAAAATTTGGTTCCTTTGTTAAATATTATTATTTTTTGTTTGAAATTAATTTTGTTGATAGAATATTTAAGAGTTCTGTAAAAAACTTACCCCTTTTTGTTAAGAATTATTCTGTCTTCTAAAAAAATTGATTATTTGGTTAAAAATTTAACTATTTTTGATTAAAGTTTAATCTTTTTATAAAAACACTTGTTTTTGAATTTATTTTTTTACACAATTTTTATAAAATCATTTTAATTTTAAATTCGAACAATAATTTTAAAAAACTCTAAACAGGAACAAAATTTGTTGATGAAAATATTTGATTTTTCCTTAAATAAATAATGTTTAACAAACAAATTTAATTGTTTAAATTCGGGAATATAATTCAGGAATGTTCTCATTCCGGATTTTTATAGGAAGTGTCTGCGTGAACTGAAACTTCAGTATAAATATCTCCGAACTACGACTTTGGCTATTTGTACCGAAATTTCGATACGAATAGCTGTCAGATACTATTTTGGGTATTTGTACCGAAATTTCGGTACGAATACCTCTCAGATACTATACTTTGGCTGTTTGTACCGAAATTTCAGGACTAAACTTCCGAAAAGCGAATACCTCCGAGGGAAGTCCAAGAGTATGGAATAAATGGAGGTCTCCTACAAGCAACAAAAACAATATATACAGGTAGTAAAGCGAGTGCAATGGTAAATGGGAAACTGAGTAACTGGTTCGATATTATGCAAGGCGTGAAGCAAGGATGCGTTATGTCCTCGTGGCTATTTATCATATTCTGACTGTCCCGAAGAAAATTGTCGTTAGACAGATTTCCGAAAACAGAGTGTATCAACTATCTGGTTCTTCCTTAGAGTGTTGTAACATTTTCGAACTGCCATATACTGTTTTATCGACAATGTTCACGCCTAGAGTGTCGAATCTTGGTTCATGCCGCTGAATAACAGCCCTACGCTGCAGAAAATAGTGCGAACTCAGCAGTGTGAAGTTCTGATAAATTTCAGACCTAAACTTGCCAGGAAGTGTCATTTTTCGAGTTGTTATGAAAAAAAAAATTTCATAATTTCAGAGTAGTTGGGAAGTAGTTTGAAACTAAAGCCTTACAAAATTCTTAACCTAACCTCTAAGCGAGAGCATGATTGCGCCGGCAAACGTGGTTCGAAATTCGTAAGAACCCGCAGCTGATGTCGTCTTTTTTTTTGTCGTTAGTCCTCTGATCGATAATAAAATCGTTAGTTTTGCTTGCAGCTTAATATTAGCGCTTGTGATATACAAAGTTGTATTATTACAATAACATGTGCTAGAAATGGAGAATGCCAACAGTAAGTATTTCACACTTTTATATTATTTTACAATCCGCAAAGTTTATACTCCACAGAATTATCTTGACAGTTTAATTTTTTTAACAGTTTTTCACTCATTTCGGTGCACTTGATAGTTTTCTGTTTGACGGTAATTCTTCTATAATAGAGCTTATAATGATTTTTCTGTATGCGTGAAAAATTTAAATATTTCGACTCTACCGATGTTAAAACTGTCCATCTTTGTTCAATTTATGAAAATTTTTAAAAATACTTCAGCAAATAATAATAGTGAGGTTTCAATTACGAAGTATTTTAGTTCATATAAATAATATCTATAAATAATATCTTTGACATTAAAATTTATAGAACTAAAATAAGAAATAAAATGTTTTTTACAATACTCATTTGTCAATACTATTTTTTTATTTATTCAGTTGATTAATTTATAATTCATTGATTTTAATTTTGCACTTACTGTTAATTCAGATTTGAAGGACAATAGTTTTTCAGAGGAGTTTAAAAATAGAAATTTATAACACGAAATTGCCTTAACAAATCACCGACTTTGAATTCCCATTGTTTTACAATTTTTGATAACAATAAAGTATATGTATCAAAGTCAAAAAGAATCCTCGCGTTCAAGTGCGTTTCAACATAGTAAGAAAAAACTCATACTACTCCGAAATTCCATATAATACAACTTTTAGAAAATTACCGAAAAATTGTTAATTAATTTTTCAATAGAAAAACCTATCCAACCACTATATAAATGAAATTTAATATCATTGAAATTTCTACGAATCGAAACCAGTCTCTTTCAAAAATCTTTAAATTAATGTATTAATATTTTGAATCAAAACTATATACTTTCATCGTAAAATAATTTAAGGCTGAGCTCTTAAAGAAGAAAATTTTTTTTTATGACACATGCATGATTTCAGCCCTTTTCGACGCCTATGAAGCGGGGCTAAAGCTCTACTTTTTACTCCCTAGGGAGTAAAAAGTACTTTTTACTCACGGTAAAAACTGAGAGGAAATTTTGTTTGCATTTAATAGAATTTTGCGGTTATTTATGGAAAGTTACCATATATACCTGTAAAATTACCATAAATTACTGAAAGTTTCCATAAATTTCCGGAAATTTATGGAAATTTTTGAAAATGAATTTTGGGTAAGTTACCATATATCCCTGCAAAATTACCGTAAATGACCGAAATTTTTCATAAATTTCCGGAAATTTATGGACATTTTCAAAAATGAATTTTGGGTGTTCCATGGTAAGTTACCATATTTACCTGTAAAATTACCATAAGTTACCAAAAATTTTCATAAATTTCCGGAAGTTTATGGAAATTTTTCATAAATTTCCAGGAATTTATGAAAATGTTTGAAAATGAATTTTGGGTAAGTTACCATATTCAACTGTAAAATTACCATAAATTACCGAAATTTTTCATAAATTTCCGGTAATTTATGGAAATTTTTAAAAATGAATTTTGGGTAATCTATAATAAGTTACCATAAATCACCTCTACAATTACCATAGATTAGGTTAATATTAATTTCATGCTTTGTTACACAAAATCTAATATGGACTGAAATCATGACTGTATTTCGAGAAATGCCTGAAATCATCCATTTGTTATAAAAAATATCGTATGCGCCAAGGGGGAGAGGCACTTTTTCGACTCGTGTATGTTTTCAGTACTCGTCAAAAAAGCACATCTTCTCCCCCTAGGTGCATAATATACTATTATTTTGAGCATTGAATTACTCGATGTTTTTATAGATTTTCAAGGATTGGCTATTAAGCAGCTTCAAATTAAATTCTTATAAAAACAAACATTCGATAATATTGAATTTTTTATTTAAATCATAGAATACTGTAAGTTTTGCACTAGAAATACGTAGCAAATGAATTTTTTATTTATTTCAATGAAGTTTCAATAATTTCACATTAAAACTTTATACTTTCATGGATTATAAATTTAAACAATATCATATTGAAAACATCCAAAATCAAAGAATTGTAAATGTTTTTTTAATGTTTATTTTCTAACTGGAAGTCTTAAATAGTCCGACTTTTTATTATGTAAAAACGTTAAAAAATAATAATTTGACATCCGAATATTAAAAAATGAAAAATTTTAAACCATCATTCAAATTTCATAATTTATAATTTAAAGCCTTAATAGTCATGTAATTTTTATTATAACAAATTCTGATGATCACAATTTGAAAAAAGTTCAACTCTAAAAGAAAAAAACTAAAACTCTCGAAATATAAGCTGTTGTAATTCGAAGGGCTTTAAATAAACAAATGTTCAATTTAGAGTACCCAGTATTTAAATTTGTAATTTTGGCAGGTCTGAATGTAAACATTATTTAACTTCGATAACTTTCATTTATGAATTATTGATGCTATGTAATTACCGCAATTTTTTTAATGCTTCAATTTGAAATTTAATTTTGAACACTCGCAATCTTTGAAAAATTTGTTTGTAACGTTTAAAAATTCTGTAATTTGTATTTAACATTATTGTTCACGACACTTTCTTGTGATATTTGAAATTGCACATTCATTAGCTGATTTTGTTTGTAGATCGACCGATCTGAAAATTCCAATATTTTTTCCCCCTATAACAATTAAGAAAAGAATTATTTATATGGAATGTTGTAGTTTTTTGGCCTTTGGTCTTGCGAATTTATAAGTGGTGGTGTAAATAAAGAAAGTCTTTGTTTATTTAAATGTCAATGCATTTCGCCAAGGATATCGTGGCCTCATCAGGACTATAATAAGTATGGACAAAAAAAGATGACAAATATTTTTTGACGTTCATAACACTAACAATTTGTACATTAAAAGGAATTATAAGTGTAACTTACCATAATGACATTCTTAGATTTTTTTAAAAAATTTTTTTAGTTGGTTGTTTTTGGAAAAGACATTGAATTTTTGTATAAACCCATGATAAATCGTTCGTCGAAATTTTTGTAAAAACTCATGATAAATCGTTCCTCGAAAAAAACTTAGATGTTTTAGATAGAAACGTATTTTTCCATGATTGAAGTTCTGTATATTAGTAATGGTAAGTTGTATTTTATAAACCCATGGATAGGTTTATTGTTCAGAAGCTTAGATAATTTGAACCTATATAATGATAAAATAAAAGTATAGTTTATTTTAGATCCAAGTAATATTTGAATAAATAGGAATATGAGTGAAAATACTTACAAAAAAGTACTCTTCTATCATTAAAAATCCATAATTTAAAATTTGTTGCCAAATTGAGTTCCTAAATTTAAATTTAATTTTGCAAGACTAGAGTATTGTTTTTCAAGAAAAGACTGGTATATTAAATGAGAAATATTGTTAGGTGACATTTTTGAAAAGTTAAATAATTGAAATTTGTTTATATTTTTAAATTATTTAAAGGTTTCTTTGCAAACCACATGTTTGCCGTCTGCTCTAAACGAATTTAGGTTAGGAACTGAAATAGATGAAAAGTTTCATGGTTTCCTTAAATTTCTAGAAAGTTTCAATAATGTCGTAATATATTACACTTAGATTTTCAGTGTCGGATCTGAAATTAACAGTACCCTTATTTTTCACAATGTTAATCATTTCTAAAATATTTCTGTTATGAAAATTGCTTTCTAAATCTAGAATTTTTACATTTTCGGAGTTGTAATCAAATTTATGATTAAAATTAGTAGCATGTTTACATAAACCTGTGTTAGTTTTTTTATATTTTTCAGTTGTTCGATGTTCCGAGATTCTAGTCTTAAGGGCACGTTTAGTCTGCCCAATATAAGTCATCTGACAATCTTTACAATTGATTTTATAAATAAGATTAGTTTTTTCAAATTTAGGTATTGTGTCTTTAATAGATGGTAAAAGGGTATCAAATAATTTATTTTTAATTGTAAAGATAAGAGATATGTTTAACTTTTTACATATTCTTATCATTGGTATATAAAGGTCTTTTTGATAAGGCAATGTAATTAATTTCGAGTAGTCAATGATTTTTTCATTATTTTCTGTATTAGTTAAAGGGTTTTTTAGATTTTCAAGGTGTTGAAGTCTTTTTTTAATATGATTTATGATAAAGTGATGTGGATAATTGTTATTAATCAAGATTTCATAGATGATGCCAGTATTTTTAGCATGAAAATGAGGTTCTGAAAGTTTTATTGCTCTATCACAAAGAGAGAAAATAATTCCTTTCTTTTGATTAATATGATGATTTGAAAGATAATTTAAAGTTCTTCCGGAATACACTGCTTTTTGGTACCAATTTGTTTCAATATAACCTTTTTCAAAAATAATCTGTAGATCTAAAAAGTTAATTTTTTTATTGACCGGTTGTTCAAGTGTGAATTTTAAAGTTCCACCTTTTTTGTTAAATTCATTCAAAATTTTTTGTATTTGAGTTTTTGGTAAACATATTAGTGTATCATCTACATACCGAAAATAGAATATGATTTTTAAATTTGGATTTTTAATCATTTTTTCTTCCATATCTTGCATGACCAATTCAGCTAACATTGTGGATATAGGTGATCCCATCGGTGTTCCAAATTTTTGTTTGTAAGTTTTATAATTATATTGAAAATAAGCATTACTAATACAAAATTTTATAGCCTCGTCAAATTGGTGAAAGTTAAGTTTGGTGTGATTTTTGATTTTATTCCAGTTTTTTTCAATTAGTTTGTAAACTACATTAGGATCGATATTTGAGAACATCGAAACTATATCAAGTGATATTATAGTGTGGTCATCTGGTATATTAAGATGTCTAATTTTTTCTATAAGTTTCCAACTGTCTTTTATAATGTATTGTGATGTGCTAAGAATTTCATTAAGAATTGTTTTTAAATATTGTGATAAACCGTAAAGTGGTGAACCTATAAAAGAAGTGACAGGTCTGATTGGTAGATTTTCTTTATGTAATTTAATTAAACCATATAATAGGGGTGATAAACCATTAGTACATCTTAGAAAGTTATAAAGCTTCTTGTCTATTGTTGAGTTATCCCACCATTCTTTAACCATGATGTTAAGTTCTTGTTGAATTTTTTTAGTAGGATTTTTTATAACCTCGTAAGTTTTTTGATCATTCAAGATATGTAGCATTTTTTCATTATAATCTTCTTTTTCAATAATAACTGTAGCATTACCTTTATCAGAACGAGATATAAGAAGATTTGGATTGTTTTTTATAAAAAGTTTTGTTTCTTTAAATTTCTGTTCAAGAATTTTCTGATTAGGATCCCAAATAATTTTGGAAATAAGAAATTTTTTTATATTGAAAGCTACGTTATGTTTGAGACAATTAAGATCTTTATCTGAAATTTTTAAACGCCTTTTTTCAATACCCAAAATAAAATCATTAATAGGAAGAGTTTTTTTAGTGTAAGGCATAGCGAAGTTTCCACCTAAGGATAGAATCTCGGTTACATTTTTCGGAATGTTATTATTTGTTAAGTTTTTCACAAAATTCTCAGTATGAATAACAGGTAATGACGACTGATTTTTTTCAAGCAATTCAAGTTTTTTTATAGATGTTCTTATAAGATTACCTCCATAAGCTTTAACTTTAGGTAGGTTATAATCTTTTAGATTAATTAAAAGTTGACAAGATGCAGTTTGAATAATTTTATTCTCTAAAATTCTAATATCTTCGACGGTATCTTTTATAAATTGATTGATATCTAAAATTTCTAACTGTAAAATTTTAAATCTGAAATACATTAATGTATTTTCAAATTTAAAAAACGAATTTTTTGAGTGAAAGAAAATATTGGTTTTACTTTGATTAATGATGATATTCGGAAATAAATTTCTATTTTTACAGTGTTGTAAAAATCTACGTTGATTTTTTATTTTTTCTAACAAGTATATGGCTTTTAGCCATTTCTTTATAAATGATGTCACTTGCGGAGTGTTACCTGTTCTTAACCTTTTAAAGAAAGATGATGTTGTGTAGTTAGGGTCATCCATACTTATTAGATTTTTTGGCCAGTGTTGTAATTAATGTAGTTGTATTATAATACAACTACAAGAATTATTTATACGTTGATCATTATTTGACTATGAAATCTGAATAGCAGTGTACATGAAAGTAAACCACTTTTCCAGATCCAGTGTGGGATTTCAGTGAAACACCATTCACCGAAAAAGCGCCTAGAAGAAAAAAACTCATCTTCGACAACGAAGGTAATTGAATAAATACGTTGCTCGAAGTTTATAACTTCATAAGATATAAGATTTATAAGAGCAATATCGAACGGTTTTATTTTGATCTATTTTGGATTTAAGTATCACAATTTTTAACTTTTTAATTTCAAATCGCTTAATTTTTAACACATCATTTAGAATATTAATTCATGCTTGAAATCTTTCAATAAAATATTTTTTAATTTTAAAGCATTCATTTTTGTATGTGTTGAAATAAAAATTCGAGATTTTCAAGCTATAATATTGAAAATTAAATAAAGGAATACAAATCAAGATCGCTATGGTTCCAATTTTGGAAACTGCAAAAACCTAATTTCAAATCGAGATTCTTTTCATTTTTCAAGTTCAGTTCGAAATGTAAAATATTTTGGGACATTTTCAAATTAGAAATAATTCACTGTTCAATGACCAATTCTAAAATCTTCTAATTTTCAAAATTTGAATTCGGCAATAATTTCCTCATTTTTCATTGTTTTGCACTGAACATAGCGCAGCTACCAAGTCTTTCAATTTGATATTCTTCGATTTCAAAGAATTAAAAAAAACTAGACAATTTTCTACGATTAACATTAATACCAAACAATTAGGAATATTTACATATAATATTATTGTATGCGAAACTATCAAGACTTCCAATATTAAATTTTGTAATTTTTAAAGATTTGATAGTGAAATTGTCTTCAAGCTTTTAATATTTAAATTTGAAACTATTTTCGATTCGGGAAAATTTCAATATAAAATTTGTGAATAATTAAGGCTATCAATTAACAGTTATTGTACAATATTAACATTTAAGTTCTTAATATAAATCTAAAATATATCAGGGAGGCCTCTAAAAGCAAAAACAAATTTCTGACCCGGTTATCGAACTTTTTTCATAAGAACATTTTCCTGCTACTGAATGCTTATTTTTACAAATAAATAATAAACTTTTATGTTTTAACGTGGAGGCATTCAACGAAAGAAAAAACACCTCTTCCTTCAGTAATAAAAAAGAACCTTTGATTTAAGAAAGCCAAATTTTTTTTGACCTTGCTTTTGAAGCAAAGAAAATTTATTTTCAAGATCTCAAAAATTAAACTGTTTTACAATAGCACATTAAAAACTATAATTATAAATTGAAATTGTAGAGATTTCAAGATGATAAATGTGAATAATAAGTATTATATCATATCCCTGGCGAAAGTATCGGATAGGAATTCCTTCCGAACCAATCCGAAATCATCCGAATCATTCCGGAATCTGTATCTGAACCAATCCCAGTTAATTCGAACCAATCCGATTTTTTTTACATTTCGTTCGATCCAAATCGGTCAAAAATTAATCCGACTCAATCCGGTTCAATCCGAACTTTCAATCCGATTGAATCCAAACCAAATTTCCAATCCGAATGAATCCGAACTGGGATTGACCTAAAACGATTTTCAATCCGAATGAATCCGATTCAATCCGAACTCGGATTCATTCGGATTGAAAATTCAATGTATATCAATCCGAATTCTGATTCATTCGGATTGAAACTTTGGTTCGGATTGATTCGGATTGGTTCTTTTTGGAGTTCGGATTGAACCGGATTGAGTCGGATTCATTTTGCAACGACTTGGGTCAAATGAAATGTAGAACTTTTGTCGGATTGGTTCGGAAGGAATTCCTATCCGATACTTTCGCCAGAGATATTTTCAAGTTGTATTTATAGTGAATGAATAGATTTTTTTCCTAAAAACTGTGATTTTTGTGAAAAATAAAAATTTTTTAAACATTATGAACCTTTAAAGTTAAATTCTTTCTAGAAAACTTGAAAATTAGATTCTTTATAATTCGAAACTTAAAAATTGTTCAACTCAAACTTGAAGCGTTAAAAATTAAGCAAGTCTAAACTTCGCGTAAAAATCGGAGCATTCTTAAATTTGGATTTTGAGCCTTATAGTGTGTAACTGAGTACAATTACTTATTTTAAATCAATATTAAACATAATTTATTTTTTACAGGTTCAAGCTTGAATGCTAGAAACACTGTTGATTCCGAGAAGGAAGAACTGGTCGCCCCTTTGTCCATACAGTCAGAATTCCCAGGTTTAAATATCGAGGCTAATTGGTCTGAAATCAGACAAGTTGAGATTTTACTGGATGAGAGAATTGTGACGCCAGTAGAAGAATTGTCTACTGATACATTAGACACAGTTCCTCTTTCTCCGAAAGTTGTTGAAGAAGGAACTACGGGTACAGTAGACATAGACGATCGGTGTGTAACAATATTCTGAATATTCACTTATATAAAATGTGCCCATTTAAAAGTAATTTCAATAATTTCTAAGGTTCTGCTACATACTTTATGATCTTATTTTTTCTTGCAGATGCGTAACTGCCAATCAAGAACAAAACCAGCATAGCAGTGCTCGTTCTAAAAAAAGAAAAGTGCAACGAACAACATCGAAAGATGCGCCCATGCGAAAACGACTTAAACATTCTGAAAAATGGTTGGACAATGTAGCCAAAGCAGCGAAGAGTAAAGGCCTATCTTACGTTAATCGAGCTCAGAAGACTTTTCCGGAAAGAAAGTTGGGCCAGGGTTGTTCATCTTCATGTATATTTAAGTGTCACAACCGGATCACCTTAGAACAGAGACAGGAAGTTTTTTCTTATTTTTGGAACTTAGGAGACCAGATGCGTAAATGGAACTTTATAATTCGACATACTATTGTCAGTGATGTTAAATCTCACACAACCCACTGGAACAGTAGAAGACAGAAATCTCGAAAAAACTTTCTGAAGGTAGGCGGAGAGAACATAGTCGTTTGCAAGCGTATGTTTCTCGATACTTTGAACATCAATGACGGTTGGATCCGAACTGCTCTTAAGAAGGTAAACGCTGAAGGTCTGGTATCACCGGATAAAAGAGGAAAACACTCGAAACGGTCTCAAGTCGCGTTAATAAGAACTGAAAAAATGAATTCTACCGTACGAGATCACATTGGTATGTTCAGTCCCGTACCGTCTCACTATAATAGACAAAATAGTCAGCGAGAATATTTACGTGATGGGTTGTCCGTTGCAAAAATGTATTCGATGTACATCGAATGGTGGACCTCTAAGGGAAAGACGGAGGAAGAAAATCAAATCACACTTGCAACTGAACGCTAATACCGTGATATTTTTAACACGGAATTTAATATTGGTTTCCATAGAAACAAAGAAGACCAATGCGATATCTGCGATACGTGGAATAGCGCTTCTGAAGAAGAAAAAGAAAGATTGCGTAACACTTTCGAAGATCATATTCATAATAAAACTCTGGCTCGAAATTACAAAGAAAACGATAAGCTTGATGCTAGGGCAGATGAAAAGATCTGTATGGCATGTATATAATTTTACAGTTTTTGATTGTGCGCGATATAATGGTTTCTGCTATGTCTGGAACGAAACGATAGCCAAAAAGGGTTCAACTGAGGTAGCCAGTTGTTTGCTTTTATTTATAGAGCATATGAGTAAACAAGGAGTTACTGAATTTAGGTTCTATTCAGATAACTGCGGAGCGCAAAACCGAAACAGGTTCGTATTCTCAACTTACCTTTTGGCCACGGTGAAGTTCGGATTAAAAATCATACACCGGTTCCTAGAAAAGGGACATACGCAGAATGAAGGTCATTCTATCCACGCTGCAATAGAAAGAAACAGTCGAAGACAAGATATTTACTCACAGGAAGAGTGGTGTTCTGTAATAAGAACAGCAAGAAGCGGCAAGCATCCGTATGTTGTTTGCGAATTAAGCCAAGAGCAGGTTTTTGACGTCAAAGCTATTATAAATGGACAAAACTGGGCTAAGGATGACCAAAGGGGAAAAAGTTTCATGGTCAAAAGTTCGAGAGCTCATTGTTGATTCTCGAAAACCTTTCGTAGTAAACTTTCGATATCACTTTGAGGAGAATCAAAGGTCAATGTTTGTCAGCACGCCTGGACCTTCCGTGAATTTACAAACCTTCAATTTGCAAACAGCATATAAATCAAAGATCCCAGTGCCTGCAGCGAAGGTTAAGGATTTGCTGTCGTTGTGCCGAGGTGGAACTATTCCAACGAAATACCACAGCTTTTAATACTCATTGGTCCCTAACGAAAATGGTGATAGCGAGGCCGAAAATGGCGAAATTGGTGAAGATTAGTTCCAACTAATAAATCTGTTCCTTATATTTTGTAGTTCAGCGTTTCATGTTACTTTAATTTTTATTTCGAGTTAAAATCATTCGATTTCTTGTTACTAAAAGATGTACAGTATTTGTTAAGTACAATCTTGTTACCTTGATGCTATAGCTTACGTTTTGTGGTGGTTTTCGTTCCTCATAAGTATGCAGAAAGCAGTATGAAATTGTTCGAATCATCTGAGCAAAGCAAAAGAAAGCTATGGGCTAACTTCCGAAAAAAGTACAGAGACAATTTCTATTCCTGTAATGTCTTCTGTTTGGTTTAACAATTTTTTATTTAACTTCGCGCTAAAATAATATGGCGAATTTCTTGAAAATTGAAAGTTTCTGCGGCGAATAAAAGTGTAACGTGCACAGAATATTCTTTGCTTCTATTTTTTGTAGCTTTCTACCATAAAAAACTGTACCAAAAACAATTTCGCCATAATAGTTTTGTCCATACGCACATTTTTCCGAATTTTCGAATTGAAAACCCGAACAGAAGGCATCAGCCGATTTCAAATTTTTGTTTTACTTTCGGGTGTCAAAAACAACTTTATTTTGCTTAGGTCAAATTATTAGAATACCGCTAGCAAATTTTAGCAACAGAGTTCGAGCACATCAAACATACCTATTTTTGCGGAAAAGTGAACAATTCTAACTTTAAAACAAACCTGAAAACCTTAAATAAAATTACATTAAAAATTGTACAAAATAGTCTATTGTACATTTTTTACGGAATGCCGTCACATAGGATTGATAAAAACATAGGTATATATATATATATATATATATATATATATAAATATATATATATATATATACTTTTTGTCGTACAATCTTAATTTATATGTCTCTTTTAAACTATATTCCTTAAGAAGAATTTAAGATTTTGAAAGATCGTTCGTTCATTTTTACTTCTTTTGATTTGAGTCCTTTAGATTATGAAGTCTAACATCACTTGTCAAAAGGGTGGGTGTGATAGAGTAACTTCTTGTGCAGCTTTTATTTATAGTTCGCCCTTAGCACGATATCATACAATTATTTTATCATAGAAAGTACGTTCTCTCAAATTGTGATATTATAGTCATCTAAGCGAAGTGTACAAAGTTTAAGGTACGAGAATGTCTTACTGCGATGTGGTTTCATTTATGAAGCATAATTTTACTCTTAAGAAGGCCGAAAATATTAAAGGTCTACCACGATTTACTTTATAAAAGTGGTGTTACATAAGCTAACTTATCTTCATTTGCAATGCGTATTCTTGTCTTTGCTTAAAGTTTGGAATAAAAAAAAAGTTATTTAATTGTGTACCTTTCATACTTTCTTTATATGACAGCCCCCTTACCTTACTTAAAATTATAATTGTGTAAATAATAATTGGATTCATAGTTCAGTAATAAAAATGGTTATTTTTTATTGTTAATTTTTTGTATGTAAAATCAATGAGGTTCTCCACACACAAAGATTTAGAGCGTCCAATTAAAAATCGCATTTTTCCCCATAGACTTCAAAACGTTTGAAATAAAACACTTTCACAGCAAGATTTTTTCAAATAACTTTTTTTATATATAATGTTAATCTTTGTTTGATCATTTAATTATTTTTGAATGAATTTGAATTAGAAAGCAATTTCTGTGGAAGTATTTTCAATGTTAATAAAAGCTTTTCAAAAATAATTACCAATAGTTTTCAACGTAGGTGAATTATAAAAAGAAGGCATTTCGATCTTGAAATTCTGTGAAATAAAAATTTGCTTGAAAAAATTTGAAAGTATTTACGGAAACGCTGCAAATTACGAAAAATGTAATTACTCTTTCTAGACTATCTTCATTTTTTAATACTAAAATAAGTGCCCAAATTACAATTTTACTTTGTAAATCGGAATTATTTACAAATAATAATTATATCCCTTTGGACTATTAGCCTGTGATTAACCTTATAAAAGAATACAATCATTGATTTTTTTATTTAAATGTAAAAAAAAATTGTTGTGAAATTATTAATTTAACGTTTTCTGATCTAAATGGTGAGAAATCATAACGTTTGTGTGATCATAATACAAGAATATATTTCTTGATATAATCTGCCTTAAAAAATAATTCTTATTATATTAACCAACCCGGTAAGAAGGCTTGCATTAAAAAGTATTGGAAAATTTTATGTACCCAGTGGTAACGTAACACATATTGAATACTTCTGGATCCCCTTTCTGTCCTCCCGTTTTGGATCTCCACAACAGTAGAAGTTATCTCTTAAATTGTAACCCTTTCTATACCCAGCGGCGGTGATATTTTTCTGAATAATTTTGGATACCGCGAAGCAACCGCGAAATATAAAAATTTCAAACTTTTTCGAATTTTCTGTTTTTCGAATAATAATGAAGTCAAAAGCTTTTTAAAATATAGCAACGGTCATTTTACGACGTCAGGATTAATTTCCACACAGATGGCTATGGTGAAAAATAATTTTTTGAATTTTTCATCATCATTTTATATTTTTGTAATTGATAATATTTAAACAAAGCCAATATTTTACGATAAAGAGATATATTTTTGTGAATAACCCTACTAGATTTTGCAAATTTCTTGCTTTTGGAGCGCGTTCTAATGCTTCAAACGACAATTGTCTTTTTAGTTTATTTGAGGTTACGTTTGGCAGCTCCGATTGGCTTTGAAAGGGATTACAATCTTATTATTTTCGCCGCCTAATGAGGATCAAAAATGAAGGACAGAAAAGGCATTCTTAGGGATTCCAAATTTCTAATACTTTTTAATGCAAGGCTTCTTACCGGGAAATGAAAACTGATCCTTTTTGACTTTTGATTTATTCATGTTACTCGCTGTAAAGTTCACATTATAACCTTATTTCGCATGCTCAATCTCGTATTTCTTTTACTTATAACATTTAATATTAATAATAATGAGAAGTTGTAAGAAAATAATAGAATGAAATTGCAATTTTTACATTACACAAATCTAGAAAAAAAGACCGAGACATGTAGGTCAAAAATATTTCATCCTTGCATGTACAAAATAACGTAATATTAAAAATATTTACATTTCATTAAATTGTCAATTCAGAATTCATGACTTTTACTATTCCTCTTTTTTTGAAAAGTAAACCTAAAATCGACAAAATAAATTTTTTAATTTTTTTTTAATGATTTAGATGGATATCTAATACAACTGGCAGCAATTTTAGAAAAAATGACAAGAGCAGTCAGATTATTAGCTAACGTACGGACTACTTTTAGTGTAACTTTACGCGAGTAAAACCAACTTACAACTCCCGACACTCTAGGCGTGAACATTGTCGATAAAACAGTATACGGCAGTTCGAAAATGTTACAACACTCTAAGGAAGAACCAGATAGTTAATACAATCTGTTTTCGGAAATCTGTCTTACGACAATTTTCTTCGGGACAGTCGATTCATGGATAAATGTCTAAGAACTGCCCTCTTCGACGAAGAAGGTGTAGATCTCAAAACCGTCAAAGTACGTGGGTTAGCTATCGCAGATGATAAGATTGTTATGGCAGAATCAATCGAGGACTTGCAAAGAATGTTGAATAAAGTTAATACAAGCATGAAGAACATGGGCCTCAAAAGTAACGTGAATAAAACGAAAATCATGGTGTTTGAGGGAAAAAGTGAGAAAACAATATGCAACATTGTCCTAAGTGATGAGAGATTAGAACAAGTTGACCAGTACGCATATCTGGGTAGCCCATTCACTAGCGACGGAAAAATAGATGGGGAGTTAGATAGACGCATAAATAAGGGTAAGCAGGTTATCGGTAGAGTAGGGTCCATCCTCACAAATAAAAACATATCAAAAAAAGCTAAAATGGCCATACACAACTCTATTTTCGTACCGACTATACTATACGGTAGCGAGACATGAACCTTTCAAGAAAAGGACAGGAGTAAAATCAAGGCGATCGGCACAAAACCTCTGCGCATAATATGCGGGAAAACACTGATGGACAAAGTCCGAAACGAGACAATCCTCAAAGAATGTGGTACAGGAGAGACACTAGTTGATATATGGGAAAGAAATCAGCTAAGGTAGTTCGGACATCTTGAAAGAATGAAAGATGTGAATGAATAATCGATTGAACACGATTCATAACGATTGAGTGTGATCAAACGGTGAATCGTTTTAAATTGTTGCTAATTGTGCCAATTGTTCCCAATCGGGTTGAATTGAGTGAATGCACTTGACTGCAGTGCGCCCTCTGCAGTTTTCGTTTGTAACCATCGACATATAGAAATGGACCGGTAACCCTGTGGGAAGCTCTGAAATTGGCTTTTGAGAGAGAGAAAACATTTGAGGGGTGAAACTGTCTCTTTCTCGATACACCTAATTGGTCGAGTGTACTTTCGATGGGTGGAGCTTGACGAAGCACAGGACCGTGCTTTGTATCGCGAATGCCCCACTATGTTTTTTGTTTATAATTTGCCTGTCAAAGTTTATTTAATTATAATTTAATGTGTATAAATATTGAAAATGGTGGCAGCCTGTGGCAAATTGTTTAATTTAGAAGCAGACAGTCCAATTTTCAATCAAGAAGAAAGAATTTTTAACAAAATTTAAGAGTTTCCAAAAAAATAATTCAATTTTAAACCAAGTAATGAATTTTTTAACCAAAAAAATGAATTCTAAACCAAAAATTTAACAGAAGACTTTTTAATGGCAAATAAGGAACTTTCAACCAAAAATAGTTGGATCTTCTTATTGGGCTTTATTAGTTTAGTCCGCTTCAAGTGAAGAAACGGGAAAAGATGGAAATAATTGAATAGAATTTTGATCATTCGTTGACTAGATAATAACATTGTAAATAAACATTGAAGCTTATTTCTAATAATTTTAAAATATAAGGTTAGAAAACTGGAAATTTTTGTTGAAAAATAAATTT
Source organism: Andricus quercusramuli (assembly GCA_932178445.1). Taxonomy (NCBI): domain Eukaryota; kingdom Metazoa; phylum Arthropoda; class Insecta; order Hymenoptera; family Cynipidae; genus Andricus; species Andricus quercusramuli. Next base: position 136,806 of record CAKNXH010002219.1, on the reverse strand, counting down.
AATTTTCCATTGTACACTTTTTTTTTTATCTTAAACTACTAAGTTTAATCTTTGAAAAATTGGATGACCCCATTTTTCAAATTTGTGACACTTTACAGTTTTACACTATTATTAATCTCCTGAGTCGAGAGCCTATACGTGCTATTTAAATGTATATCTGATAAGTACATATTCATAGAAATGTTAAACAGACCTCCTTTAAACATTCACTTTATACCTCAAATACTTTAATATTGATGCTTTTATATGAAATTTCTTCTTACAAAAGGATTATTTTCAATCAAATGGCAAGAAGAATTTAAGGTTTCCAAGTTCTTTGAATAAGCAAATTTGAACATTTTTTTTACGGTTTTTAAATTTTTAATTCACCATACCTACATATTTATAATCTATTATTTATAATTGTTTACGAACAAATTAACCATAATGAATATTTAGGCAATGCGCGGGGCATCCGTTTCACTTGACACAGTCCTGGAATAGAAAGAGACAGTTTCACCCCTCAAATGTTTTCTCTCTCTCAAAAGCCAATTTCAGTGCTTCCCACAGGGTTATCGGTCCATTTCTATATGTCGATGTTTGTAACACACATGACGCGCACGTGTTGATAGGTTGGAAATTGAATTTTTACTAATTCAGCAAAAATTTCGAGTATAAAAAATTGGATGTTTGTTCAGGAGGTATATCGAATGAGGAGTCGAGAGGCAGTATGTGAAATTCATGCCACCTAACGATGTGACAGAGTGATATAGTGTCTTTAACAAGTTAGGCAGTAGTAGTTTGATTTAGCGGGTATATTATTCTAAGACTTTTATTTATTTCTTTTTAAATTCATATTGTTGACATTTTTGGGTTTGAAAGCGTAAAAAACCGCTTGTAAATAATTATTGCAATATCAAAATGCTGTACTGACAACTTAACCTCTAATTCAGAATAATGGATACCCAATTGAAAATGATTGGAATCATTAGAACGTAGGCTGGCGCCAATATTTTGAAACCCAGACTAAATAAATTGTAGGTAACTCATTAAATTCTTTCAATTTTCAGTAGAAAAAATTATCCAATCTTTTTAAATGTCTTCCATTATAACAATTTTGAATCTATAAATAAGTTTGATTTGAAATTCCCGAATATTTCTAGTTTTGAATATTTAAAATACTCAATTTTGAATATTTCAAATAATTTGGTTTGCAATGCCTGATCTTAAAATATTTGAATTCCAAAGGTTTCAAATTTGTTATTTTAGATTGTTTAGAAGGCTTTATGTAATTAAAAAGTTAAATCAATTGACAGTAATTGACAGGAATGGAATTGGAGGTTTAACTATTCAAAAACTGCTACAGATTCAACTATTTTTGCATCTAAACAATAAAAATTATGGTATTTACAGGTGAAATGGTTCAAAATTGTATTAAATACATGCAGGAATCATCGCAACAACTGGTTATTGTTCCCCAAGCACAGCAATTTTCAGGGTGGCGATTCGGTGGACGATTTCAAATTCCCGGTTCTTCCTGGTCAAGTTTTTCAATTTTCCCAGCCAACTAAAAGTTACAAATTCGTATTTGCCGCAAAACGCAAACATTTATTATTTAAATTCCTAACGTTTATTATGAACATCTTTCAACACAACAGAGCAAAACATTGTCAAATGAATCAATTTTTGAAAAATACTTAAATTTTCCACTAAAAATATCAATTTTTCACTAAAAAAATGAAATAGTTATACTTTCAATTAAAAAAATTAATTCTCAACAAAGAAAAAACAAATTTCCACCAAAAAAGCTGAATTTTCAACCAAAATGATGAATTTTCAAATAAAATTGTGAATATTCAACAAGAAAAATACAATTTTTCAACAAAAAACATGTATTTTTAACCAAATAATTTTCAAACAGATAATTTAATTTTGAACTAAAAAAATAATAATTTTCAACCGAAAATAGAATAGTAACATTTTTAGTAAAAAAAAATAATTTCAAACGAAACATTGCAGTTTTAAACTAAAACCATGAATATTCAACTGAAATAGTTGAATTTTCAAGCAAAAAATTAATTTTTACTAAAAAAAGATAAATTGGCAACAAAAACTTGAATGATTAAATGCTAAGTTAAGAAAATTAATCATTAACCAAACAAAAGAAAAGATGAATTTTCGAATGAAATTGTAAATATTTAACTGAAATAGTTGCATTTTAAATCAGACAGATGAATCTCTTACTCAAATGATGAATCTTTAACCAGAATAATTAAATTTTGGACCAAGAAGATGAATTTCTACCAAAAGACGAATTTCAAACTAAAAAAGATAATTTTTCTACCAAAAATTAAATAAATGAATTTTTAGCAAAAAAAGCATGTTCAGAAAAAAGGGATAAATTTCCAACTAAAATTATGGAACAGTCAACTGGAATAATAGTTACACTTTCATTTGAAAAAAAATCATTCCCAACCAAAAAAGATTCAAAGAAAAAGAATAGTTGACTTTTATGCCAAAAAGATGAATTTTCAACCATAAAAATGATTTTTTTTTACAAAAAAGTCAAATCTTCCACAAAGTACATATATTTTCAAATGAATAGTTTAATTTTTAAATGCGAAATATCGATTTTCAACGAAATAGTTGAACTTTCATCAAAAAAAGATTAATTAATTTTCAACAAAGTAGTTACATCTTCAGCCAGACATGAATTTTCAATTAAAATGATCAATCTTCCAAGAGAGAGTGATATTGGGACAGAGGGTGACAAATTCACAAGTAAAAATGATAATATCCGCAGGATATTAGAAGTTGAGAAAGAATTTGAATAGCTTGACTCTCATTTAATTTTAATTGTTCTGTAACTAAAATATTTTCAGTAATTTATTTGATAAATTGCATGTTTTTTATATGAAATTGTAGACAATGAAATTAATAATTTGATGGAAAAATTTCACCTCATTATCAAATTTGTTGATGCCAGCACTTCCAGCTCGCGGAAATCATTACAAAACATTTATTTAATTTTTTCCATGAACATATTGCTTAAAATGTGTTGCCTCGAAAAAAAGTAAATAAACGTTTTCAAATGATTCCCGCGAGACGAAAGTGCTGCCATCAAATTGCCACTTCATAACCACCAAATCTTACTACCGATTGGCCCGATTGGGAACGATTGGAAACGTTTGAAACTTTGCAACACTCAATCGTTTCCAATCGTGCACACACGATTAGAAACAATTCAAATTTCTTTCTATCGTTTTGAATTGTTTTCAATTAATTATTTCTAGAAGGGATGTGTTCTAGGTACTCGGCGTGTGCATGACACGCTCTGCACCTACCACTGGGAACTTCTTCACATAAAATGCGGGCACGGTATGCTAAGGTGGAAATGACACCGTCCTGGCATGCAAAAATAAAACCCTCTGTACCTGAATTGAGCCCTGATGATTTGAGGAAAGCAAAAATTTGCTCCTTTGACAAGGTCTGCTTTTCTACATTTCTGTTAAAGTTTCCGTGCATATGCTTGTCGAGTATCTCTTGGTAATAAAATTTTCCAAACTCGGCTTTCTTTACTTTGACTTTTAGACGTGAAGCATCTAGATGGAGTAATGCACTTTCCTCACTTCTGATGTTAAAATTCAGGCCAAGGGTCTCGGCCGCTTGCTCCGCGGCTTTGTAAAGAAACGCTCCTTGGCCAATCATCTCGTGATTCCTGACCATTTTTAGGAGCGGATCTCTGCCATTAGCAACGATGTAAGCTGTACTTAGAACAATTCCGTTATGAAGACACTGGAGATTGAGAAGTCCGCGTCCGCCTTGACGGCGTGAAATGTATAATCGCGAAACTGCCGAATTGATATGCAAGCTTTTATGCATATGCATGATCTTACGTGTCGTGACATCCAGGGCATTAAGCTCGTTTTTCGTCCATTGAACCACCCCCAAACAAGTACAGTAGAACCGGGACGGCAAGCATGTTAGTCGCAGATACCTTGTTCAACGCCGACAGATTGGAAGACCAAATCTATCGAAGCAGATGCTTGTATCTGCTTCGGAGAGACTCCTTCACTGATGTTACGCCCTGAATGCGGCTTTGAGGCACGCCTAGGTATGTATAGGTCTCTCCAGTGTTGAGATGCCTAATAACACTTATATCCACAAGCTCAGGGTCCTTGGGAACGCCAGTAATCTTTCCTTTCTGCAGATGAATCTTGGCACACTTGTCCAAACCAAAGTCCATTCCAATCTCTCCTGTGTAGTTCTTGACGATATTTGTAGCAGATTCAAGTTTGCTTATACCAGAGGCATAGATCTTCAGGTCATTCATATAAAATACATGAGTGAACTTTTGCTCGCTCTGATTAGTGTCGCCACAGAGGTATCCAGGAGAATTTCGTAGTGCGAGAGATAGAGGCAGAAGTGTGATGCAAAAAAGCAAAGGGCTCATGGTATCACCTTGAAAGACGCCCCTCTGGAAGGTGACGTTGTTCGTTATCAGACGATAATTTCTAGATGAGATAGTAAATCGAGTTATTCAAAGAGGCATCAATCTCTATGCATCTCACTATGTGTGGATGTACCTTCGAGCCACGTTGTTCGTACGTCTCTCGCCATACAGGCTCAATTCGTCGAACAATCCTGTTATTTAGGATAGCTGCAAAGATCTTATACAGTCCCACTGGGCACACAAATGAAGGAAGTCCTAGAGACGTCTTCGGGACATCCCTTAGACGTCTTTTTGAACATGTCTTTTGGACATCCTAGGGATGGTTTTAAGACGTCTAATGTCAATGCGAAAGATGTCTCGAGAACGTACTATGTCTTTAGGACGTCTTCAGGACATCTATAGGACATTGGACGTCTTAGAGACGTTCATTGGACTGAAATTGGACGTCCTAGGGACTTCCCTAGGACGTTCTAGGGATGTGCATGGTTTTGTGCCCACTGGGGTGTGTTCAAACAAGTTATTGGCCTGTAATTCTCTGGGTTGGACAAATTGCCTTTTTTCGGTAGGAGTATAGTGCGTCCTAACACTAGCCACTGTGGAATGGGCGCCTCCGACTTTAAATATGAGGTGAATATGCGGGCCAAATGTTGGTGTATAAAAGTAAACCTCTTCCACCAAAAGTTCTTGATACAATCTGGTCCAGCAGCGGAAAAGTTCTTCGTGCCTCCAAGTGCTTTTTTCACCTCTTCGGCAGTGACTGATGGGCACTCCTCCTCAGATTTTATGAGGCTGTCGCAAAACTCCTTGAAGCGGATGATATTTTCAGTATCTTCTTTCAACTCTAGTGTTTTCGGGATCTTGTACACCTCTCTCCAAAAAGTCTCTACCTCCTTGGGCTTGAGTGTATTTTTTACAAAAACAGGGGGATCACTGAAGAGGCGTGATGGGTCAGCAAGAAACTCTTGATTTTCCCTGTTCCATCTCTCCCTCTTCTGTATCCTCCTCCTTGCGTCAGATAACAGTCGTATTTTGTCAACAACATGCTGCTTGATTGTCAACAGTTTTGACTTGTTTAGTGTGTGATTCAAGATCCTTAGTTCTGGGGCGAACTTTCGAACCCTTTCCGTAAACAGTCTACCAGACGTTATGTAGTCAATCACACATTGAACACGGGACACATTCTGTCTTGCCCATCCAATTTTCTTGTTCAGTTGATGCAAGCGTCTTTTGGTATGAGATCCATCGTCGGTTTTAGCCTTCGATTTGCATCAGCCAAAGTTCTCGCAGCACCATAAACTGAGCAATTGATGGTCCAGAGGTCGGACTCTTGCGAGATATCTCCACGAAGGGAGGCATCCATTTCAGCCAGGTCTTGGGGCTCAAGAGGAACTTGGATGTTGATGTGCCTCCTTGTCCTGAAGTCGCTATCATATTTCAGAAGGTGTCTGTTTTCTGCGGTTGGTCTTAACGTCGCTTTATCTTCGTCTGCAGCTTGATCAAGCAGCGGTGGGGGAAGCGGTCCGCGTACATATCTATTTTTCCGAAGTTAGTCGGCTTGATTTCGCAATGACTGATGCGAAACGTTCTGAAGCTCTGGGTGTTTCGAGCACCACAGAGTGTGCATACGCGCCATAAAGCCTCCGCGAACAGGGATAATGCTGGCATTGTAGCAGTCTAGCACGTCATTCTTAAGTAAGTCCGTCCACTCAATGTCGGCGTTTCGCCGGTTCGTCGTCGTGTTTCCATCTAAATTATTCTCAGCACCCCGAAATCTAGGATGATCGGCATTGTTTGCCGACCCATTGTCGGGTGCTGTGTGCGTTCGATCGTATTTAACCGCATATACAACATTTTGGTGTCTTGGTAATTCCAGGTGCCACTCAGCTTTCGGCACGGTTCCTACGCCTTCGCTTAGGGGTTATTCCTTCGGGACCATCCCTGGACAATTTTCCGCGACTGCTTTTAAATTATTGTAACCATATTCAGCAGAAACACTTGGTACAGGGACTATTCTACAAAATTTCACCCTTTGCCGGCGAAATCGCGGTAACATTTCAGCTGAAACAACGTTTCACGATCGCGAGATAGGTGGTTACGGGCGCACTCAAGTGATTCAAGTGAGAATCAGATGTAATGAATTTCATGAATTTTGATGTTATGTTGAAGCAGTACCCGGCTGTGCATAATTTTTGTTCGCTAGCGCGTATCATTTGTCATTCTGAAGTTAGCTTATTAGAACAGTACCCATTAGGGTCTTGTAAATTCATACCTGTAAAAATTCGACATTCAGTTTTTCGTGATTGATCGCCCCAATTTTTTCGTCTTCCAGAAAAAGAAATTCTACATTTTTTATATTTTTAAATCGCTCACCATTAACCCGTGCCCATTTTAAGGCGGGAAAGCTAGTATTTAAAAAAAAAACTGAAAAATGTTCTTGCCATTAATTTTTCGCAAATTAAAGTTTAGTCACTTCTTCAGTAATCTTTAAAGAATGAATTTGACACTAAACAACATTTTCTTCCTCATGCAGGACAAAGATACAATTCAATAATAATAAAAAAAAATGTTGAAACAGTTAACTACAATTCGTATTGATCATATTGCCCCATTAGTTTATGTAGTTGCGAGGTTACCGCAAATGATTTACGACAAAATGTAAAGAAAAACTTCCTCTTCAATACAAATCGTTTAAACTGTCAATATTTAATTCACAAATACATTAATGTTTTTAACTTGTCCATCGAAAATGATCCGTAATCAGTTACAAACGAGTAACAATTATGACCAGTATTGACAACGGAGAAAAAAAGCCTAAGCGATTACGAAAATAGAGCCTCTCAATATTTTGGCCAGGTGGTCGAAAGGCACGATGAGGAAGGGCGGACAATAACCGATCTCGGGCGCTTAAAAGAACTTGGTTCGAGGATCTGTTCCTTTACAGTTATGGTGGACGTGGGCGGACGTTGCTGGCCGTAAATGCGCTGCAGGGCCTCCTGTTTCGTTGGAAATTTTCGACCAGTAATGTATGACCTCTCTTCATTACAGGGATCTGTTTGTCGCTTCTTTGGTCGAGCACTTCCTCTACGCTCGCTAAGGCGAGTCTTCTCCGGATAGTTGTTTTTGGAGGTTTGTTGCGCGATAGCGATCCGGAGATCTCTCAACACCCGTAGTCCTGGAGTGATGTCCGCGAAATCTATAAGGGCCAGCTTAGTCGTCTGCGCTTCCCTGGGAGGTTTAGACTCTTCAGTGACAAAATACGCTTGTCTAGGTGGGGAGAGATGTATAGGAGAAGTTCGAATCTCCAGGATGTCCTCCGAGGGAGTCTGTCGTTCCTCAACACTGGGAGATCACGGCAACACCTTGTCGGACCCGGCACCCTGTCGGATGAGGCAAACAGGGAAAAGGGGCCTAATAATTAATCTCAAAGAGAATTAACCCGCGACCCCATCGAATACGGCGAGCCCTGAGAAAGGAGTTTAATTCGCGAATTATTGTTTCAGTTTCATAACCTGGAACTCTCTCGAATGAGGGGAGCTCGGAAAAAGGTGGTTAATTCGCGAGTTATTTTTTCAGTTTCATAACCCCGAACCCTCTCGAATGAGGCGAACCCAGAGGAGAAGTTTAAATCGCACATTTGTTTTATAGTTTTAAATAACCAGGGACCCTCTCGAATAAAGCGAACCCGGAGGAGGAGTTGAAATCACGAATTTGTTTTATAGTTTTTAAATAGCACGGCACCCTCTGGAATAAGGTGAAAGCCGGAGGTGATTTCTTGTTTACTCCATTAACAGAAGAGATTTTTTTCCTTTACTTTACTAAACTTACTTTGATTAAACTTACACTCACTAAAACTCGCGAAACAATAGAAAAAAACGTTCCTTGGAATTGCTGCGAAGAGCGACTGCACTACTTTTTAACGTTGGAATAGCGGGATCATCGCTTCAAGATGTCAGGGCCTCTCAACTCAACTTGTAAGCGAGCCGTTTCTGCTTGCCGAGTCGATGGCCCTTGCACTGTGGCCAGACTCCGTACTATAGAATAGTACATATTTACACCACAAGTGGCGTATTAAAAGCGGGGTAAATATTTAAAGATCTACCGTATTTATTATGACGAATGGCAAAGAAAATAATTAAGGTAAATATAATGTATGGGATTCCCGAAAATAAAACAAGAATTCAACAATCAAATTTGGACAACCACCAAAAAATTCTCCTAAATTCTATTATGTACAAATCTAATATGTATATATGAATAATTCTCCTAAATTCTCCAAAATTCCTAAAAAAAATGTGTTTCTTTAAACAAAAATGAAAAAGAGGAAAGAAAAATAAGAAGGCAACCAACCAAATCCCCTTCCTTGTCTTTTTCATTTCTTTATTTTTTTTGTTTTTATTATCAAATCACAATGTAAAGCATGCAAAGTATGTTTTGCAACACCCACCTCAAAAGTTGACGTTTTTATGCTTCTAAATGGTGCCTAAAGGACCTTATTTCAGCAGACTGTGTGCGAAACAATTTTCGTGCATGCGCAGTTTGAAGATGGCTTACTTTAGGCACTGGTGAAAAAGCTGTGCATGCGCACTTTTGAGATGAGGTACTTTAGACACTGGCAGAGGTAACTTTCCAAGACTGGCGTTGGTATCTTATAAGGTTTATATTATAACTTGGATAGAAATCATATGATTTGGTATGGACTTGTTTCGCCTTTTCCTAAAAACATTGAGAAACGTATTTAAATCATTGCCGTTGTTCTTCCATAATTATTGTTGACACAATACATTTGCCTGTTATTTAAAAAACATTAAATTTTCTATTAAAAAAAAAAATCAAGCATTCAAATTACCACCATTCGGAGGTTTTTCCGCTGACGGAAAAATCTCGATTTTCACAACTCATGACTTGCGCAAGTCCGCAACTTGCGGAACTGTAATCGTGTGAAAGGGCCCTAAAGCAGATACTTATGAGAGTGAAAGAGACGGATGGATCTATTTGTCTCTTTCGCTCTCATGAGTTTCTGCTTTCATCTGCCAGGAGGGTCGGTCTACAATGAGAGTCGTAAACGTTGACGTTCGAGCGTATATGCGTATTTGACGTCATACGCACGTTGTTGCCAACTATCCGAGCAGTTTTGCCGTTTCGAATTTTTCATTTTCTCGCTGCGACCGTTGGTAACGACGAACCTACGTCGTTAGATACGCATATGCGTTCGAACGTTGACGCTTACGACTCTCATTGTGGACCGGCCCTGATAGTCCACCATGAAGGTGCAGTCTGATGTGGACAGAAAAAGTCGGCGTAAAGCAGAAACTCATAAGAGTGAGAGAGAGGAATAGATCTATTTGTCTCTTTCTCTCACAAATTTCTGCTTTACGCCGACATTTTCTGCCCACATGGGACTGCACCTTGATTGAAGGTTCTTTCGTAAGGGTGCATTCACACGATTGCCAATCAGCAGATTGCATGCAGAAAGTCCACAAGAGTGAAAGAGATGGATCAGTAGATTCGCGATTCGGCGCTGGTAGTAGTCGGACGTGTTTCCATAGTTGTTATGTGTGGTATCTGTGTTTTTGTGGTGGTACTCTGTACTTTTTTGCGTAGTTCTCCACGTCTCTCTAAGTCTATGGACCTCATCTAATTAAATTGGAGAAACAATTAATTACTGTCTTCAGTGTTCTTGAAGGGAAGAACACTATAGGAATTTACTGATCAGGTGGTGTATTGATTCCCGGCCAGTATTTGCACGACACTGGAAAACCCCAAGCCTCATGGACTCAGAGGACGGGACGCACGACGGTTGGTCAGGAAAGAAGAAATCTGTGTGAGGGATTATTGGCATTCACTGGATTACCTGGTTCTTATTGGACTATTGATACTCACGAATTTGAAACCTCGTATTTTGATTGGAACATGGCTACCTGATTCAAAACGCCACAAAGAAAGAAAGAAAGGAGACGGACCAGTAGATGGATACAGTAGGACCTCTCAGATCGGACCTCGATTTTTCATTATTTATAAGTTTAAAAATCTAGATATGTGATAATTATTTACAATTTTTGTAACTATTTTTTAACGTCGTATAAAAATTACAAATTGATATTATTAATTATACTAGACTTTAAACACAAAAACGAAAAAATTGAGGTCCGATCCGAGAGGTCTTGCTGTTTTTAATCCTCTTTATTGATAATGTTTCTAGTAGTTGTAAAGAAAAAAAGAATAAAAATTTGATCTCTGTGTTTGTGCAGTATTAAATTATTATCACAACGGAGTTCATGAATGCCTGCTTCATTGCGGATCGAATCAACTGTAAGATTACTATTAGTTTCACATACATTAGCTTCGGATATTTCTACACTATTTTTGAAAGAAGTGCCTACGGCGGGAGAGGCGGGAAGTTCATCAATATTGGACTCCGTCAAATTTGATGTTAAAGGAATAGGACTGGCTGAGGCTATCTTCTCTGCTTCTTTGCGAATCAACCGCGCTCTGTGTCTCTTAGAGATGATACTGCGATCCTTCATCTCATTGGGCATCTCGAATTCCCCTTGGTACATCTGAAATTATCTGTGAAAAAAAGTATATTATATATACATGTTATATACTGCCATCAGAGATCCAGGGATTACAGCGCAACAAGAACTAAAAAAAGGGGCATTATAGTAATTGTTTTCATAAAAGAAAAAAAAATCAAAACATTTTCGAAACGATATCATAATTTAAGAAAAGGTTAATACTAGTTTCCATCAGATATGTTTGAAGAAAGCTCTTTCTTTCATAGTTTTAATATTTTCATGGATGCTAATATTTTTTATTCGAAGACCAAATTATGAACATTTTTAAATAAAACCCTGAGGGATAAAACAATTAAATATAAAAAAATGTTTTGATTTTTACATATTTCAATAAAAAAGGCCATTTTTTTGTTTATTTTAGTCACAAAGAAAAGCTTAGGTTTCTTCATTGAAGAAAAATTGAGAAAAAGAAGTTTATTAAAATGTTGATAAATCTTTACATTAATTAAATACTATATGTAATGGATATTAAAAGGAAAAATATTAAACATGCACTAAACAGTCTAATCGAACAATTTCATGGGGATCCTTTTCAAATATATTTAATATACGAGTATACTAAAAGTTTCGATTAGACTGATTAATCTGTTAAAAGAAATTATTTTTGCTTCTTTTTTTAATTTTAACTCTGCTCCTCTACCCACCGGGTTGTGGAAAACCCAGAGCGTAGGTTTCTGCGCCTGCGCACTACTGCACTTGTTGCAGAGTGGGGAGAGGGCCAATTACCCTACCAGTCAGTCATCTTTAAAACGTCGGTGCGCTTTCTGCCCTTGGAAGAATGACCAAAAGAGCTATAGCAACTACTATATTTGCAAAAAAAAAACATCACGTGCGTCCTAAACTACGTCCCAAGACAGATTTATGTGTAAAAATCTTCGGAAAACGTTAACTGAAATTGAAATCTTACACAAAGCAAATAATAACTTACGCGCATGTAAGAGTATACAAATTTATTTTCTCTCATATATGTAATGTCGTGCAAAAGTTTCTGGACATCTATTTTCCAGTAGGTTGAACAAGCACCCTAGTGTTAAGGGGGGATCCTGCTTTAGGAGGCATAAAAAAAGCGTTTTTGGGGGGAATTTTTTTGGACAAAAAAAAATAAGCAAGTCTAGCGAACTTTTTAGAATATTTTAATATATATTTTTTAAACATTATAAAAAAAAATTTGAGAGAAAAATATCGGCGGGATTTAAAATAACGACGGGATTTAACAAAATATCGGCGGGCGAAATGGGACTCGTAATTTTCGTCTGAAACAAAAAAACTAAAAAAAATTTAATTTTAATATATTTTTCTTCTACGTGAACTAAGAAAAACCCGAAAAAATTGTGAATTCAAAAATTGTCTCTAATTTGAAAAAAGTTTGCATTTTGTAACAACAAAAAAATCATTTCAACTTGCTAAAAAAGTTGTTTAAAATTTTTTTTCCATAAATCTTTGTAGTTCAAATAGAAGAGAATACAAAACTGAAGCTAATAAGCCTCAGTTCGTTCTGATTGGTGTTCTAGTTTTCTTGCAATCACGCCCGCCAGTTTAGAAAAATCGTAAAAACGAAAACTCGAGAAAACGCGCTTCAAAGTTTACGATAAGCTCGTATGCCTGCTCGACACCCCACCGCGTTTAGTCCTGTATCTTTAAAAATACTGGGAATCAGCCTCTATCACTTAAGATACATATTCTTATATATATATTAGGAATAGATTTAAGCAATAATAAAAAAATCGATTTTTTGAGCCTTCTAAAGCAGGATCCCTTCTTAATAAAAATAAACTATAGATTTTCTCTCAATTATTCTATAAAAGGTGATGAAGATACCCGTTTTATGGGCATAAATGAAAGCCAGTATGTGTTAATTTTATTAGAAGTTGTTTGAAAAAACCACAAGTGTTAATGTTTCCAGAAAATATCAATAAATTCGGAAATAACCAATTTTTTAAATTGTTTTTGGGCTAATTTTGAAGATAATTTCCTGCAAGTCTATTAGAATACTGTTCTATTAATTTGTTTCAATTCAGTTATGAAAACCTGACTTTATATCAATATTTATAAGTTCTTTAAATTAAGCTTAGGTTTTGATTGCATCGAAGGAAAAATTCTAGAAATATCTTATCAAATCACTAAAATAATTAAGAAAATTACCTTTAAAACTAGTGCAAAGAGATTCAAAAATATTAATTGCTTTTTGATTTATTAACATTTCCAGGAAACATTCAAATTTATATTTTTTTTTAATAAATTCTAATAAAATTAATATTTTTCTTTCAATTTAAGACCATTAGGCGTATAATTTTATCAGGTTTCGTGTAGTAATTGGAAGTAAATTTAGAGCTGTTGAATATGTTTAAAACTAGAGTGCTTTTATAAAGTATTGAAAAAGATAGGTCTAGAAACTTTTGCATAGTAGTGTATTACATTCTCTTATAAACTATCCAATTTAGGTATATTCTATTTCTGTAAAATTAAAATCTATCACTTCTATCCCGGAAACAATAATCTTCCACGATTTTAAGAAAAATATAATACTCAAACAAATAATAACTGTTTGAATAATTAAAAATTATTTACAAAATACTTGGAAACTCGTCCCTTAAAAATTAAAAATAATACTTTCTAAAAAAATCCAAAGAATACCGTTTTTAGTATGAATTTAATAGAAAACTGCTATTTTTCAGTTTTTGGGTCACTTTCTAAGCACAATAACAATGGCTTGACAGGGGGGTGGGGAGTCAAAATTAAAACTTACTGGGTAGAAATTATTGTTTGAACACGGGTTAAGATGTTTTAATACTTTAATTCACAAAAAATTAATAACAAGTAGCTGTAAAGGGTGAAAATAAGTTGTGAGAAAGGAAAGTTGAAACGTGCAAATTTTGTTTTGAGGTTAGGTGTAGAAAGTGGTCGTCGGGCAGGCGGGGCAAGAGGTAGGCAAGCTAAGAGCGGGAAACAGCGAGGACTAACTGGTAAGGTAGGAATGTCGACCATACGAAGTCCACAAACGGGCGACAGAGGGCAGGGAGATGAAGCAAGAGCGGACGAGGTTGTGAGCGCGGTTACTGGGGAGAAGGGAGAATATGACAGTAGCGAGGAGGAGGCGGCGTTCGAGACACCGACCAGGGGCGAATCGACAGAGAGAAGGGGATCAGGCACGAGCCAGAAACGAGGGAGACCGTCGAATTTACAGCGCCTCAACAGGCTAGGTAGCGCAGGCTCTAATAGGAGTCTGGACGAATGGCAAAAAAAGGTGAGCGCGACTAGCAGTGAAGGGGAAGATAAGAGAAAAAGAGAGGAAGGGGAAGATGATCCGGAAAGGGACAAGGATAACAAGAAAGTGAAGTTTAAACGAAAAACACCAGACAGAGATAGGGGGGATGGGGGGATGTTTGAGAAGCTAGCAGACCTCATAAAAGGGTTTAGAGAGGAAACAAGGAAGAGTCTGGAAGATATGAATAGGCAGGGGAAAGAAGTTAGGGGGGAAGTGAGAAAAGTAAGAGAAAAGTGGGAAGAGTGGGATAAACTCTGGAAAGAGGAGAAAGACAAGGTATGGGGTAAATTAGAGGCCATAGAGAATAGACAGAGAGAGATTGACGAACAGACAAATAGGGAGATAAAACAACTGGAAGAACGGGTAAGCAAATTAGAAGTTAGGAATGAGCATATGGGGAAGGAAAGAGAAAGTGCGGAAAAAGTAGAAGGGAGTGATAACGTGCAAAATGAGAATGAAATATTGAAGAAGAGACTGAGTGAGATTGAAAGAAGGCTGGAAGGGGAAGAAAGGGCGAAGAGGAAAAATAACATAGTAGTCAAGGGATTGAAAATAGAGAGTGAAACAGGGGAAATTGAAATCAAAAATCTGCTGAGAGATATTGGAATTCGGGTAAGGGTAGAAGGAGTTAAGAGATTAGGAATGACGAAGGAAGGAAAAGAAGGAATGTTTGTAGTAAAAGTAGGGAGTGAGGAGGAGAAAAAGAAAATTATGGAGAACAAAAAATTATTGAAAGGAAGAAGGGAGAGAATTGAAGAGGATTTGACTTGGAGGGAGAGGAAAAGGAGATGGCAAATAGAACAGAGAGCATGGATAGAGAGGAAAAAGAGATGCATGGTATGGATAGGGCGAGACAGACTATGGATAAATGGGGAGGAGTGGGTCTGGGACGAGGAGGAAGAAGAAATAAGGAAAAAGGGAAAAAGAGCTGAGAAAGGTAGAAGAAAGGAAGATACAAAAGAGGCTAGAGAGCAAACAGAGGGGTTTCCAAAAAGCAAGGCGGAAGAGAAGTAAGGAGTACAGGGGAGGGAAGGGAGGAGAAAAAAGTGAAAATAGCTTTCTGGAATGTGTCAGGCTTGAAGAACAAGAATGAAGGTTTCTGGTGGGAGTTAGAAAAGTGGGATGTGATTATGATGAGTGAAACCTGGGCGGATGAGAAAGATTGGAAGGGGATGAAAAGGTTGTTACCTAAAGGGTATGTGTGGACAATGCAAGAAGCAAGAAAGGAACACGTTAAAGGTAGAGGAATGGGCGGCATGGTAGCAGGGGTGAGAAAAGAATTGGCAGTAAAAGGTAAAACAGAGCAGGATAGGGAAGAAAAGGAGGGAACAATGGTAAGAAGGATTATAATAGGGAAAGTCAAAATAGTGGTGGTTTGTGTATATAGAAGAAGAGGGGAAGAGGAAGATTGGAGAGTAATAAGGAGGTGGATGGAGGAAAAGAAGGAAGAATTGGTTTTGATAGGAGGTGACTTAAATGCCTGGACTGGCGAGCAAGGGGGAGGGACTTGGGATGAAGAAAAGGAGGCATATGTCAGGAGCTCCAAACATAGGGAGATAGACCGGGAGGGGAGGAGGTTACTAGACATAATAGGAGAAACCGGATGGTTTATATGTAATGGCAACATGAAAGGAGATGAGAAAGGAGAGATTACATTTATAGGTAAGGGAGAAACAATAATAGACTACATCTTGGCGGAAGAAAGAATGAGTAATATGATATGCAGTATGAATGTAGGGAATGAGATAGGGTCAGAACACTTCCCAGTAATAGCTACACTGAAAGGTGGCGTCCATAAGCGTGGCAGAGGGAGAAAGGAAAGAGGGGGGAAAAGGAATACGAAAATGGGAGTCTGGGGGGTAGATAAATTAAAAGTGTTTGAACAGAAGATGGAAAAGGAGAATGTTAGATATGAAAAGGAGGAGGGAGTAGACTCGTTAATTAAAAGGCTGAAAGGGTCGATTGAGAAGGTGAAGGATGAGATAGGTACAAAAGAAGGAAGAGAAGAGGGAAAGAGAGGCTGGTGGGACGAGGAATGCAGGGAGAGTAAGGAGAGAATGAAAGAATCTGTAAGAAAATGGAGGAAAGGAGAAATAGAGAAGGCGGAGTACAATAGGAGAAAAAGAGAACATGAGAAGATGCTGGAAGGGAAAAAGCAAAGGGGAAAGGAGAAATACAAGGAAGAAGTAGAAAAAGCAATCAAAGAAGGTAGGGTCTGGGATGTGATAAACAGGGAAAGAGGAGGAAGGAAGGGCGTGAATGAAGAAATAGAAATGGATGAATGGACGGATTATTTTAAGGGTCTGCTAGGGGGAGAACAAAATAGGATCAAAGGGGAAAATAGAAAGACAGTCCAGGAAGAAATGGAGGAAGCGAACGAAATAACAAGAGAAGAAGTGAATGAGGCGATAGATAGACTGAAAAGAAACAAGGCCACAGGAGAGGATGGAGTGGAGAACGAAGCGATAAAGTATGGAGGAGAAGGGATTAGGGAAGTGATGTGGAGGATATGCAACAAGGTCTGGAAAGGAGAAGGGTGGCCGGAGGAGTGGATGACAGGGCTGGTAGTACCGCTTGTTAAGAAAGGGGAGGGTAAGAAGGTAGAAGAGTACAGAGGGATCACTCTCATGCAAGGGGGCTATAAAATATACACAGAAATTCTAAGAAAAAGGTTAGAGAACCAGATAGAAGAGAAGCAAAGTATCCCACACAACCAGACGGGATTTAGAAAAGGGATGGGGACTATAGACAACATTTACGTACTCAATTACTTGGTTAACAGAAACTTAGGGAGAAAAAGAGGGAAATTAGTCGCTTTGTTTGTAGATTTCAAAGCAGCTTTTGACTCAGTGAATAGAAAAGTGCTATGGCAGGCAATGAAAGAGAGGGGAATAGAAGAAGGGCTGGTGGAGAGGATAAAGGAAATTTTTACTGAAACCAGGATTAGGGTGAAGATACGCGGGGAAAAAGGGGAGGTTTTCTGGACAGGAAGAGGTCTAAGGCAAGGGTGCCCGTTGAGTCCACTACTTTTTAATTTGCTACTGGCAGACCTAGAGGAGAAGCTAAAGGAGAAAGGGAAAGGGGGGACGACCCTGGGTAATAGCAAACTATACTCCCTAGCATACGCGGACGACGTAGTTCTAATAGCAGACGATGAGAAGGGGATGAACCTAATGATAAGAATTTTCGAAGAGTACGTGGGAACAAAAGAACTGACGGTGAACGTAGGGAAGACCAAGATGATGTGCTTCAGAAATAAAAAGACCAAAATAGGTTACGTTTGGAAGGTGAACGGACAAACAGTGGAAATTGTGGAGGAGTTCTGTTACCTAGGTTTTTGGTTTGAGTCAGGAGGGGGAAACGATTTGCAGGTGAGGAAAAGAATCGAAAGTGCGAGTAAAGTAATGGGCCAAGTATGGGGTATAGGAAAGAGAAGGTTCAAGGACGATTGGAGAATGAGGATTTGGTTGTTTGATGCGATGGTTTGGGCGGTGTTGAGCTATGGAGTGGAGGTTTGGGGATGGAAGGAACATAGGAAAGTGGAAAGCATACATGAGAGATTTCTGAGATGGGTAATGGGAGTTAGTTGGAGTTGTCCAGGATACATGATAAGGGAAGAACTAGGAAGGGAAAAAATGGTAACTAGACAAATTAAGAGAGCCTGGAGGTTTGAAGAGAAGCTGAAAAGGGGAGAGGGGAGCAGAATAGCACAAGTATGCTTGGACGAAGTTCGGAACAAGGAGACGAGAGGCAATTTGGGAAATTCAAAATGGGAGGAAGAAAGGAAAAAAATGAGGAGTGTTTGTGATATACAGGAAGGGGTTCTGGACTGGCAGAACATTGAATTAGAGCTATTAGTAAGACAAGGAGAAGAGAGATGGAGAAAGATTATGGATTCGAAGTACAATAGATGGTATATGATGGTCAAAGGGGTGACGGAACCAGAATATTTGCAAAAGATGAAAAAGGAAGACAAATGGAATAGGGTGATACGGTTTAGAATGGGAGAAGGAGTGAGAGCTTGTAGATATTGGATGGATGAAGAGAACAATCTATGCAGAGTATGTGGGTACGAAGTGGAGTCATGGGCACATGTGTTAGAGAGGTGTACAGGAGAGGAAGATGGACAGTTGAGTGTGGATGAATGTGTGAGATGGATATTGGATGGTAATGGACAGGGAGTGATGTGGATGAAAAAACTGGAAGAAATAAGAGAAAGCAAGGGATCAGGGCAGAGCCAAACGGGAAATCCTGCTTAAAGGGAAGTAACTTGTGAAAATTTAAAATCTTTAAATCGATGAAAATGCATATGATGGTAAGAGAAAACGGAAGCCCGGGAAGATCGCTCATTGTCTGTAGTATAAGAATAGTATTAATATGATTGTTATTATGTAAGGCGTTGCACTAGAAAATAAGTAGCGGTTAAGGTAGACTAAGGATGAAATGTAAACATATGTACAGGGAGCGGAGGCCCTCAAACCCGTAAAAGGGAGAGTTCAAATATACAATAAAATTGATTTTATAAGACGATTATGAATCTGTTCATAACTAATAATTTATAGATTATTGCATTCTAAAATACTCCATTTTTTAAGCATTCAGTTTGAAAATTTTTAAATAAAAAATTTTTGTTTCAATATTTAACAACATTTGACTGTTTATTTAAAATAAGAAATTATAAATCAAACATTCAAAAATGAACTAAATAAAATTGAACTATTTAAAATAAAATAAACCTCGAATCGTTCGAATTTCAGGGTGCTGAATGCAAACTTAAAAATTTGCATTGTTTCATTTTTTTTATTTTTAAGTGACATTTTTCAATTGAGATTTTTCAATAACAAGGTAAAATCCTTTCATTGTAGTGTTTCAACCTGAAATTGTTCAAAAATGATATAATTTAGAACAATTAAAACATTTATTGATTCATTCTTCAAACTATTTTATTTCCTAAAACGCATTGTCTCCTTTGCCTGCTTAGTCAAGCTTTGTTTATAAAATACCGATGCGGACCGATATTAGTTCTCTGAAAGAACACATTGTGTCGCAATTATGTTACGCATCTACATTTAGAATTAGGCTAATTATATTTCATGAAGAAGAATATTAAAAATTGAAATTTCATTATGAAAAATTCATTACTATGGCACTTATCATTATTATTACACATCTAAGTACTCCAACCTTACAAGAAAGCTATTGAAAATTGTTTCTTTTTTTCAAATTAGACACAGAATATTTTCCTCCTGTTTGTAAATAATTTACAATTGTTTAAACAATTACATCGGCACACAAAAAATAAAAAGTGGGCGGTACTTTTGATTATATCGCTGAAAATCGCAATTACAGACGTTGGTAAATCTTAGAAAGTATTCTTATGAGTGTTTCACACATGATTTCAGTGTATTTTCACGCGCTAAATCCGAATCCGTTGTCCGTTTTGCTCGTACACCTCCACATTTTGAGTAAATGGCAAAAAACCATGAAAAACCGTGAAGGTCCACATCCATGGATCTAGAAGCTACTGCTTCCTCAAAGTGTATCATTTTGTCTGGCTTTACTACTAAAGAAACGTTGTCATATGAATATATATTTTTTTGCTTGTAGTTGCGACCAGGGCCATGACGGCCATGACGGCACGATAGTCGTTAACCCAGGGCTCCACTAAACTCACCTCCTCTTGCTGCCAACCCATGTCCTCGGAACCGCTTTCGCATTACTTCAAGGACATGGGGGTAAGGCCGATAATCCGTGCTTCGGCTTTCAACATTGGCTCAACGAGGTCACCTCTCGGAGTGCCCTGCACCTCCTCGTCCCAGGCAGATGATCTGTCCGGCGCTTGTCGTCTTCTGTGGCGCAGAGGTAGCACTGAGCGGTGCTGTAACACCCCGCAGCCCTATGGCCCTCCGTGCCGCACCTCCAACATGCCTTCGTCCTGTCTGGACCCCTGCAGCCCGCTGCCATGTGGCCAAAGCCTAGGCAGCGGTAACATCTCAAGGCCTCCGTCTTCTTCCGCACGCGACAGGACACCCATCCTACCTTGAGGTGTCCCGTGCGAAGAAGCCTTGCGGCAAGCTCCTCCCTCATCTCGACGAAGGCCTTTAGATTACCTCTGAAGGCCTTCTTCATCATATTGACCTTTATTTCGCCGCTTGCTGCTCCATTGAAGTGTTTACGAACGGCGGCCTCCACTTCTGCCAAATCGGTGGTAGTGTCGAGATCCAGGATTTCGACCTCGATGCGGGGGACGAGCTCGCGCACGCTACCCTCAGCACCAACCGCTTCTTTGATGGCCGCCGACAAATTGGCTCTGCCATCCGCCTACGGCCCTACATCCACAAGGACCTCTCCGTTTCGGGTTTGCCTGACACCCTTCATTTTTACTCCAAGGGTGTCCAGCTTCACATTTCGCTTGAGGGCGCAGGGCGAGCTCGCCTTGTTTGCTTGGCCAGCTTTCCCGTTCGCACTTCCCTAGCTTGGGAGCGGGAGTTTTCACGGCTTCTTCTGTCTAGGTCCCAGATTGGCTCATCTTCTTCTTCTGCGTTGCCTTCCTCCTTTCCTCTATCCTCGCCTTTTTGTTGGTGGCCCACCAAACTTCTGTTGGCGCGAACAAAACCGGTAATCGGCTGTTATTACGGTCATTCTCAGCTTACTCGCCAGTTCCTGTGCTTCATCCAGTCCATGCCTGTTTGGCATGAACATATTCCTCTTCGTGTCAGAGAAATCCTGCATCCTTTCTAATGCGTCTGTCAATTTTTCGACGAGTTCTCCAGCGTCTGTTACAGCTTTTTTCGCCAACATGATATCTTGTTTCGCCACAGTCTTTTGACTAACGTCAGGCTGCTCCGTCACATCCATCGGACCCTCCAACTCCTCGCACACACTCCGGTTAAATTTTTGTTGATTCATCTCCATGCTGTTCCCACGAGTAGCTACGGAAATGTAAGCCCACCCCCGCAGAGCCCCGCATGCGGGGGTTAGGTCTGCATACTCTAGGAGGCGACCTGGTATCCTAGAGATACCGTTTGGAACACCACACCCTGATGCCATGCAGTCTTCGGCTTCTAGATCCATGGATGTGGACCTTCACGGGCTTTCATGGTTTTTCGCCATTTACTCCAAATTTGGAGGTGTGCGAGCAAAACAGACAAAGTATTCGGCTTCAGCGCATCAAAATACACTGAAATCATGTGTGAAAAACTCATAAGAATACTTTCTAACATTTACCAACCTCTATAAACGCGATTTTCAGCGATTTTTCACGGTTTTTCGCGATCTACTCAAAATTTGGGGGTTTATGGGCAAAACGGACACCGAATTCGGATTCAGCTCGTGAAAATACATAGGAATATATAGGTGTAGTCAAAAGTACCGCCCACTTTCTATTTTTTGTGTGCCGGTGTTATTATTCATTTGAGAGGGGGGGGGGGGGGGGGAGGGCGGGAGGGGGGGGGGGGGAGGAGAGGGAGGCCTCCGTTCTGTGGCATGAGGCACAGCGCGTGTGTCGGAGGCCTGCGTTACACTTTCTAGTCGTGGTTTCATTTGAATCAGGCGCGACTCCCCATATCGAGGTCTAAGATGTTTACGCATCAAAAGGCATTTTTGAGGAGCACAAAAGAGCCATATGTTCCTCTTGTTTCTCATGAGCATATCATTAAAAGAATCAGGAATGGTGTGCGATGAAGAGTAAAGTGGCGTTGGATTCTTGTAGAGTGATTCTTGACTATAAATTGAGATCTTGACTATTTCAAGACATCCGTGGTTTAGGTGACAATAGTTCATGAATTTTTTTCTTTTATATGATAGTCCTACCTACAGATTTCTGTTGTAACCATTTCCAAGATCAAAATTTATAATTTTATACTTGAAAGATTCAGTATCATTCATTCCAAGCCAAAATTGAGGTTTTTTGAACGGCACCGCCATTTTCAGGACACTGGGTTGTACACAACCCAGGGGCAGTGGATGTGTCATGAAGGTTAAGGGAAGGGGACCAGGGTTAACAAAAATGGGCATCCAGCCAACCAAAGAGATGAATTTTCAAATAAAATGATAAAGTTTCTACCAAGAAGAATAATTTTCTACCATGAAAGACGAATTTTCAACTACAATTATGAATCTTCAACCAAAAAACATTAATTTTTAACAAAGTATTCGAATTTTTCTAACCAAACAAGATGAATTCTCAACGACAAATGTAAAAGTAAATATTAGAACCAAAACAGATTTTAATTTGAAAAAAAAGTTGAATTCATTCAAAAAGGCGAGTTCTCAACGAAATAGTTTATTAATTATCCAAACTGTTGAATTTTCAAGACAAAAATATAAATTTTCCACAAAACCGTTGAATTTTTAAACAATACATAATTATTTTTAATAAAAAAGTTAATTTCTATCCAAATAGTTGAATTGGAACCCAAGAATATGATTTTTTTACTAAGAAGATTAATATTTTAACGAAAAACTCGAATTTTCCACTACCCTAATAGCGCGGAACGTATAAAATTTTCGCTCCTTGGGAACGTTCCAGGAACGTTCCACTGGGATCGGAGGAAAACCTTCCGTTACTGTTATTTGTAATAACAATTATCTCGTAAACCGTACGTTTTTAGTTTTGAGTACCGCATATACTACACTATAATATGATATCCGTATCATAAATTGACATCGATTTTGACCTATCATTTTCGGTTTACGCGTTATTTATTGATAATAATAACAACAATGTAAATTTATGTTTGGAACGTTCCTGGGACGCTCCCAAGCATTTTTTTAAAAAGTTCATTTTTTAACCAAATAGTTGAGTTTTCTACCAAATAGTTGAATGTTCAATCCAAAAGGACGATTTTGTAAGAAAATAGGTACATTTTAAACGAAAGAGATGAATTTTAAACTAAAATGATGAATTTTCAACCAAGAAGATTAATTTTCTACCAAAAAATACGAATTTTCAACTCAAATGATGAATCTTAAAAAAAAAAATTAACAAAAGCAGTTCAACTTTTAATAAAATTTTCAACCAAATTATTGATTTTTCAAGTCGAAAAGACCAATTTTCAATAAAACAGTTGAATTTTCAACCAAGAAGATTAATTTTCTATCAAAAAGTTGAGTTTCCTACTAAAACAGTTGAATTTTCAACCCAGAAAGAAGAATTTTTAACAAAAAAGGTACATTTCCAATTATGAAAGAGATGAATTTTCAACTAAAATAATGAATTTTCATCCAGAGAGATGAATTTTCAACTAAAATGATGAATTTTCATTCAAAAGGGTGACTTTTCAACCAAGAGGATTAATTTTTTACCTAAAAAAACGAACTTTCAATAATAGAATTAATTTTTAACAAAATTAGTTCAACTTTTAATATGATTGACAATCAAAGAAGATTAATTCTCAACGAAAAATATAATAATTGAGATTATAAATACAACAGATTTTAATTTGAAATAAAAAACAGATAAATTTATACAAAAAGTCGACTTTTCAACAAAATATTTTATTCTTCAACGGAATTATTTCCAATCAGAAAATTTCAACGGCACATTGCTATTTGCCTAGATGAGTTATCATTTTCTCAAATACTAACACAATAAATATTGTGATCACTCATCAGCATCGTTGACGATCCTTTTGGATACGAAATGTCTACCGTCATAGCCTATAAATATTTGATGAGGATGAATAACATGAAAAGGCACTTACGTGAAATAAGCTTATCAAAGCATATATCCAACACAGCATATTATATAATGACTATAATATATACTCCCCTTCCTTCAGTTAAACACTGATCTGCGATAATTTATGTATAAATACAATAAATACCATTATTTGAATTGAATTTAAAACACGTAACACCTGCAGCACTGTTTCCGAGTCTTTACAGAATGTCAGTTCTGCTATTGGTGGACGAGTTTCAACTAGGAGTTTTCAGTTCTTGTAAACGAATCACAGCTGACCGAATCCATTTCAAATCATGCAGACTGGCTGGTGACATGTTCAGGATTAGCTTGCATATTAAATATGTTTATATACGTGTAATTTAAGGAGCCACGAATTTTTTTTTAAATTAACATAGCGACATTTTCTTTTTTGAAAAAAAAAAGAAAAAAAATTTGTTTCAAAAACTCTACCTATTTGCCTAAATTTTTCTAGGAATAATAGGTACTGATATAGTTTACTTTCATAAAATTTTCCGATTGGAATATGAATGAAAAATAATAATTTTTTTCTGACAAAAAAAATACAAAACGGAAAATTTATGGTAAATAGATTATATATCAGTACCTCTCCTTCCTAAAAATTTCAGGAAAAAATGGTGGAATTGCAAAGACATTTTTTTTTTAAATTTTTGCAGTTTATGAGATATGAAGGTTTTTCTTATTTCAGTTTAACTAGTATTTTGCACTCTTTCAAAATCTTTATCACGTACATTTACGTAAAAAATAATAAAAAATGGTAAGGTCATTTTGTAATTTTGAAAAAGAAACATTCTTCTCATTAAAACCCAACCTTTTCTTTCAAAATTTGTACAACTAATAGGTACTGTTATAGTCTACGCATCATACATTCTCCGTTTAGAATTTTTTTATTTCTGTGCAGAAAAAATTATCATTATTAGGTTTATATATCAGTTCCAGAAAAAAATCAGTTTCAGGAAAAAATAGATTGGGTTTCTGAGAAAACATTTTTTCCATCACGCATGCACGGAATATGCCATATTTCACATCTGTTTTCCGTGCGCATTGTGGCATATTGCGCATGCCGTGCGAATAGCGTGCGTTCTACAATGATCGCACGCTGCTCCGTATTTTAGAAGAAATATCGCACGCTCCACCGTGTTTTAGTAAGAAAAATCACACGCTTCACTGTGTTTTAACGAAACAAACGCAACTAACCTTCTACTAACTTTAACGTTATTATCTTCAGAATGTCAGCAACAGTTTGTTTTGTGTCGTGGATGCAAGAAGTAAGTATAAAAAAATGACAAATAATATTAATATTATCAGTATGAATATTCACATTGATAATATGTAATCATCATCAAATAAAAACGAATTGGATCTAAATATAATACTTAAATATGTATACTTTCAGTGGCAAATTTTAACAGAAGCAAGCGAGTATCTACTGATGTAAATAAAGAAATCATTCCAGAAACTCAAGATGATATGGCTCAGGATGAAACTCATACTGCTAGTGAATTTATTCCACCAGACGTACTAGAAAGAGCCGAGATAGCAACCCAAAACTTGTTGCCTTCAAAATCCAGGGAGACATACGAAAAAGCTTACAGGCAATTCATCGAATGGAAAGTCAGCAAAAAAGTTGAAAGTTTATTGGAAACCATCTTTCTTGCATATGTTTCTGAACTAGCTGAGAGATTCGCAACAACAACTGTGTGGTCCACCTACTCAGTGTTGAGAAGTGTTATTCATAAAATGAACTCTAAAGGACACCAATTAAAAAAAGCTCAAGTTTTGACTTCTGAGCAATGTTTGCAATTTATAAAGGAAGCTCCAGATGACGTTTATCTAGCTGCGAAGGTAATATAAATATATATAAATATAATATATAAATAATAAATATAAAAATAAAAATATAAAACATAAAAATATAAATAAAAAATCTGCCCGCTTCGCGGGCACATTCTCATCGCGCGCGTCGCGCGCGGCTCGCTTCGCTCGCTAGTTTGAGCGCGCCTAGGGCGCGCACCTGTTGTATCTCGCGCTTCGCGCTCGATGATATGTTTATCTCGCGCTTCGCGCTCGATAATATATTCACCTCGCGCTACGCGCTCGGACACATTTGCCTGACGCTTTAAGCTCGGTTCATCTTGGTTTTCGCACTTCATGTGCTTACTATTGCGCGCTTCGCGGGCTAATGCTCTCTTAGTTAGCTTCATCGTTATGACCTGCTTTTGGTTTAATTATGTAAACTTTACATAGAAAGAGGAACTAATTTACTTAAGGTTCTATCGACCTTAAGGAATACATTCTCATCAAGACACTCGCGCTTCGCGCTCGATATTTCGTTTAAAAATCATGTAAGTCTTGCGCCACGCTCGTTTCTGTTCATCGTTTAATGTAAACTCAAAAGTTTGATTCGCGATCACGGCGCGCCATTTGGTTGTCGCGGTTCGCAATGACAATATTTTATGTTCAATGTTCTTCAAATAAAAATTATTAAATTTGTATTTGCTTTAAAATGAAGAAGGAAATTCCTTCACTTCAGCGTACATTTCCGTATCTGTCTAATAAAAAATAAATCATACAATCAGAAAGATTTCTTCCAACTATCTGAAAAGGGGCGAAAAAAAGTATCTAAGTTGTTTTTGGAACATATATATGATAAATTTTTGAATGATTATTGAAAAATGGACATTTGACAAAAATGGGGGGAGGGGTCAAATTTTACACAAATCTAATACCTTCTCTGGATGAGAATGTAAAAATAGAATAAATTGTTCGAATTTTCAAGTACCATGAACATTAATTATTATTATACTATTAGGCCATTTACCTTTCGGGGTAGGCGTGATTCGCACGGTTGGAAAATAGTAATGTGGGGAAGGAGATATACATGTTTTAGATTGATCTAGAATTTGCGTGTTATTTATTTAAATAACACGTTCGTCCCGCAACATTGCTCCGAGCCAGGTGGCTGATCAATCTCTCTAGTGACCACCCCAAGTAAAGAGCCTCAAAAAATTATTGTGTGTGCGGTCCCCCACTTGGGCCTATTAGTATCTAAGGTCTTTCGTTTCAAGCGTCATACACTCTACTCACATTCTTTTTATAAACTATTTGTCGCCACACTTTTCTGTCCTGGCATACTTCTCTACCTTCCTTCACGTCCATGCATTTTTTCATGCGAGCTCTCGTGTTTCTATGGCTTCTTATGTATCTTCGGATATCCCGGTTTCTGTAAATTTTTAATCTTGTTTCGCGTTTGTTTCGTTTGTTTGGTTCTATTTCTTCTCCATCCCCGCCCTAAGCTCATTTTGGAGACTAGAAGGTGATGGTCAGTATTACATTTAGAGCCCCTCATGACTCTTGTATCTTTGACGAGTTCTCTTAGTCTTTCATCCACAATAACGGTGTCAATTATAATGTGGCTATTTTCTTTACGCCAGGTGTAATTGTGGATCATTCTATGTATAAACCAAGTATTTGTAATAAATACGTCCTTTTCTAAGCATAAGCTAACTAACTTTTCCCCGTTATAGCTTTTTCTTGTTGGATCCCCAGAATTTTTAGCACCCCTTCTGTATTAAGGTGGGGGAGGGGGGGGGGGCGCAAGGAATGGAAACCGAGAGACAAACAATTGGTTGACGTCTTATTCTGAGAAGTTCAGCAGCCCTCAGCAGCGTTGTATTAGGTAGAAGTTCCCATGTTTCGATCGGCTAATTCCCGGCCAACCTCTAAACGACGAGCCAATATCTCTTTTTTTTTATTTTTTTTTTACACACAAATTTTGTTTCATCGTCATTTGTCGTATCTTGCATATTTTTGCCGTAAAATTGAATTTTTGGATTTTTAATTATTTTTTGTGCAATAAAAATGTGAATTTTCGATTTTTCGAGAAAATTCAAAAAGTCGTTATGATAATCTTGTAGGGCGTTGAAAAAGAAACACTTTTCATGTCGAGACTTTTTTTCGTACAGTGCGTTGTTTGGCTGAAAATGTGAATTTTCGTTTCTTTTTTTGGATTTTGAAAATGCCGTAACTCTGAAAATTTTGATTTTATCAAAAAATGTCAT